>OX243925.1:12555000-13155000 GCA_945859725.1 Drepana falcataria | reverse complement strand
AAATTTATCCGACTTCAAAAAGGATGATGTTCTCAGTTCGATTGGTATATTACAGTACAGGTATTTTTTATACCTGAACTACTAAATCTTTAGTAACATCGGGAATCAAGTGGAGCAACTTCAGACCTACACATCCCGATGTTAAGATTATGTTAAAAGCCATTTACATACAATTGAGTGTATATAAAGATAAATAAAATGAATACATATATATGGAACAAGCGTTAGAGATACGAACTTCACTCGCTGATTTTCCGTGTGATAGGCGCTTTGCGCTGTATAGGGAAGTATATTCACAGTATCCACGTAGATATACCATCTGGTATCTCGAGGGAGATAAACATAACAGTAAAACTGTGTAACGCGCATGTGTTTGAGAATTTTTTATATGCGATAAACACCAGAGATATATTCTAGGTGCCAACGTGACAGATGGCGAGTCCTTCGCCGTTACTCAAGCACGACTTTACATGCGCCTTTGAATTGCTTCTCAGACGAATGCAGGTTTCCTCTCGATGTTTTCCTTTACCGTAAAGCTCGTGGTGTGCCTAATCGCTGTACTTAAGTTCAGAAAAACTCATTAGTAAAGTCAAATCGGGATTCGAACTTGCTCTTAAGCGAGTAATGTTTGTCTTGTTAAAAAATCTAATGAGAGGTTTTGGAATTGTCATTAAACCTAATGTAATGTTAATGATTCGCCATTCAAGCGTAGATTACGTAATTGCCCCGTCTCTTCATTATGGCATCTAATTTTACAGAAAGAGACCATTAAGCTGGAAATGTCTCTATGAAACATTAAAACTGCACTACCTATCATTAGCTGGTATCATTGTCGAGCCTTAGTGTTGTTATATGGACTGAGCTAATGAAACGGGATGAAGCCAGTCAGTATACGGTCATTGGAGTGGAATAAGTTGTTGTTCGCTTTCTTTCGGGACCTAAGATTGTCTATGGTTACCAAGATTACGAAAGTAACGTAATAAAATTCTTTTGTCAGTTATTGTCTTTTCATTAAATGAGTTATAGCCTATAAAAAAGAGCGGAAAGCCCTGAAGTATGTGTTTTTATACGATAAAAGTAGCTCACAAGCATGTGGCCTCCCTGATGGTAAGCGGCTACCGCTGGTAACTGTTGCTTAAATCAACACGGGTATGACTTACCAGTTGCCATCTCGGCGTTGTTTTTCGTTATGAGTGTATATTTGGTGTTAGTCACGAGACCTGCGCACGCGCACGCTTCGTTCCACATGGTGGAGTAAAACTAAGCAATGGAACACCGCCTTGACTACCCTTGTTCTAACACTTAAATTGAATACAATGTACCAATATGAGTAATAGTTATTATATAAAATAAAAGCTGAGATACTCACTGTGTAGGCAAGATGAATATGACTTAGAAATTGGAGCTACTTTTCTGTAGAGATGTAAGATACCCCATTTACTTCCTCCAAATTCGTATCTTCGTAAATGCCGCCGGCTTAAAGTACTAGCTACTCCAAGGTTAGGATGTAATATTATATATAGGGTAGAATAGAACTGACGACCCTAGATTTGCAAAGAAAACCACTACCCAAAGACAGTCGATGTGCTATGTATGTATATATTTTCTTTATCTACGCGAGAATCAATCACTTGAGGCGTAGGTAGACTCCATGTGTAACACTGAGAGGTCTTCATTAAACAACTGTTTTATTTGATATTCATTGTAGATGGCAAGTATCGAGGTATCCTTGGGCGGAGGCAGACGGCGCAGCGCCGGCGCTCGGGACGCCGCCCGCGAGTTGGATGCCTTACGGAGTACACTATCAGATAAGGACACGCTAATACAGAGGTGAGTCAAAACGACTAAATCATTAATATTTAAGGAAGGGACGAGGCTCTGAAACAGATACAAAATGAGATAACCACAAATATAAATGTCAGTTGCCATACTTTATCCTCAAACGTTTCATAAGCTCCAATCACTCTTCATCTTTCCGCATGTATGAGCTATGGGTTTCGAGGTAGATAACTACATTTTAAACTTAATCCGCAGCCTGAAAAAGCAACTCAGTGCATCTCTGAGCGCCGCCCGGCTCGCCGCACAGGCGGCGTCGCCGACTGCGTCCCGCGCCAGCTCACATGAAGAGAACAATTCTCTGTCACCAGACGAGCGGCATGCACTTGAGGAGAGAGCACAGGCCGTGCAGGCAGACCTGCAGGCCACGAGGGATACTATACAGGAGCTCAGACGAAGGCTTGAGAAGACGCACGTTACTGAGTGAGTACGCGGGCATCGACACCTGTTGAAATAATATACGATTATTGCTTTAGAGCAAAAACGTGCTGGTTGCCAAGTCAGGGGACCAAACGTGAAAGGAAACGTCAAGGAAAGGTCCGCTACCTTTCTGTTCTTGAGGCTTCCTATTATGTAAGGTAATTTTTTAAGTTGAAGCTGTCACTTTCTTATAACATTCCTTAGTTTATTCTTCTATGTACACAGCAACATTGACACTCGCATTCAACAAGCCGAGTTGCAATACAAACTGGGGCGTGAGGAGTTAGAGCTACTGACGCTCAGCGAGCAGGCGCGTGCGCTCGCGCAGCTCATCGAACAGGCGGATGCTGCCTCGCTCAGGAACCACCGCACATCTCTGTACGGGTGAGTCACTTGACAAATGAGACTTCAACTTGATTCAATATGTACCAAATATATTATTTAATAAGCAAAAGGTTACCGTCTATGAAGTCACCATATAATCAAACATTGCGGATTAGAGACTTCCCCTTGTGCTACTGAATGTAAACATCTTATTTTTATTTAAATAAAAGGCAAAAACATCGGGTTAGATAAACAAAATCTGAAAAACTAAATGCAACTAACTAATGTAAAATTAATTACACATCTAGTAGACACGGTGAGAGTCTTATTGAATACAACGTAGTTTGTTAGCATCTAATTAATTGCTGATCAAAATCAAATGTATTTTGCCATATAAAGAAACACAAAAGACGATGTGACAAGTCATATAATTTCCGGACTTGTTGTCATTAATCACCGGGCGCACACAGATTAATCAACTCGAATGTTAAAAGTAAAACTAACCATTGTAGCGATCTAATCAGTTTCCGTGCTTCATACGACATGTTGCATGGGAATTTAGTGGAGTAATTATACAGGCGTTAAATTTCATGATTGTTTTGCGGCGATGGAACACTTGTGTTTGGTCGTGCCGCCGGCGCAAAAACGATCAGGAACGTGTAAACGAGGCCGATCGTCGCGGCGCATCATTACATGAAAGAGGACATTCTCCACAGGTTTAGCTCACCGTAGCGACTAGTGTAGATATTTCTTCCAGACTCGAATTGGTGTATTGTATTACATTTCAATAAAACAGTAGCTTGCACGAACAACCTTTTGAAATGTGCGCTATTTTGGTGACATACATTGAAACTATACGCGCATTTTTATAAAAACGGGACAGTATAAAATGATAGGGTAAAGGGAAGGGAAGAAGAAAATAAAATTGTTTCTGAAAAGAAAATAAAAAACATATTTTTTCGCATAATAATTTGCTGTTCCTTTTTTGACGTTTTATAAGTGCCCACCTGGGCCTATGTGAAATAAAAATATTTTGATTTTGTTATGACTACCATAAGCAAATTATTATGCGAATATAATGTATACGTGTAGAATCTAAATAAGTTTTTATATTACATTTAGTTTCTGAAAAAATGTTTCGAAGCGAGTAGTTAATCATTTCGTCGTCATGATAATATATGTATTCACAACAGCCTATAACTTCTAAACGACCAATAATCGAGCCTTAGGTTCATCATTTTGACCTTTTTGTCATGAACACGTTGGAATATTTAGACTAAATAGCTTATCATTTTTATTTATGTCTAAGAAGTTTGTTACAGTTTTCTTATGAATAAAAAAATTCTCGAGTTCACCTCTACTAATAAGTAACTAAATAAATAATTTAGATTAACTGTAAAATGTTAATGTCCAAGGCATTGCTAACACCATAATTACAATCCACCAATCTCCACAGTGGATACGATTTATATGGGATATCCCTCATTATTACGAAATCGGTCCATTGTAGCGTGGGCGGTGCCGGCCTACTTTCTATCACACCAATGGGAAACAATCGCTGTGAAAATCTGGGTCCATCCTATCAGAGAAAGCTGGTGCCTAAACTATCAATTTGTGAGCACTGTAATTAAGATATCGCTAAGCATTGGGAAGTGTGAACACGCGGCGTATTGTAGCACTGAAGGTGGGAATAGACAGACAAATCTCACAATAGACATGTTGGCTAATTGTTTAATTTGCAAATTACAGTAATCCGCATGTTAACACAAATAGCACTAACAATTAAAAGATGTTGTAAGTGTTAGTATTATAAATTGGTGTCTCAAATCAAAAAACAGTACTAGACACAAAAAACGGGGTCTCCCGACTGCCAGCAGAGCCATTGTGGTCTTGTTACCTTGTCAGGCAAAATTACCTACATCATAACGTAATGTTTTTTCTATATAGAATATGATATTAATGATAGAAATGGTTGACTCGCTAACTGTCACCTTGGCTTGTCATATAATTTTGAATTCGTGTACCATAATTATTGGATCAGGTTATGAACAAATGTGATATTTCTACCAAATAGTTAAAGCATTCAAGAATACTAGTGTTGTTACATACACGGCGTATTTAAAGAGCAGATAAAAATAAGTCTCTTTAGCTAGATTAAAGCCCTATAAGGATATTAGAGAACACTTGCAATAATTTTAGTTGTGAACTCTCACGGTAACTGCAAGTGATCGCGCAGCTCAAACAATGAGTCGTTAGCCAGCGTGCTGTGGCTGAAATATTATTGGTATCGATTCCCACGAGCTGTACGCTTTGTGGATGTTTTAGGGCTGCGGTTTTCAACCTAGAAACCGTACGTTGGTTAAATACCCATTCGAATTTGTATGAAATCTGTTATCATGCGTCACCACTTATCCGTATATTTAAATCGTCAGAAAAAGAAAGATTTAGTCCGCTTATACGTTTATTGAGAAGTACGAAGGTTGATTTATAATAGTTTATGATATGCAGTAAACTTATTACTTGCTTGTATTACATACTTGAAATGGATTTCTTTGACAAGATGGAATGGATGAGCGGCTTAACAACCATATGCTTATTTTACAAAACCCCACGATTTTACCGAAAGCAGCATAAATTTACCGTTACACAAGCACATCTATCTCATCGCACGAGCCATTTAACAAAAACAAAGTCATTTAGGTTGCAGGTTAAATAAGACTTGGTAGTATGACTGTATCTCGTCTAAGCAGGACCTGCGAACGGGAGCTGTTAGATGCACCGATAGCGTCTCTGCTACGTAATTGTTTGAATAAGTTAGTGCGCACACACTCTTATGGAGGCGTAGTTGTTTTGTATTGTACAATTATATTACTACGAACGTTAATATAATATATATTATACTATTTGATAAGTAGATAGATAAACAATTTATTTCAAGTAAAGCAGTAGATAGAGATAGTGCTTAATTTAAAAATAAGCACTTATGAACTATGAAAGTGGCTTACAGAGCGTTATTAAGCTAATTACATAGTGTTATAAAAAATATCTGCGCTTTGTCATTGAAATGCGCTTCGGCTCAGCATTTTGTCAACAAGGAGCAGAGGATCGACGCTGGTATCCTGCCGACACATTTATTAATGTAGTACCCAAACACCCACTTTCCGCCAGAGATATATTTTAGGTGTTGGCGAGTTCGACGCCGTTACTCAAGAAAGACTATACATATGCCTTTGAATTTCTTTTCAAGCGTATGCAGGTTTCCTCTCGATGTTCACAGTAAAGCTCGTCATTGTATCTACCTAAGTTCAGAAATTTATAAAAGCATTTTTGTGTTGCAGGCAACTACTCGATCCACTCAGCCACCACGGCTTAATGTAGGTATATATATTTGAATATAGCCGTGTTGGTTGGATGGGCCATGAAATTAATTACATAGTCAAAATTGCAGATTTTTATATTTTTTCTGAACTTAGGTACCTACATTTCTCGTACCACGAGCTTAACGTTGAAGGAGAATATTGTGAGAATATCTCTATATTATTGACGTTTTCGGCTCGTTCAATGTACGTTTAATAAAGACACCACTCCCCGGGAACCCGCAATAAAATTTACATCTAAACTGACGTTATCACCAAATAGTGACAATAATTATGGCTGTTGGTGTATGTGCCTACCCCCCCCCCCCCGGATAGGGAGGTTACAGGAAGTAATCCACATCGCCATAAACACACGTAACGAGACAAGTGTGGTTGAAAAACTCGGCTCGGCTACCAGCGACGCGGTAATGTGTCTCATACGCAATTTAATTGCTTAATCGACTGCCTTTATACTGGAAAGTGGTTCGTTTATAGTCTAACATTCGCATTTATATGAGATTACTACATACTTATTACTAGGAATGTAGATATCAGGATGTCATTTTCTAGAGATAGAGTAAGTGAACAAAAATCTATACCAATATTATAAATCTGAAAGTTTGGATAGATGTTACTCAGTTACGCCGCCAAAAGACATGTTTTACATGTAACAAGTAAATGTTCATATTGATGTTGAACTTCATCCCCATATAAAGTTTTCCGCTTGTATGTAATAGATACAGCTTCTTGCGGAAGTACGTTCAGTCCGCCCACGCCACACAAAGACCGTTTATCTAGCACGCACATTCCTTCGCACTAACATACTTTAATAATTGATTTTGGTTATAGTTCTCTTTAACCTTCGCAACGTTTACCACTCCGCCAGGCGAGGCCACGTTAGTAAACACAATTGTGATTAACATGATATCTTTGATGGGAGATTACAAATGTTTGTTTTGGATACGGAATTATATTTGATAAGTTATAACGAATTTTTGTGATCTTTTTATTTATTTATCTCAGATCCAAAGCCTGTTATTATTGGTGCATTAGATATGAATATGGTTGTATTTATATGACCCAAGTGCTTCTAATATATTGTAAGTTATATTTTTGCTACCCGCGAGGGAAAGCAGGTGTTATTCACTCTACTTTGTACGACGCTCTATGATGATATATTATTATTTCTCTCGATGTGTTCCTTAGACAAAAGGGTACATGGCGTAACTCATTGGTATAAGCCGGGGTTTGAACCACGATACTCACCTTGTTGGCGACTGGTTAAGTACACGTGCCACAGGTATATTTGTTACACCGTAAAATTATGACCGCCGTGTGAAGCTGGTTATAACGAAGTATGGACAAGGTTACTTGTCCATTAATTCCGCTCAAAATTGTCCGTAATTTCACAGTAGGTATCGTGGGAAGATTCGCAATGATGTATAGGTAATGTTACTGTGAATTATGAAAGGCAAAAGCGAAATTGGAGTGAAAGTGTTGTCGACTGCGGTGCGGCTCTGGCGGACATTGGACATGTTTTGTTGTAGCAGCTCGGTGAATTAATATACAAATAAAATACTTTACCCACGGGATACAGGAATTGCAACAAATATTTTTCGCCTCAAAGCATCTATGCGAGAAACATTGTGATTAGCCTTATCCGCTTACCGTCACTAAAAGCTTGTCGGCTTCATGCAGACGTAGAATAAGAAATATGTAACACTTTGCGTGAGATCCGTCCGATCAACAAAATAATATAGAACGACGCCCTCGGGCTACATTGGCTATTCATCTGAGCATAGAATCCTTCATCGATACTAAAGCTTTGGGAAAATTTGAAATGTCGCAGACATTAATTAGATTTATGCATCAATTTAAAAATATCATGAGTGATCATGATATTTTTAAATTCCTAAAGCTTTAGTTTCGATGGAAACTATTTTTAGGATATAAGGATATAAATACTTATATAAATGTAGATTAGAGTGATGAACTGTAATATTCATAGTTTATATACATATATATATCACAGTGCATCTCTCTAATACCTGCCCCCCGTGGGAATCGAACCCGCGATGTCAAACATCGCAGGAGCTCTGACCACCAAAGTAAAGTAGGCAAACGGCTCTAGTTAGCGTTAACGTGCCGACTTTCATTCACATGGGTATCAACCGTTTTTTGTTGCAATATTATTAAGTGAATCAATTAAAATGACTGCTTGAGAGCACATACATTACAAAGAAATTACTTTGATGAAAGTTTAACCGCTCAAACACAGCGCATAGGTTTAGGTTAGGTTTATAGAATTTATTCTCATAAAAACTTACATAAGTTCAATTACAATGAGATTTGGATTAACAATTTCTTAATTTAAATGACATAATTTTACTCTGGCTATCGTTACTAAATCCTTATAATTTGACAAACTTATACATATATTGCTTCAATCTATTTTTGAAATGTCTAATATCCTCACAACTTTTAATATCATTGGGTAACTGATTGTACAGCTGTACTCCTTCAAACAGTATCGTTTTCTTGCCATAGTTAGTGCGATGACTGCTGCCAAGCTGTAGCTTATGTTTGTTACGAAGATTATGTGTATATACTTTTTTTGGTAATGAGATATTTGATTTAATGGAGCCGGTGGTTAGGTTTTTGACTAGCATGCAAGTGTTGTATCTATAAAGTTGTTGTATGTTTAGTAAATTGGTTTTTTTGTATAGTTGTTGTGTGGGTGTTAAGCGATCGTAGTGAAACAGTACTTTGATAATTTTGTTTTGTGTTCTCTGTAGTGAAATTAAGTTTGTTGGGGATGCACATCCCCAAATTTCAATTAAGTATTCTAGGTGCGATTTTACAAGAGTGTTATAAACAATATTGTGAATTTTTCTAGGTAAGCAATTTGTAGTCTTTCGTAAGGCTCCTAGTGTTGAGGTGAGTTTAGTATTAATATGCTCGATATGCGTCGTCCAGGTTAATTTATCATCAATCCAGAGACCCAGGTACTTTTCTTGTTGCGATCGGTGTATTAGCACATTATCTAAGGTGAGTGGGGTAAAGTCAGGAATCTGTTTGTTTTTGGCAGCAAACAACATATAAGATGTTTTTGCTGTGTTTATCGTGAGTAGATTATATTTTAGCCATTCATGTAGTGTATTTAGGTCTGCCTGCGCTTCCCTTACAATGGTGTCGATACTCTTGCCATAATAAAACAGACAAGTATCGTCCGCATATAGTGTGAGGCTCCCGTTGAGACCAATTTTGTTTATATTATTGACATAAATCAAAAACATCAAAGGTCCAACGATCGATCCTTGCGGAATTCCATAGGTCACGTCTTGTAAGGAGCTGCTGAAGTTGTTGTTATCTAATTTAACGATTTGTTTTCTATTTCTTAGATATGATGAAAACATATTTAGAGCTGTACCGGAGACCCCTGCTTGTTTAAGTTTTAGTATTAGTTTTTTATGGCTAACCGTATCAAAGGCTTTTTTTAAGTCTATGAAGATACCCAAAGCTAAGCTCTTTTTGTCAATATGAGTCTTTATCTGTGTAATCAAATCTATAGCCGCTGTGAGAGTACTTGACTTGGAGCGGAAACCATACTGTTCATCAATCAAATAGTTATTCTCCGTTAAATGGGCATTTAGTCTATTGTATAAAACACGTTCAAATATTTTCGATATAACTGATAAAACTGATACCGGTCTATAATTATTCATATCGGTTTTTGCTCCTGACTTATAGATTGGACTGACTTTAGCAATTTTTAGCGAATCTGGGAATGTTCCTTGTGATAAGCACATGTTAATGCAGTTTGTTAACTTATCAATAATAACATTTTTTTAGGAGTTTGATTGCTTTGGTACTTATCCCGTCTATGCCAGCGCTTGTATTAGTGTCAAGGTCGTCAATAATTTTTGATATTTCGTTCGTAGTGCATGGTGTAAACATAGTTAAATGTGTGCCGTGAAAGCTATAGGACTGTTTAATTAATACGGTGTCATCGCTTTCATGATACATAGGATGTATTTGGTTGGCAAGATCTGCCCCAATAGATGAAAAGAACGAATTAAATGACTCACATATGGCATTTCCTTCCTCGATTGGTGTTCCTGAACTTGATACTAGTTTGGGAGGAGCACAGCTGACTTGAACATTACTTAAAGCTAGGTCTTTTAATAGTTTCCACATTTTTTTAGGGTCACTGTAAGTACTATGAAACAATTTACAATAATAATCATTTCTCTGTCTTTTTATGAGCTTTTTTATCCTTGATTGTTCTTGTAAGAATTTATTTTTAAGATCAGAGTCCCATGGCTTTAATTTCGTCCGTTGCCATAAACTATTCCTGGAAGTTATGCCATTAGTTATATTTTTATTTATCCAGTCTTCCCTTAACGGATTAAAATATTTAGTTTTTTCTACTTTGCTATCATCAACTTGCTTACGCACAAAGTTTTCCAGATATTCGTAATCATGTCTGTCATTGTCATAACTAGCTGTTGAGGCATTTCTGTATAGTTTTTCATAGTCCACCGCCATATAATGTATTCGTTTATTTACTTTCGGTGCTAGCTTCCCAATTTCCAAAAAGATTTGCTTGTGGTCAGACAGAGACGAGTCAATTAAGGACAAACTAAATGAGTGATTGTTCAAATTGGTACATATATGATCAAGGATTGTGTTGGTAGTACTGGTTTCCCGAGTGCTATGCAATCTGCTAACTTTGTTTAATATCTCGTATCCATTTTCCTTTGTTTCCTTTATATATTCCTTAGTCTGATTATCTTTGTTAAGTAGGTCCATATTGAAGTCGCCGAAAACTATCGATCTCCGTCGACACTCTAGTTGCTTCGAATATATATTTATAAAACTGCTAATATCTGTGGAACCTGGTTTGTATATTCCACCAATATTTAAATTAAGTTTATCAATGTGTATCCACAGGTAGTGATTCCCATTTTGTGACAAATCTTCCGTTACCTCGAACTGGATACTATTATGTATGTATATAGACACTCCGCCGCCCCTAGATTCCTGCCTATAATTATATACGTGCTTATAGTTTGGTAACTGATATAGCTTAGCCTCGTCATCAGAAGTAATCCATGTTTCTGTAAATATTAGTATATGTATTGTCGCACAGACATCGGTAATTATGCATTTGATCTCGTCAAATTTGCCCTCCGTTCGTATACTTCGCAGATTGGCATATAAAAACCTTAATGACGATGGGTGTAGTGGAATGTCTTCATATGCTGCAACAATCTGATGTGTTAGTCTGTCTGATATATATTTATCTTTTTTATTTTGTAGTGCGGTAGTTATCAGTTTTTTTTATTTTGCTTGCTAGTAGTTATTGTTGGTATTCCTTTAATATATTTAATTATAAGATCCTGCTCACCGTTTTCTTTACGTCTGTTTAACTCTTCCTGCAAAGATTGCAGATATTTCATTTGAGTAGGAGTTTGGTCGGCATACATATGTACGTTCTCAGGTAGAGACTTTTTGTTCCGTAGCAAATATTTTGGTGTATCTGAACTATTAAAGAATAGTTTTAACGGACGGCTCTTAGTGGGAGAATATTTCCCAAGTCTCATAGTTTTTATAGGCTTTGGGCATTCCGTATTTAACGAGGTCAATATTAACATAACTTCGTTGTTATCATATCTTTGACGAGATTTAAAATCTTTGTCATTTTTTTCGGAAATACCCACAATCACTATATTTTTCTCCCGGTCGCAACGGTCTTTTAGCTCGAGGATGAGGGCTTCGTGTGTAAGCTGAGGCGATTTGTGCATTTTTGCATAGCAGAATGTAAACACGTTCAATTAAATGAACATGTATGTATCGCTGGTCTTGCTCGTCTCTTTTGCGCCTTCCTAACGCATGGCGATTGTGGTCTCTATCTGTAGCTAATAGGGATCAAAATTTATTACTGAAGACTCTGTAATTGTAATTGTAAATCATCCGTGGACTGCAAGACTACGCACTATAATTTGTACATATAATCATCGTGATGCATCGATATGATCATGATGATCTCGGACTGCATGGTACCTACTACGACTTCCGAAATATATAGGTATATACCTTATCCCATAAGCTTACTGGACGGATGAGGAGGTACAAGGAGACTGATGAGAGACTCTCTCAGACTCGAATTTAGGTAGGTAGGTATATTAATTCGCCTGTGAATTGGTCTTTCATCGTACGCAAAGGAAGTTATGTTTCTCCGTAAAGCGTGGTTTGATAAATCTCTGCAGTTAAGTTGAACACGTTGTACAGTCCGGGCTCGAACCTACAACCTTGCCTTTTCAGGTAACCAGTCGTACACCACGGACATCTTAATGGCGAAAAAGATAACAACTATCGCAGTTTATCAGGCAATTTTTTTTTTATTTTTTTTAAGGGGCAGCTTTTCCAAAACTAAGATTTTGTCCAGCTCGCTCTCGGAGGTGATTGACCCCCCGAAACTCTACTAATTAAACTAAACTATTTATACCAAAGCAGTATTTAACATATGTAGAAACAATGAAAGATATGACATGCCCAGTAACGATCACCAAAGATCCCACCATATTATTTGTATCTTAATCTCAATATGAACAATGAGGTATGGGTAAATTAGAATGCTTTTTATAATGCATATATATCTTCACGTCTTCCCACAAGGGTACCTGAAAGGGTATGCAGAGGTGTAACAATTTCCGGACAATTTTCCACTCACACGAGAGTCCATCGCCGTCTCTTGATATGTCCGTATAATTTGATATTACCTACAATGAATGTGAAAATAAACTAGCTAGCCTGCAAGAAGAGCGCAATTTTCTTCTCATTGACGCTAAATAGGCGGGCTTAAGTGAAGTGAGCGTGCTCTGTGCACCTCGTGCGTGTGGCGCTCTACAAGCCAGTGTATTATCGCCGAGTATTCGCATCGACGGGTCTCGAGCCATCATAAGCACATTGCCAATTGACTTGGACAATTTTTAAGTTAGTGATAAAAAACTTTGGCCCAAAAGATATACGTGAACGTATAATTTGCGGTCAATACCTACTATGTAGTGTACCTACCTCAGTTATTTAAACACACACATATCATCATGCCGAGGCCCTAACGGGGTAGCTTCCAAGATATACAAACTTGTTCACTTGCTCAGTTATATACATCGGATATAAGCATACATACCACGCCGCATCCCTCACGCACTAGGTAGGCAGAGGGAGCAGAGCATCCGCAATATTCACAGGATGTCTCGGAAAATAAGTCTCTTCTAGAAGCAAAAGGGTATTGTGAATATATCCTCGTGACGATACAATGAAACAAATGGCTCCAACGATATTAAATGACAACATGAGTTTTATGAGTTTCAGTTGTAGAGCTGATATTAATAAGAACATACAGTTTAAGATTAGAGCGTTAACTTTAACATTAGAGATTCAATGTATATAATATCGCCTAGTAAAGTACACGTGTTTTACCTAAAATATAAACACCTGCACGAAAATCTATAATAAAAAATCTTTAATAATAAAAATAACCGGACGAGTACCCCGCCTCTCCTCCCTTCTCGCTCCCTCCTATCTCCCTTATAAAATAGCAAATATATATAGTTAATAATAATAATATATCCTCACGCCTTCCCACAAGGGTCCCCGAAGGGGTAGGCAGAGGTGTATAGGTAATAAATACCCACACACCCACTTTCCGCCAGAGGTAGAGGATTTGGTGCCAACGTGACAGATGGCGAGTCCATCGCCGTTACTCAAGCACGACTATACATACGCCTTTGAATTTCTTCTCAGACGTATGCAGGTTTCCTCTCGATGTTTTCCTTCACCGTAAAGCTCGTGGTGTGACTAATCACTGTACTTAAGTTCAGAAAAACTCATTGGTACAGTCGGGATTCGAACTTGCGATCTTTGTGTCGCAGGCAACTGCTCGAACCACTCGGCCACCACGGCTTTTTATATATATAGTTCGTGCGTAAATAAGTATTCGTAAGTGAATGGGATTATATTATTATTCACACTATCTTGATTGAAAAGTATCTACACAGCCCACAGTGTTAAGGCGCTTAAGGGCTAGAAACACGATAACAATGCGTAGTGCTCATACAATTTTCCCTGGGTCGGGCCGGTCCGGTGCACTCACGCGCGTGCCCGTGGGAAATAGCCGCAAATTACTTTTACACCACATCTAAGCTACTTGGCATTCAATAAATGAACACAAACAATATAAGCCATGCCCATGGTTATTGCTGCTACCCAATTTTTCGAGAGACAGGAAATCCATTTATAATTCTCAATCTAAAATGACGGCATAGTTGTAAGAAAGAATGTCCTACGAAGTTTATTTACTTTATATTCAATGGATCAGTTTATATCCTAGCCTATACATACACGAGCCAGGGGCTCTATGAACTAATGCAATCATAATTCAAGAATGTTTAAGAGCCCGATACATACAATAATAAATATCTACCTACACCTTATAAAATGCATAAATCTTTCCCTAGCGTTTACATTAAATAGTAATGGATCCCTACTCAAAATCCAAGACTTGTTATGTGCATTAACTGAATGTCAAAGATCAGGATCACAGGTTGGTATATGAACATACTACAGTCCAAGCGCCGCGTGTGTGGGTCAGTGCCCCGGCCTGCGCTGTGGGCCGTGACTCCTGCCTACGTCCCGACTCCTTGACCGCAGACCGTGTGTGCCCTAATCGAGCAATAAAATCCATTTATTTTGTGCCCGTTTTATTTCTCTAGGCCTTTCTTCATCTGGCCTAGAAATAGCATTATGTGATAGCAATTTCGTTAATTTAACTTGTGTTACACCGTATCTATGTATTTAATTCATTCGAATTAAACAATTAGTGGCTAATTGTAAGCGTACAATCTATCATTTTCGTAAAATTATTTACGTCATCAAATAAATAGTCAACCAAATCTGTCAGACGTAGGTACCTACAGGAAACCTATCACCACGGCTCTGCAATTCGCAGGAAATCGCACTTTAGAAAAAATTTACTATAACTCAACCAATAATGAAGTAATCTAGTAGCGTAGGTACCTGGGTGATAACTGGATACTGAGATGGTATAGATCTTATGATATAATACACTGCATATCAAAGCGTAATGTGTTGTATTGTGCTTCCAGTTCAGTGCGCGAGATCGGTGGCTCGGCAACGCTGGTAGCGACCGAGGTACGGGAGGGCTCGTGGGGCGCAGCGCCCCGGGCCGGCGGTATGGTGGTCGAGTGGACCGGGGACCACGCCGCGCTGAGGATCGGAGACAGGTTTGTGACGTGCTTCTTGATACCATTTAAGTCAACTAAAAAAATATTGGCTCCCAAGTTGGCCACCCCTTAAATCTACTGCCAAAATCGCAAGCCTACTCAGCCCATTAATAAATCCGACTTAAAGAAGGTCTTAAGTATTCAGTTTACACGGTCTGGCGGTCATACCTACTACTTTTATAAAATGTGAAAATTTGTTTGTGACGAAATACCAACGAACACCTTTATCCGATCCCACAGAATACCAGCTAACGCCGTTTAACCGCGATGACAGCCTTCTTCGGCTTTTCACTCGCACCGCAATAATCTTTTAACCCATACCTATATTTGTTTCTCGTCTTTTCAGACTAGTTGAAGTGAATGGTACATCAGTTATATCATGTCGCAATCAAGAGGAGTTACAACGAGCTGTGAGCGCCGCCCTACCGGCACGAATAGCTGTGCTCCGAGCGTCCAGCATGCAAACTCACTTGCCACCGAGTCATTTGCCTCAGGTTATAAAAAGTATTATTTCTTACGAGAATCTTCACGCCTTCCCAGAAGGGTCCCCAAAGGGTAGGTAAAGGTGTAGAAAAAATACTTGTTATAGTCGGGATTCAAATATGCAATCAGCAGGCAACTGCTCAAACCACTCGACCACAGATTTTTCTTAGAATTACTGGTTAATTTTGGCAGAGGAGGATTGTCGTAGTATAACACCTTAATCTTACAGAATGAAGCAGCATCACTCCGATCAGAGCTGGGAGCGCTAAGATCAGCCGCCGAGGAGGCAGAGAGAACTAAGGAGGGCCTGAGGACTGACAACACCAGGCTCACGCACCGCATCTCATACCTGGAAGAGCAGGTCGCAGAGTTGTTGGCGAGGCATACACAGGTAAAACAGATATAAATATTCGAATAAGACGTTCGAATTGACCACAATTAACTTCCAACTAATCCTAGCAAATTCACGTCAGCCGGATCATGCTCATACCCACTTTATTACTATTTGTATACCTTCTCACATATAAGATACAAGACATGTAAACGATGCCAAATTTCCCAGTTACAGTCAGCAAGCAGTAATGACAGCTGCATTACGGTAAACAAGACCAAGAAGAACGTAACCAATATCAACATCACCAGCGAACCATCCAGCTGCAAGCCCAGCCCTAAGTCCGAAGTGCAAGTGTTTCAGAAAGGGCCGGATATAACTGCAATAGTCGCCAAGCTGCCGGGTCTGGACGGAGTGGAGACCAACTTGCCTTTAATGAGACCTCGGTCGAACGCTTCCGGGGCCTCGTCGAGAACAGCCGTGTCTCCGAGAGCGTCTCCTCCTCCCAACCACAGGTCTCACAGCTCTCACAGCCTGGAACACAAGTCAGGGCGCATGCGCCACTCTCTTTCCCACCACTGCATCCACGGAGCCGTCGACTACAACGCAGAAACCGACGCTGCGATCCGTATGATCGAGAGAAACCAAAGGCATATGGAAAAACAACGGATGAAAACCGAAAGACTAAGCAAATCGAGAGGAGAAGATTACTTCAGATCGGACAGCGACTTGGAAACGAGAGACATCCATTCCAGCGCCAGTGCAATAGATCCTAGACGCTATGAAATAAAAAAGGCTGCAGATAAAATAGAAGAGAGTATCAAGAAGACCAACTGGGCGGAGAGGAAGACTTTATCCATCATCGAACAGCTAAAACGCTCGCAGCGACTTCGGAAGTTGAAAAAGAACGAAAGTGCCGAAGACGTCCAGCTGGAATCAGAGAAGCACTACATGTACCACAGAATAGACGGGAAGGTGTTGGAGAACGCGCACAAGTCCAGCAGGAGGACATCCAAGCTGCACTCGCGGAGCGCCAAGTCTTCGGAACTCGAGTCGGAATGTTCAGACTTCCCTAACGGCGACATGTACAGCAGCTCCCCGCGGATAGACTATGGCTCGGAGAGTTCACGCATGAGCCACTACAAGAAGAATGATGAGAGACGCGACGGGGAGGTTAAGTCTCGGCCGACACCGCCGAGGAAACCGTTGAGGCTGTCACTGCACAAGGCAAGAAGCGCGCACTCTTTGATCAACGGCAGCGAGTCGGAAACACCCAGTAGACCAGCTTCCGAGACACAGAATGGGGACATGCATCACGAATCTGGGAAGAGGCCGGTGAAGAGAACGCATGCCAGTGACAAATGGGCCAGAGAGCGTGTTAAGGATGCCAGTAGAGCGACGCCACGGCCCACTAGGAAGTTACTAAACGGATTGAGCGCATGCGACACCCCTGCGGCCGATGACCTCTACCCAAATAACAGTGGAATGGCGGTAAGAGTAAACGGCGTCGGACGAAGCCCTGGCAAATGGTGCTAGAAGTTAAAATTATGAAATATGAAGCTTATTTGGCGATACACAAGACTTGTAACGGTAGATACATACATATGTATGTCCAACGAGGCTCTAATGGATGTGAATAAATCATGTCCATTATGGAAGCAGTCAGCACCCACCGCGCAATACTCACCTATATATACTAGCAATGTAATTTATTTAAGGATTATTTTTGTATAATATTAATGAAAGATAAATGGATATTTATATTTTTTTAAACTCATTTCCGCTGAACCTTTCTACAACCACTGCATACAACCAAACATGTATAGGGTAAATAAAAAGAGATCAGTATTCAATATTAAACCATTATAATTGTTACTTGCAACAAAACTTTACAATAATAATAATAATATTTACATCAATTCAATAAACTTTACTCAAACAAAATATATATATATATATATATACATAAATTCACCAAGTGTCGGCCACCCTACGCTTTCTCAGCAAATCAACAGAAATATTGAAACAATTCGTAACACAACTGATCAAAAAGTTTAATTTATTCGCGGTACGCGTTTAGAGTAAAGTATTGACTCGTAGTCCTTCAGTAAAGTATTTAACATTACAAGTAATTATGATAATGTAAAAATGTTAAGTATGGTTACATTACTTATAAAATGATTTATTAATATGTCCAGAGGCGGTCAAAAGTGTGGAGCCGTTAGAACGCAAAGTCTCGATACATGGCAGATACGATCAGTTAGAGATATTTGGCAACATGATACAGGCACACGATGGGTGAACTCCACACTCCTAACTGCGCTCTGCCTTAAATAAGTTTCTTCTAAACCTACGGATAAAATGTATTCATTCTTAATGCAACAATTACAAACGTAGTTTTCACGAGTTGTCTATATCTGGAGTATATATTGAATTCCAATGACTCTTTAGTAACACAACGACTAGTATCAATAGCATATTTAGAACATAGAAACAATGTTAACGGGCCGAGCCTCGAGCAGCCTGTAGAGGCCTACGCAATACACTACACATAACTATACATCTAACATAACAATAAAACCAGTCTCATTCATATTCAGACGAAAATTAAACGAAATAAACTTATAAACTACTAAAATGTTTCGACTAAAATTGCTTTTCATTACATTACATATATGATAGATGGCCATGACAGGTGCAGTTCCTATCCAAGCAAACGAACACGATACTCGGAGAGCCGTGTAATATGCATTCCGTGTGCCATCTATATGCTTTGCGCGTGACAAAATTAATATCAAAACTGAAATAAGACCCTATTCCCTCTCACACGATGGTCTACTTTCACACCTACGACCAGATCAAGGAAGCCTTAACCTAAACAATTATGTATATACATTGCGCGCAGATAGAGCATGTCTCTGCGACTAATTGATCGTTGTGTGATAATAACGGATTCTAGTGATATATTTCTTATCAGTGCTATCGGGTATTGAGTCCGCTATTATCGGGTGTACGCTTAAATAAAAGATTGAGGAGAGCAACATCGCACATTATTATAAATGTACTGGCTGCAATGACTGCTCAATTAATGAGTAGAGTTCGAACTACTCTCCCATCGTACATGAGTAATAATATCAGCTGCTGCCAGTTGGGTAAGATACGATAGCCAAACGAGACAGTGCTAGATACACTTAAGGAGTCCGAATGCTCTCATAACGATACAATATCAACACTTAAAGGTACACCGCTTGCAAGCTTGCAACAGAGCTTTATTCCTCACCAGTAATTGATCTCTCACATATTAACGAACCTCGCGATATTGCAATCGAGATAACCAGGCCAACTTTCAGGCGGGCAATTACAAGCAGCCGCGGTCGACACGCGCACATAGTGTCTCTTCATGACAACACTGGCGCACTCGACGCGTTAAAGTGGAATGCTCAACAAGAGATAGCCGCGGGAGCGGGCGCCTGCAGCGGGGCGCGAGCGCGCTTAGAACTGGAAGCAGCGGCCGAGGTTGACGTACTTCTTGAGCGCGTAGGGCAGGGGCAGCTCGCGCACGGCGCGCTTCATCACGATGGAGAAGCGCACGCGCCGCGCGTCGTTGGACTGCGTGGCCGGCCGCCGCCGCGCCGTGGGGCCCAGCGCGCGCGCCTGCCACCGCCCGCGCTTGCCTGCCTCGTCTGCCTCGCCGACCTCGCCGGCCTCGCCTACCTCGCTCGCCTCGCTCGCCTCGCCCGCCTCGCCCGCCTCGCCCGCCTCGCCCGCCTCGCCCGCCTCGCTCGCCCCACTCGTCCCACTCGTCCCACTCGCGCCGCCCGCTGCCACAAACAATACACCTCCACTTGAACCACACTCAATTTGTGTCATACAACGATTGACGTGGTCGCTTAATTGAGCAATACCTGTACTATGAATACTTAGATAATATACGTTTATTATGTCACCGAGCCGCAGATAATAGAGCTAGACTAATGGAAATACATAAATGTTCCTCCTAGTCCAACTAGATATGTCAATGAGAAACCCATTTACGTAAGAACGCAGCAGCTTATATGAAAGTAAAATATTTTTACTTACGTCGTTCCTTTCTGTATGCTTAAATACAATGCGAAATCGTATATAAAATAATTAAAACCGACCACAATTTTTGTGACTAGCACTTTGGAGTTAGGCTAATTGGATCCCTAACTGTAGGAGTTTTTATATATAGATTACGAGCTAGATAAACACAATTCTGGGTGATCTTCGTTGTGCTAAGTCACAGTAAGGAGTGTTTTCAGAAAGACAACTGATATCTAATTGACTAACAAAAAAAATATCGATATATTTATGTATGTTAGTGAGTGATAGTGATACTGACCTTCTTCAGTGGAAGAGAGTAGCGGAGCGCGGGGCGCGGCGTCCCGCGGGGAGGACGTGGAGGAGGCGGTGGGAGAAGTGGAGGCAGAGGGGGAGGGGGAGGGGGAGCTGCCCTCGCCGATGCCGCTGTCCAGCTTCTGGCGCTTGTGCAACTTGCAACCGAGCTCCGAGTCGCTGGACTCCTCGCACTTGCTTTGGTCCCCACTACTCTCCTCCCCCTCCCTCTTACTCGCAGCTCGGTCGCTCTCGGTCTTCTGCCCGGCTTCGGTCTCCGTCTCCCCGAGCACCTGCACGAGGAGATCGAGACATTAAATTTATCCCTATATGTGTAAATTAATTAGAAAATATTAGTCGGCGATTAGCCCTTTCAGTCCGCAACAATCTTTCGTCGAGAGGCGAGCCGTTCACGAGCGGAGATCCGGTCAGTATCCCAGCGAGCGATTATTGCCAACGAGCGAAGCTAGAGGCTACTCAAACGTTAGAGTTAGCAAGCGTCCCGAGCGGCCGGTCGTGTCTGGTGCTGCGCAGGAGTGCCTAATGCGTATGCGCCGTACTCACAATAGTTTCAGCCTCCCAGTCCATGCGGATGCTGCGCGAGGGGGTGCCGCTCTTGCCGAGGTAGATCTCGACCTCGGCGGGCAGCGCGGGGTGGCGCGGGTCCTGCGGCGGCTGCGAGGGCCCGGGCTCGTGGCACACGCCCACGCTGGCCAGCCGCTCCTGGAAGCGCAGCGTCAGCACGCCGAGGCACGAGTGCCGCGAGCTGCCGCCCGACTCGCCGCCCGCCTACAACCACGCAATACGAGCTCCAAAACGGCTTCACTCGACCAAAATGAAAAAAACACGCCATAATACTGTCGGCGCCCAAATACCACGAAAGGAACTTATTAAAACCATTACTCAAATTTACTATCGACGAAACGTACAATGATAGAATACGATAAGAAGAGAGTACGCAAATGATAAGCCCGAGTTCAGCTCGTAGCACAGCTCGTGGACTCGGCTCGGCAACTTGGACACGGCGTCGCTGGAGCGGGCTGTGAGTCAACACGCCTACACAACGAATGGGTAACGAGACAAATTGACACCCAATATTAGCTTATCCCGAAGTCACATGTTTGCATATATTCCAGCCTCGACCTTCGGACTCCCGACTGTAACGACAGCGCGTTTGACTGATTGAATGATGGTGATGATGAGGTCTAAAATAACAATAACAGAATGGCGTTTCGTGAAGCAGCATCTGAAGCATCTTTCGTGAAGCTAGGAATGGCCTCCTTATAGGTCTGAAAAGGCGCAGGACAAAGTAGCAGGACCCGTTTCATGCGGCAACCTCACTCAAGTTAGTAGCTAGTTAGTGGCAATTAGTGATATTATATAAACTACTCACAGCATGTGGCTCACGGTCACGATCAGAGATCAAGAGGCAGGCGCCGTGCGAGCCGGGTGAGTCGTCGTCGTCGTCGTCGTCAGATTTCTTATTGTTGGAGTTGGACACATCCTTGCGTTCCTCGCCGGGGGGGCGGCGGTTCGAAGGCTGCGACGTGCTGGGCCCACTGGGGGCGCCGGCCCCGCTGGGGGCGCCGGCCCCGCTGGGGGCGCCGGCCCTGCTGGGGGCGCTGGGGGCGCTGGGCCGGGCGGGCAATGTAGGCGGCTCGCTCATGTCCACCTGAATTACACACCCGCATTGCTACCATCACCACACTCACTGACCCAGTGTGTGTGGTGATGTTCTGAATAGACCATAGAGCCGTCTTTCCGACGGCCGCCTATGTTCAAAAAGCCTATTTGCAAAATAAACTACTATTTAGATTTGCCCCAGAGAATACAGTTCTTCAATAAGGGCGTGAAAAGGTTCCTGCTGCGCATAACCCCTGGTGTTGCAAGAGTCCATAAGCGGTCCAAGTGCTTGTTTTCTCGTGGAAAAACCATTGCAGAAACTGCATTATTTATTGTCATGCCCTACTGCTAGTCAGGGATATCCCCAAATGTTGTCATAATGAGACAATTGGTTGAGGGATAAAAACTGATCCCTCCATTTGGAGACTCTAGGCCGAATAATGCGAATGGTGTATGACCTCAGCGGAGGCGTTGAATGGGAAGGGCTCGGCGGAGTCGGCGGCCTCGACGTCGGCGTCAGCGGCTTCGGCAGCGTCGCTGGGCGGCGGGCTGGAGGCGGAGTCCGAGTCGGACTCGGAGTGCGAGTCCAGCGGGTCGAAGCGCAGCGCGCCCGCCACGCGGTTCTGACCCATGCTCAGCACCAGGCTCAGGAGGGCGTTCATCTCGTTGGCGCCCGTGTTGTGGTCCAGGTCGTGCAGAGCGTTCAGACCTTCTGCACCGTTTTCGCATTGTTAACATGGTTTAAAAGTGCTAGCATTTAAGCTAACAGTTTGAAGCTTGAAGAGCTGCCTACTGTAGAAAGTCAAATTCAAAAACGTTGCGTAACCGAAAGATATGCATAGTCTCTCTACGACTTTGCCTGACTTTGCGTGTATGTCTACCTCATGATGTAATGTAAGTAGTGTTGTATATAAAAACTAGCTATCCCGCCCCGCTGCGCATGAGTGAAAAACGTTTCTGAAACACGATCCCAGCGCCGCCTACGAATCCAATTCCACCAATACGAATTGTTCTTTCAAAGCTAGGAACTCATTACGATATACACAAATCGGACAAGCTGTCGGGGTGTGATGTGAGGAGGCGGCGTATATATAAGGGGAGCGCACCGACGTCGCTGTCGTCGTCGATGGGGATGCAGATGCGGCGCGGGCAGGCGGCGGGGAGTGATGTGAGGAGGCGGCGTATATATAAGGGGAGCGCACCGACGTCGCTGTCGTCGTCGATGGGGATGCAGATGCGGCGAGGGCAGGCGGCGGGGAGTGATGTGAGGAGGCGGCGTATATATAAGGGGAGCGCACCGACGTCGCTGTCGTCGTCGATGGGGATGCAGATGCGGCGCGGGCAGGCGGCGGGGAGTGATGTGAGGAGGCGGCGTATATATAAAGGGAGCGCACCGACGTCGCTGTCGTCGTCGATGGGGATGCAGATGCGGCGCGGGCAGGCGGCGGGGAGTGATGTGAGGAGGCGGCGTATATATAAGGGGAGCGCACCGACGTCGCTGTCGTCGTCGATGGGGATGCAGATGCGGCGCGGGCAGGCGGCGGGGAGTGATGTGAGGAGGCGGCGTATATATAAGGGGAGCGCACCGACGTCGCTGTCGTCGTCGATGGGGATGCAGATGCGGCGCGGGCAGGCGGCGGGGAGTGATGTGAGGAGGCGGCGTATATATAAGGGGAGCGCACCGACGTCGCTGTCGTCGTCGATGGGGATGCAGATGCGGCGCGGGCAGGCGGCGGGGAGTGATGTGAGGAGGCGGCGTATATATAAGGGGAGCGCACCGACGTCGCTGTCGTCGTCGATGGGGATGCAGATGCGGCGCGGGCAGGCGCGGCGCGGCGGCGGAGCGCGCGGGCGCTCGCGCAGCTCGGGGTGGCGCCGCAGCAGGCCGCCGCGCATGCTGTGCCGGATCACGCCGCGCGCCAGCTGCTGCAGCCGCGGCGGCCGCTGCTCCTCTGCGCGACACACATACAAACCTTTATTTACTAAACACTGGCTGCGCCTTCATGATCTAGACGACCGTCTGGTCTAGAGGTAGAGCTCCTGACTGCGAAGCTTGAGGTCACGGTCTCGATGACCTATGCATCTTTGAATATACATATCTATCTATATAAGTAAATATATCGTTGTCTAGTTACCATTGCACAAGGTTTGCCTTATTTGGGGTTATGTCAATTTATGTGGAATTGTCCCAAGGTATTAAGTTATTATTATGTATGAAAATAAAACGTATTCCTTGTGAAATTATGACTCTCATCCAGTGAAGCTCCCATTAAAATGGGTCAGCTCATTTCGGATATGAGCCAGACAAAACATTATAAATCGTGTTTTTGTACCGCACATACGATATGCATTTAGAGAAGTATGTGGATATATAACAAACAATTCAATAGTATTTACTACTATAGATATATAATTATGACATCAATACTAGTTCTTGTTCTTTCTTATTTATCAAACAGACAGCAAAAAGTTAATGTAAATGGGGCGACGTCCTCCGGGTCTTTAGTCAAGATGGGCGTACCCCAAGGTTCAATTCTCGGTCCTTTTCTATTTCTTGTTTACATCAATGATCTCCCTTATATGATGGCCAAGTTATCGGATATTATTCTCTTTGCTGATGACACCTCGCTAATTTTTAAAATAGATAGGAAAAATACGAATGTCTTGCATGTTAACGAAAGTTTAACTGTTCTCTCGAAATGGTTCGCAGCTAATAATCTTTTACTGAATCCAAACAAAACGAAATGTCTTAAGTTCTCTTTACCAAATGTAACACAACGGGATCTGAATTTAAATCTTGACGGCAACAAACTTGATGCTATAGCGGAAACTGTATTCCTAGGAATTACCATCGACTCAAAATTGCAGTGGGGCCCGCACATTAGAACACTTTCCGGTCGGTTAAGCTCAGCTGCATATGCAGTACGGAAAATAAAGCATTTAACTGATGTAGTATACTATGCTTATTTCCACAGTATTATGTCCTATGGCATTCTGCTGTGGGGATCAGCGGCGGACGTTGACTCAATTTTCATTCTTCAAAAGAGGGCGGTTCGCGCGATCTATGACATGGGTCCTCGCGAGTCTCTCAGAGAGAAATTTAAAGAGATCGACATACTAACTTTGCCTTCACTCTATATCTTTGAATGTATTTTATATGTCCGCAAAAATAGAGGGATTTACAAAATTAAAAGCGACTGCCATCATAAAAATACCCGCAGTAAACATGAAATTGTAATCCCGAAATACAGATTAACAAAAACGAGCAAGTCATTTATTATAAATAGTATACGCTTTTACAACAAGCTGCCAAAGTCTGTTATAGAACTGACCGATGTAAAGTTCAAAAAAATTATCAAACGTGTTCTGATTAAAAAAGCATATTATAAAATCAAGGACTACGTTGAAGATAAAGAAGTTTGGCTCTAGTTCCTTCTGCGCATGCAGCTTCCTTGGTAGCTCATAAACGGCACAAATTTGTGGATGTCTCTAACTATTCTGAATCTTTTTCTTTTCTCAATTCGGGTTTTTTTTTATACAATAATAATTTTCCTTTTTTTTATTTTAATTTATTCCATATCTTGACCAGAATTAGTTACAGTACTGATGACAATATTTGTGTCACTTGTTTAATTTGTCTAATTTGTGAATGTGAGAACATTGTAGGCTTTGTAGATTCTTAGATCTTGCTAACATTGTTATAATTATCTTGTTTTATGTATGCTTTGTATAGTAAGCAACGACCTATTGTCGGACCTACGTTGTTCCCCCATACTTGGGTACTATTGCTGTAACGAAAAAAATATTGTATATGCCTAATGATTTGAAAAGAGTAACCATGGAGTTTCTTGCCGGTTCTTCTCCATGGAAGCGACCAACCCGAACCGTGCTTCTTTTTCGACGTTTTATAAGTGCCCATCTGGGCCTATGTGAAATAAAAAGATTTTGATTGATTGATTGATTGAGTTTAGTTATTTAATTCTTATTTTACATCTTTTTGTACATCGTAATATTCTTTTTTTTATTAAATTTCTTGAGTTTTCGAAGCAATCCTATGCAGTAGGGCTTTACGCCATACAAAATACGCAATACATTAAAAAAACCTTATAAAGGCAATTATTATCAAACTGCAAAGGCAATATCCCTGTATAAAAGGCACACAGTGGAACGTTATTGCCCAATATGACATAAAAAGACTAGAATAAAACAATTTACTTTTGCTGGCTGCAGGTGACACGTCTTTCGCTAATAGATAAGCAAGAGTTAAAAGGCGTTGCATACTGCCTTTCCCCGTAATTAAAATATATATATAGAAACATTCCAACTCAGTTCTCAAATAAAAAGTTTTTCAATAAACAGGAAGATATGATTCGCTAATGTTACATAAATGTATTATAAGATTTTCAGAAGCCACAATTTATAAAATGTACGCCTAAGAACACACTCGTCATTCCCTTAAGAATGCGCCAGTGAAAAATATATGTTTTTTAAAATAAAATTTTATAAAAGTTTCCGAATAAATGAAACCGTGGCGGCGCAGTTGTTCAAGTAGTCGCGTGCAGCGCAAAGATTGCAAGTTTGAATGCCGACTGTACAAATTAGTTTTTCTGAACTTAGTTACACCACGAGCTTTACGGGGAAGGAACAGATCGAGTGGAAAGCTGCATACGTTTGAGAAGAAATTCAAAGGCGTATGTACCTATAGTCTTGATAGCGGCTATGGGATCGCCGTCTGCCACCTTGGCACCATAAATATATCTCTGGCGAAAAGACAGTGTGTGGGTACTAACTACACATCTCTGCCTACCCCTTCGGGGAACCTTGTAGTAAGGCCTGAAGAAATATCAAATTAAAATTTTGTCCTTAATCATAGTCTTTGCACAAATCATCAAAATCACATACACGGAAATGGACATCAACACATGGATCATGAATCAATCTCAAGTAAGACTCACCAAGTCTGACCAGATCGGCCGCCTCCGCCTTAGTGGGCACCCTGAGCGTAGCAAAGGAGACAGTGAGCAAGGACCGGGAGAGCCACTCGTTGTCGGCCACGCGCCGGACCTGGACCAGGTTGTCGTTCAGCGGCATCACCAGCACGCCGCCCACCTAGCGACAACCACACGCTGGTTACACTATATCCTTAAATATGGTTACAGGTGTTACACTAATATCGCGCTACTCGAACAAATCAATTATTATTGCACAGACACAAAAGCCGCCCCTAAATAAATATGTACGTGTGTAGAAATTTTGCAGGCAGGGTTTATCTAGTTTTTTTATTGAATTTATATTGTTCAGTAAGTGCTGCCTGTACACCTTACAATGACTAAAAGATCTTATACTTTGTTAATTGGAACTGGAGAGGTATAATAATAAAGGTAATAAAGTGAATGGCAAAGGAAGACCACATTCCAACTACCCAGATAAAATCCATCAGACACTCCAGAACGGGAACCTCAAGAGTACTAGAAACTGGCGAGCATGTATGAAGAGGCTGATGATTGTGGACGTAGCGTAAGAGGTATAAAGGTCTAGACAGAACTGGCACTCCACTCCCTCTACTTACCTCATTAGAGTCTCGGGATGATGACATGTATGTAATAAAATTTAATTAATATGACAAGTTGTATGTAACACGTTACAAAGGACAAGTGGTATATAAAGAGACATCCATACAATATTTTCCTAACTTGATTACATGATATATAAAATTCTCCATTCCATTATAAAAAGCTAGACTTTGTGTTGATGAGCACTAAAACCAACCCTTACATATGTTTATTTATGTTATATTATTTACATATGTTATATACAGCACTGCACTCACCTTTATCATTTGCTTGAAGTAGTTTTGATACTCCTCTGGGCAGCCAGCACCACAGTACACGCGGTCATAGGGAGACTGCAGAGGTGCTAAGCACAAACCATTTCCTGCAAGAATTATAAACTTGTAGTTAAATGAAATTGGAAAAGGCCATATACAGGAAAAAAAAATGTAAATTCCCTTACCACAATAATACTTTGGCTCACAAAAGTCAAATTCATCAAGGGAGGCGGAGTTATCAGTAAACTGGATAATCTTCCGAACTGCATATTCTACCACATAGGGGTGGATCTCCACACCATGATTGATGCCACTTGAGCCAATTATAAGCCCCACAAGAGTGGTCAGGTATCCTGTGCCCGAGCCAATGTTCAGAAAGGACAGACCCGGGCGAAGTTCCAGGGCTTCCATTACCTCACTGTGAATACAAATACATAACACATAGCTTCAATTAAGTCTTCCATAGGAATTTATACCACAGTAGAACAAAACCTTCTGTTTACAGCAGATTAAAATTTTACAGGACTGCCTCTTGGTATGATCCTGTGCCGAGTAAGGTTTTCACAACATCCTCTCACCCTCCCACAAGGGTCGCTGAAGTCCAACGTCACAGAGTGCGAGTCCATCACTGTTACTCAAGCATGACTATAAATATGCCTTTGAATTGCTCCTCAGACATATGCAGGTTTCCTCTCGTTGTTTGCCTTCACCATAAAGCTCATGTTATCATATCTTTACTTGAGGTCAGAAAAACTCACTGGTACAGTCGGGATTCGAACTTGCAATCTTTGTGTTGCAGGCAACTACTCAAACCACTCGAACACCATGGCTCCTTACAGTTTTCAGAAAGTGTTGTTTGTTTCTAGCACAGGAACTCAACCCAATATTAGGTCAGCTTTGACTGATCTCAAATGATACTTCAGTTATTGCAAACACCTAAAGTCCAGTTACTATTAGAAGGCCTATTTATCCTATAGGCCTTATTTACCACCTCTTTAGGAAATATGTTGCCAGATGTAAAGCAATACCTTATATATTATCAAATATATATAAAAAAAATGCTGTGGTGGCCGAGTGGTTCGAGCAGTTGCCTGCGACGCAAAGGTCGCAAGTTCGAATCCCGACTGTACCAATGAGTTTTTCTGAACTTAAGTACAGTGATTAGTCACACCACGAGCTTTACGGTGAAGGAAAACATGGAGAGGAAACGTCTGAGAACAAATTCAAATGCGTATGTATAGTCGTGCTTGAGTAACGGCGATGGACTCGCCATCTGTTGGCACCTAATATACCTCTGGCGGAAAGTGGGTGTGCGGGTATTACCTATACACCTCTGCCTACCCTTGTGGGAAGGCGTGAGGATATTTTATTATATTATTATTATTATATTATTATATATAAAAATATTCACTAACGCCATCTATCATGCCACCCAAATATATCAATGGTGAGAAAGTGGTTTTGTCACTTCTGCCTACCCTGATCTTTTGCATTAACTGTCTCACTCTTAAGTAACTATAAATAATATATTCTTCATTAATTGTATTAACAATGACACACTACCCTCAAATATTCTATTAAATTAAGGATAAAATGAGAAAGCATTGAAGTACCTGTATATACATGGTGCAGAAAGATGCAAGGGCCCATGGCGCCAGGCTAGGTCCTTGTACGCCTGATCTCGAGCCTCAGGCGTCATATAGTCTGCACGATCCAGTGTACGGAACACCCGCTCGACAGTATTGGTGCGGATGTAGCTCCCGCTCATTAAGTTATCTACCAGCTCCTGGTTGTCCCGCCCTGAGCTCACCGCTCCACCCATCTTGATCTAACCTTGTTTGTTTGTTGCACCTATTAATTTCTTCACCCGCACGCCTCAGCTGATGGAGTCGTGACGTCAGTTGTTTTTCAGCATATTCTTCAAGAGCGGATATCTGGTTCAGAACTCACGTTCACCTTTATATAATTAATGCATCTCCTAGCCTTTATTCTGCTGCTGATCAAATTAACTCACTTCAGACAGACCGAACCGATAAAAGCAAGCAGTCCTATACAAAAACTACAGAAAGCAATGTAAAAAATATTATTGACACAAGTTTATGCTCATTGCACAGACGAGATCCATACCATAGAGGATATATTAAAATGTACGAAAACCCAAATCAATCTCCATAGCCTTCAACTATACCATAAACGATACTCATTCTTTGCTCTCTTGGCATTGCAGAATATATAATTTTATCTTATCTGTTGTTGTAATATATGTAAGCATGAATAGAATAGAACATAGGTACAGGTTGTATGTATCTTTATTGTAAAACTGTATACATTTATTACAAGATGTTAAATTCGTTAATTGTAAGTCTTCAATATTTATTTACTCTTTGATTGTAAGTCACAGCATTTTGTCCATTACGAATGTACAATAATCAATTCAGATATAAACACTTAGAGGTAAAATATGTAACAGGGTGGTAAGGTAACTTACTATAACTGAACATGAATAATAAATATATATCCTCACGCTTCCCCACAAGAGGTTAAAAGGGAGGTATAAGTAGAACCCCCACACCCACTTAATCAACGTAAACAAACTACATTAAAAAGAAAATCTGAACAACAAACAAAACTATAAACTCACTATGAATAAGTAAACACTAAGCACTTATACAAATTACTACAATTATATTATTATATCAATCAGACATACTGAAATATTTATTTAAAATAAAAACAATGACCATATCAACCAACTTTTTAATTTATTCTTAAACAGTCTGCCCTCCAACATTTTTATTTTGGGTTAGCAAGTGATTAAATAATTTTATGGCACTAATATATGCACTATTATACATATATATCATGGGGGAGGCAGAAAGAATTGAACTCTAGTTCTATTATAAAACAAACGTATTATATTGCCCTTATTTTTTTGTAATATTACTATATACATTGATAAGCAAACCAATTATTTTATTTAAGATTTAATAGTTTAGTTGCTACTCATTGACAATACTAGACATTCATATTTAGCACATATGGAGTACTGCTGCCACCTGTGGGCTGGAGCCTCTGGATACCAGCTAGGACCTTTTGACGCGTTTCAGAAACGCGCCGCTAGAATTGTCGATGATCTCATGCTCACAAGCGGCTTGGAATCACTAAGTCTGAGGAGAGACTTTGCCTCCCTGTGTGTGTTCCACCGCTTGTATAACGGGGAGTGTTCTGCAGAATTGTTCGACATGATGCCCACTTCCACCTTCCACCCCCGCACCTCTCGCCATCGACGGGGAATTCATCCCCATACCTTGGAACCTCAAAGGTCTCGCACTGTGCGCTTCCAAAAGAGTTTTCTTCCGCGAACGCTCAGGCTGTGGAATGAGCTCCCCGTTGAGGTTTTCCCTGGAGAGTACAGCATGGAGTTCTTCAAGAAGGGTGTGAAAAGATTCTTGTAGGGTCGGCAACGCGCGAGTGATGACCCTGGTGTTGCAAGCGTCCATAGGCGGCGGTAACCGCTTACCATCAGGCGGACCGCATGCTTGTTTGCCACCCAAGTGGTATAAAAAAAAAGTATATATATCCTGTTTGAGAAATAATTAACAAGCTATGCCGATAATAGTCTATCTATGGCAATAAATTGACAGATCATCAAACCACGGGATTGGCGATGTGATTATTTATTTTTATAATTTACTGTGTGTAAGCTGGTTGATCTTTTAAATTGTATAGTTGTTTGTTAATGGTTCATATTATATTTGTCAGATATCTTACATCATTATATGTTGTAACGAATTATGATATGTCGTGTGACACTTCACCGTTGAACTAAACGTCATTACAATTGCGACCGTGCGATAAGAAATTGTGGAAATATTGTTATCGCTGAAGTTCATTGGAGTGTCGAGTGCTATTTTGAGAGGCAGTGGTATGGCGGAAACTAGCGACCCAGTGCGGCCCAGCCCATCGGCCCCGGGAGGCGATGCTGGCGGTGAAGACGACAAGCCCGACGAGCGTATGCTGGAGTGCAACATCTGTTTGGATACGGCTCGTGATGCAGTTGTCAGTATGTGTGGTCATCTCTTTTGGTATGTAATTACTGCCTCTATTACTTAGTCCCTCTATTACTAGTAACACCACATAGAAGGTATAATGTAAATTTTGTAGTAATGAGATTCAGTTACTGACCTCTATAAACTAGTACTCAACTGGCTTTACTCAATAACAAGTGAACATAATATAAATTACCAATTTAAATTCCTAACCATGATTTGAATGTACAAGCTAACTGTAAGAAATATATTTAAAGCTGCTACCAATCAAAGTGGCCAGCCCATCTACTGGCACTACTATTCCTTTTTGCATTGTCATAATCTTAACTCACTGCAGGAATAACACCAACCATAGGATATGTGCTTTTCAGCTGTGTTTTCCTGCAAGGTGCTGCTCTAGTCAATCAATTCCCAAATGGCTTCCATAGGGCCACAATGAACTGAATAATTCTTACTTAGTATATAATGTCTTCACACTAGGTTTTCTAAGGGGGAAGCAGTAGCATAATAACATATTTTCATTGGGTATATATTTGGGCGCCAATGTGACATGTGGCTAGTAGTCCATCACATTTATCTTTTCTTCGAAATTCTTCTAAATCGTCATGTTACTGTATTTCTTCTTAAATAAAGCTTGTGGTGTAATTAACCACTGTACTTAAGGCACACAACAGCTCATACATGCCTATCATTACTACATTGTTAAAGACCCTGTTGATGAATAATTGTATTCCAGTTGGCCATGTCTGCACCAATGGTTGGAAACAAGACCAAGTCGACAAGTGTGCCCCGTGTGCAAAGCTGCCATCAGCAGGGACAAGGTTATACCACTCTATGGTAGAGGCAACACTAAACAGGAGGACCCAAGGAACAAGGTAAACTAGCTAATTCCTCTTATGAGCTTGGCACAATTACCAATTAACTATATATCCTCATGCCTTCCCACAAGTGTCTCTCCGAAGGGAGTAGACAAAGGTGTGTAGGTAGTACATAATTTTTTTTTATACATTGCTGTCATTAGGTACCTCCAAGGCCAGCAGGTCAGCGCACAGAGCCTGAAAACAACAGTGGTTTCCCTGGATTTGGTTTTGGTGAAGGTTTTCACATGTCCTTTGGCATTGGTGCCTTCCCCTTTGGTGTGTTCACATCAACCTTCAACTTCGGCGATCCTAGACCTAGTGCTGGTAAGTTACCTTTAATTATCTCCTATATGATATATATCTTAATTCCTTCCTGCCTCCTTAGCGTCCTGAAGTGGGAGGCAGAGCTGCTTATTATCCACACACCCACTCTTCTTTGGAACATGACAGTTGCGGCTCGCCGTTTCCCAAGCACAACTATACATACGTCATTGAATTTCTCGAACATTTGCAGGTTTCCTCTCGATGTTTTCCTTCACTGTTTGCTACTGGTGTACTAATGCTGTAACCCTTAACTGGTCGGAATTCGAACTTGCAATTTTTGTGTTGCTGCAGACTACTCAAACCTCATGGCCACCACAGCATATGCTAAGTTTTGTATTTTTATGGATTCTGTTGTCAGAATTGTTTGCCCCAGGGCTAACATAATGATATGAGTAATTAAATTGTATACCAGTATACATGGGTCAGATCAAGGAAAAAATTTCTCTCATGACGTATAAGGAGGTCGAGGAGGTTGCGCTGGAGAGAAGCGAATGGAGGGGACTGCATCACAGACGCTGACAAGAGCCCAGCTCTTAAATTTGTGATGACCAGTATACATACCTGTATAGTTCCCCAAGCAAGACATGCTGCTATTAACTTTATTATCATAAATAAATTTATATAAAAAACATTCCCTTTTCATAGCACCTCGGGGCACTGCTCAGTTTGAAGAGGAACAGTTCCTGTCAAAGATATTCCTGTGGGTAGCCATTTTGTTCGTTCTGTGGCTGATCTTCGCATGACCGCCGACGGTGGCCGCCCTTGCGTGCTATTAGCGGACGCCTTGGCACTCACGACACAATCATTTAACTCAGTAACTAAGGCCACGCTTTCCAACGGCCCACTAACTATCTACTGTTTCAGATAGATTAAACTAAGGGGTTTTCATGTGTTGATTATGTTATCTGTTAATGCGAAGCAGCGATAGTCTACGATCACCCCTCTCAGGAGATATGTCTGTGTGCGCTTGCTGCTGCTGCTTACGGCTTAAACCTTAAGCCGCTCTTACTGCACAGATGTATGTTGGGCAATTAAAGCTTAGATAAGCCTAAATGCATCCAATGATAATGATGATATTTTGTTGGTAAAATTGTTAAGAGTTTAACTTCGGCACACAAGAACTATTTGTTCTTGTCAAACATTGTTAAAGTTACTGAGTTTGAACATTACTTTATTCCCAATCAGATGTTTAAAGGCCAAGGTAACCGATGCATATGTATTGATTGTGCAAACGTAAACTTACTATACAGTATGTAGAAGACACACATTGACAGTCAATAGCTAGTATATTGTCCCAGAAAAGGATGGATGTGTTTTGTTCAATGAATATCATATTACTGTTATGCTAATGAGTTGTTGTACCTACTGTTGAACCTAACTGTATTTAAAAGCTGAGGTATATTGCAACATCTATCTATTTGCGTATTAGTGCACGTATTAAAGCACGATCAATCATTAGTTGAGTGAATGAATCAGTATTCGTAGGGTTACAACATTACACACATATCGAATATAGCTTATTTACTCATTCACATTGCACCAGGCCAACCAACATGTGTGATAAAGAATTCAGCAAGCTGAAAGAATATACGGACTAATACGTGACCTCACTCCTACGACTGATTGTGTTTAAATATAACATTTAAAGTCATTAATTATAATATTAACACCCCTTGCTTTAAATATCCGTGCCGTAAGCCCAATGAACTTGTTGACAGCCTCGTAAAGTAAATCAAATTAGAAAATTGTGTAGAGAATTGGCGATCTACTTTTTCAGCCTGCTTCGTGAGGGACTCTGTGTGATGTATGTCTGACTGTCTATATCTTATTTAAGTGTAAAACCTCATATATATCTTGTGAGTATTATTTATTTTTTGTATGAGTAGACATCAGGAATAAAAGAAATTACGATTTTAAAGTGCGGAAAGCATTCCAATGATACACCATTGGAAATAAATAGGGATGCTATGATAATTACTTCCCAATTTAAAGTCAATGTTTGGTTTCTTTAGTAAATGTTTGCCACATGTTGTGAAACATACGACATTATTTATCATATCAATTTTTTTAAGGTGATAGTATATTATCTTCCAATGACTTTGCCACCATGTAACCAATGTCTAGTTCTCATAGTGTTTACGATATGAAATGTAGAAAAACTATAATTATAAATCACCTATACCTATCTATACGAACTTAAATAATTAAATATACAAAAAAAACGTAATATCTGTAACTGCCACATGCCTTAAGGTTTCTATAATATGCATGAAAAAATATGATACTATGTACAATATGCATAGATAGATATACTGTCGGGTCCCTTATCTAAATTATATGGTATTATTGTAACTTATGTAACTCGTGTAATATAGATACTTTAAATAATAGCTAGTTATCTCAAAACATGTCCTGGTGTTGCAAGCGGCTAAAACTGTTGCAACCGGTTATTGCCTGATGGGCTGTATGCGTTCTGGCGACCTCAATTAAATAATTATATTCGCTAGTGTCATATTTATCGACTGCAATGCAATTTCGTTTTTGTTGGTTGAACTGTATGCAATAAAATGTAGTTTAAATAGAGTTTTGAAGAAGTAATTACTTATTAGAATTGTAGATTCAAAGATATATCGTATTTGGCTTATAAATTTTAGTTCAAAATTTGCGTGTCTGACGAGAGCATTGTGCGAGTTACAATGAACTATAAAAATAATATATAAATATAATATATCCGCACGCCTTCCCACAAGGGTCCCCGAAGGGGTAGGCAGAGGTGTATAGGTAATACCCACACACCCACTTTCCGCCAGAGGATCACCGTTATTACGTTATATACGCCGCCGTTACAATTAACTCAATGCGTTCAATACTCTCATTGACGGGAATTTGTAGTGTCCCACACAGCAACGCGATGCGCTCGCGATGACGCTGCGTTTCAAATGTTGTTTCATATGATAAATAAATTAAAATTAAATTTATTGTAGATATTGTGAAAAGAAAGTTGTCCTCGACAATTTGGCGATACTCTTTGGACGATGTTAACTCTACTACGTGCCGTACCAAGAGCAAGAACATAGATAAGACAGCGCGTAGTGAAGTTCCTATGATCTATCGCTTAGTGCGCCGTACTGGATACGCAACTTTGGCGTCCTTAGAACGTAAACGCAAAAGTAACAGTTATTGGAACTAGTATTCTGAAGCTTAAAACGTAACATTGTCACACGAGTGACACTGGGTCTAGATATTTAGAGTTAAAACTGGTGTGCATGTACTCGGTACATTGTTTTAAAATATTCCTGTAATTATAAGTGTGTATATATTTAACTATGTATAGTGTTTCAAAATATTTACGTTGAGGGAAGGTTTGTGTAAAATATACATTAGAAAATTATATTATGATGCTGCGGGCTGTTGTTTTTTTTAATTATTTTATTCCGAATAATTTAAATACCTTAATACTTCTTAGTTTTAAAAATGTAATTAACTTTAGTTATTCAAAGTAACTCGTGAAGGGAGGGTTTGTGTAAAATATATGATGATGCTACATGCTCTCGTGTTTTCTATTATGTTATTAAGCACATTTTTAATGCTACAGGTATTTGAAGTACTTTTTTGAGGCGCAAATATATATTCAACTGCGTGTATATGTGTAACATAAAGCCGCATTTTCATTAGGGCACATTTGTTGCGCGACTCTGTCGCTCGACACGAAATTCACGTGTCCCGCGCGATGTCGCCCGACGTCGCTTGGGACATTTACGGGTCGCGCAACTTGTCGCTAGTCGACGGTCTGCGAGCGTCGACGCGCGCGACCTTCGTGTCCCTCGACAGTCGCCGGTAGTATATTAATAGTAGTCTATGGTCGCCGGACAGGCTTTGAGTGGTGTGAACGTGTGTCGCTTTGTGTTCCGATGTTTGTGAACAACACTACTTCCTCGGGCGACATATTGATCACGACTGGCTAATGTAAACGAGTCATATGTCGCGGGACATTGTCCCACAACTTTTGCAGATACAACTACGTGAATGTCGAGCGACAAGTATCTGCGACATGTCGCCTAGTGAAAATGCGCCTTAACTATTTTAACTGCCTTGTGGGAAGGCAGATAATAAATCGAGAGAGACGTCTCATGAATGTAACCGTCTGACCTACTACTGCATATATAAATTATGAAACCTTATTCAATTAAGATTCAATAGTTGGTAAGCGTGAAATGCCGTTAATAATAATAATGAAATTACTGTCATTAAATCTATTTATTCAGTAATAACGCAAACGGGTTCAAATATCCCAAAAGAATTGTAAGATGGCCTCCACACACTTGCTTGTGCTTAAAAATAAAATTACGTACTAATACTTAAAATCTAACATAATAGTTCGCATATCCTAGTCAAGTATGCATCACGGTATCAATAAGGAAAGGACTTATGAGCGCGATCCACAAATTCATCTAGCTAGGTTAATAAGCCTACACATGATCACGTTTTCTTGGAGGACGTGAATGACAATGGATCGAGGAACAATTAATATTATTATTCCACTTTTAAACCATATAAACAATGGGCCTGAAGTTGTTGGCGTTAAAAATAATGCTTCTAGAATTGCATGTTGGTACATTAGTCTAAACGATTGATGTTGTCCCTCGTAATGCTTCAAAAAATCTTTGCCAAGGTATTTTCAGGGAACAATTAACAAAAGAAGTAGTTTTAAAAAAACGATTTGGTCAATGGCTTATCCAACTTGATGAATCGAGTAGTTGGATGCAGCAGGCACGCTTGGCGGGGGTTTATGAAAGGATATCATCCCTTAGAAAATTTTAATTGCGCTTTTTCTATATATATATATATATATATATATATAATATCGATATCAGATATAAGTTGCACAATGTAAAAAAAAACTTAATTTCAGTACCAAACAAGTTCCACTGCTCCATATTTAAAAAAAAAACTCGTTTTAATTTGAAGCATTAATAATATGGGTAAACCCAGATTATAGAACTAGCGGCGACTAGAGCGCGCGATACATACTTAGGTAGTATTTAGCTTAGAACGAATGACAATGTGCGTGCTGCCAAAGCAATGACTTAATTGTTGAATTTAAGTAAAACATTTCCTTTGTTGAGTTTGCCACTTAAGATCTGCCTTTGAGTTCTGTAATCTGAGTGTACATAGATTTCTTCACAAAACCTAAGCTAAAATTTATATGACTAGGTTTACTCTATGCCATAGAGTTTCAACGTTCGGTCCATGCTTGTGGATGCAATGTACTGCGCGTTCTTACCGAACCTGACGCCAGTGGCGGACGCAGTGTGGTCGTTGAACACCTTCAACTCCTGCCACTGACGACACAAGTACACGCGGACGTCTGTGCCGGCCACGGCGAGATACGTACCGCTCTGGTCGAAGCACAGCTCTTTGATGACGTAGCCTTCTTCCAACTGAATAGTCTTAAAGTTCTTCAACTTACGCAAGTCCCATAGTTTGACGCACGCGTCTTCGGCAGCTGTGGCCAGGTAGTAGCCGTTCTCCGAGAATGAGATGGAGGTGACGGACCCGACGTGACCAGGGAAGTTGGCAACATTGCTCTGTTCCTTAAGATCCCAGATCTTGACTTGCGAGTTCTCCGTGCCCGTGCCGAAGATCAGACCATCAGGATGGAATTGCGCCGTCGTCAGGCTCACACCGGAGAAGTCACTCACCTGGGGAGATGAGTCGATGTCACATTAGTCGCGTATGAGTCGTACAGATGGAATGGGAATTTAAACAGTGACACTAACAATCGTTATGAGTGTGAGTCATAGTAGAAGAGGGGTAACCAATAAAGTACCTTAGTGAGTAGCGCCCCCGTGCGGATGTCGGAGAAGGCCCAGTGCTGGTCAGTGGACGTGGACAGCACGTAATCCCCGGTGGGGTGCAGCGACAGCCCGGTCACGGGCCCGTCGTGCGAGCGCAGGATCACGGTAGTCTGCGACCTGCCCGAGAGATTATGCTCATAATATACGAGAGAAGTAAGCCACAACTGATCTCCCGTTAAATAGTAAAAGTTTCCTGACTGGGGTACATATTCATTGAGTAAGTTATACATGCAGTACTGAATATCCTTTCCGGATAGCTATTTTACTACCATTTTCTACTACTGCTGGCCAGAAAAATTATTATGATAATGAAAAAATACTCTGTTTAAGAGAGATTATAGTTTTGGAACGAAGTTCCTTATCGCGCGTTTTGAAAGGGGGCTAGACGGAAAAAAATCTTACGAAAAGTTGTCACGACACTTTTTTTTTGCTGTATATTTATAACCCCCGTGTGAGTGACGTGTGCTTCTTGAACTTCATTCCATCCGGGTGTCCCTTGACACCTCTCAAGTTTTAACTGCGGCTTTGCTCCATCCATACACCCATACATCCATACATACGTCCATACATCCATCCATACATCCATCCATACATCCATACATACATCCATACATGCACCCATACATACATCCATACATACATCCATACATGCATCCATACATCCATACATACATCCATACATGCATCCATACATCCATACATACATCCATACGTCCAAACACACAACAGCGGGTGTATGGGTGTAAGGATGTATCTATGGATGTATGTATGGATGTATGTATGGATGGATGTATGGATGGATATGGATGTATGTATTGATGTATGTATGGCATACATACATCCATACATACATCCTTACTCCCATATTTTTTATTGCTTATTTGCTGTATATTTATAACCCCCGTGTGAGTGACGTGTGCTTCTTGAACTTCGTTCCATCCGGGTGTCCCTTGACACCTCTCGAGTTTTTTTAAATTGTATTTTATTTGTGTAGTAAATTATTGTTGAACTGCTTGGAGTTTTGTGAGAAGGATTTAATGTGTGTCAACTGTTCTTAATGTAACAATTTGAATCTTTTCATGATATATAACTAAATCTGTTTGTGTCATTATGTAATTGATGTAATTGGCATTGCATGCCATACTAATTAAATAATACATACATACATATCATCACGCCAAGTCCCTAGCGGGGTAGGCAGAGAGTATAGAGCGCCAGTTCTCTCTAGACTTACATACCTCTTTCGCTTCGTCCACGTTCATCAGTCTCTTCATACATGCTCGTCGGTTTCGAGTACTCTTAACGTTCCCGTCCTTGAGAGTCCGATCGATTTGATCCAGGTAGTTGGAACGTGGCCTTCCTCTGCCTCTTCTTGCACACACTTTTGCTTTGTATATCTGTTTCGTCAATCTTTCTTCGCTCATCCTTTCTATGTGTCCAAACCAACGTAACATGCCTTTCTTCATCTTTACAATCACGCCCTCATTCACGCCAGTTGATTTGCGAATCTCTTCATTGCGGACTCGATCTAAAATCGTTACTCCGCACATTTTTCGAAGCGATCGCATCTCAACTGCATTCAAGCTATTTTCATACTTCCTCTGACATACCCAGGATTCGCTGCCATACAACAAGGTAGGTACCAATATCGCGTTGTGGACAGCAACTCGAGCATTCTTGCTCAGACTTTTACTGCCCATCAACGCCGACATGGCTCCATTCACCTTGTTTCCGGCAGTTATCCTTCTTTCAATATCTTTTTCATACTTTCCATCTCGTGTGAACATGCTTCCAAGATATACAAATTCATTCACTTGCTCTAGAATTTGCCCATTTACCGATATAGCACACTCGGTCACTTGTTCATCTCTTTCGAATACCAGAACCTTAGTCTTGCCAGCGTTTAGGCGCAGCCCCTTCTTTTCACATTCCTCTTTCATTATGGTAACTAGTGACTGCAGTTCGCCCTCTGATGACGCCAGTAAGACCGCGTCATCCGCGTATAATAGGCAGTTGACCACTAAGTTTCCCATTTTCACTCCACATCCGTGCGTTCTTAGTGCTCTCAGACAGTTATCTAGATATATAATGAACAGCCAGGCAGACATGATACACCCTTGTTTGACCCCCGACTTCACATCAAACCAGGGTGACATCTCACCGTTAACCCTAACGCACGCCTCGCTATCACTATAGAGTGATTTCACGGCATGCAGTAGGGAACTGCTCACTCCATATCCAGGCAACACGTCCCAGAGTTCCTTTCGTACGACTCTATCAAATGCCTTCTCCAAGTCGACGAAAGCGCAGAAAACCCTTTGGTTAATATCCAAAAACGATTCCGCGAAGCGAGAAGGTTTGATCCATACATCCTCTTCCTGGTCTAAATCCACCTTGGGATTCCCAGAGAAACCTTTCGGATCGCTCTTGCATTCTTATCGTCAGGATCTTCGTGTACACTTTACTAGCTAAGCTGACCAAGCTGATGGCTCTGTAGTTTGTGCAGTCCAATCGTGATCCATTTCCTTTATAGAAAGGCACGATGACTGCTCGCCTCCAGTCGTCCGGAACATCACCCTTTTCCCAGCAAAGATTGCATAGCAAATAGATGACGTCCCAGACCGCTGGTCCACCGTACTTGATCATCTCAGCCGTAATCCCATCTATTCCCGCAGCTTTTCCACATTTCAGACTTCTTATCGCTCTTATAATCTCTCCCATACTTATTTTATCCGCTATAGGATCCTCGATAGATTCTGTTGGAGGCAGCTCTATGAGTAGATCAGCGGCATTATCATCATACATATCTTTATAAAATTCACTCCATCGCCTGAGGACGTCTGTTTTGTCTGTAAGTATGTTATTGTCCTTCGAATAAATCACATTCATCCTACTACTAGCTGTAACACAATTTCTGGACTTCTTAACTTCTCTCCAAAAAAGTTTTGCATTGTCCTTGAAATTATGTGACAGTTTTTCGTCTACAGTCATTTGGAACCTCTCACGCTTCTGAGCTATTATCTCTTTCGTACGATTTTTTTGCAGGCGATATTTTTCTTTCATCTTTTCTTTCATACTTTCACTTGAGCTGGACATAGCCAAAATGTCTTGCCTTGCATCCTTCTTCTTTTTAACTTCTTCTTTCACTTCATCATCCCACCAACCATCGCCATTTTTGGTTGTCCGCCCTTTCGAAATGCCACAAACCTCTTTCGCGGCGCATAATATGCTGGACTTAAGGAACTGCCAACAAACATCGACACTCTCAAACACATCTTTCGGTGGACAGGCTAGCTGTTCAGATACCCTTTCTTGATATCTGTCTCTAATAGCCGCATCTTGAAGCCTCCAGCTTTTGATGCGGTCTGCGACTGCAGAACAGGGACCACCAGCGCGGGATCGCCAGCCCGCGAACAGACCCCTTATCCTATAACTAGGAAGTGGTCCGTTCCCAGATCAGCTCCCCTATATACCCTGGTGTCCATTACCTGTGTTCTGAGTCGCTGATCTATTAGAAACAGATCTATCATGCTTCGCTCATTTTTCCGTTTCCATGTATACTGATGAATCCTTTTGTGGTCGAACGTGGTGTTCGCCACAAAGAGGTCTCTCTCCATGCATACATCTAATATCAGCTTGCCTGCCTCGTTCACTCTCTTATCACCATACTTGCCGAGTACTGCCTCGTAATCCTTACGGGCTGTCCCGACCCATCCATTCAGATCACCACAAATAATCAGCTTTTCATTCCCTTCTTTCGTCTCTAGAACATTACTCACACATTCCCAGAACTTATTCAGGTCGCAAGTGTCCGCTGAGGCCACCGGAGCATACACCGCGACTAAAAATAGTCGGGTAAGGCCTATTTTAAAGCGAGCCCAAATAAGTCTGGGGCTCACCGCATCATAACTTATCATACATTCTGCCAAGCGGCTGGATAGTAGAATTCCCACTCCCTGGCAGGCGTGCTCGGTATTTGCCACTCCTGACCACAGCACTAAACTCCCGCCCGGGAGCTCGTCTACTCCACTACCCTTCCGCTTGGTTTCAGACAAGCACACAACGTCTAACTCGCTCTCTGTCATAACATCGATCAATTCGTTCATCTTATCAGCCATACCTCCTCTTACATTCCATACACCCATCCTACACTCCACACTCCACTTCCCGCCGTGAGGCACTCTGCGTGATGGGTGGCGGTCCCCATCGCCGCACTGTGCTGTATTTTTCGCACCAGCGGGGACGGACTGGTGCGCGTCGCCTCGGGGGCACGCCCTAACAGCCGTCCAGCCAATGCGCATCGAGTGGAATTGCAGCCCTCTGGCTTAAATTAAATAATAAACAAATGAATAAATAGAAGTTCGGACTTACGTTGGTACGTTCCAAACTCGAATGGTGTGGTCCGGCGAGGCAGTAATGACGGTGTCCTCGTCGGGATGATAGATAACCCTGGTGACCTTCTTGGTATGGCCCTTGAGGATGGCGACCACTTGCTCCGTGTCCTTGTTGAAGACCGTCGCGTTGCGATCGTTGCCGCCCGTCAGCAGCTTGCTGTGGTCCGATGGGTTGATGTCCAGGGACAGAATCCCAGGGACACTGGCTGAGTGAAGGCCCTGGATAGATAGGCATACTAATACTTAATATTACTAAGTTAACAAAGTTACGTGGTGGCCGAGTGGTTCGAGCCGTTGCCTGCGACGCAAAGGTCGCAAGTTCGACTGTACCAATGAGTTTTTCTGAACTTAAGTACAGTGATTTGTCACACCTCGAGCTTTACGGTGAAGGAACACATCGAGAGGAAACATACATATGTCTGAGAAGAAATTCAAAGGCTACATTGTATAGTCGTGCTTGAGTAACGGCGATGGACTCGCCATCTGTCACGTTGGCACCTAATATACCTCTGGCGGAAAGTGGGTGTGTGGGTGTTGCATATACGCCTCTGCCTACCCCTTCGGGGACCCTTGTGGGAAGGCGTGAGGATATATATTATTATTACTAAGTTAATACATACTAAGCCTAAAACCAAATTTTGAATTAATAAGTATTATAAAATATATTATTAATCAATCATAGTTGATTTATATCCCTCACATACTAGTGTCCTCTGACTGTAGTTAGTGTGCGATTATAAATTCATATCATATGATGCATATATTATTTACATTAGAATTTAATTACTTAAATTCTGCCTAATACTAATGCCGGCCACGGCGGCCACATCATGTTTGAGCAACAAAGATGGACTCGCCATCTGTCATATTGGCACTCTATTATTAGCTCTGCCTACCCTTCGTGGGAATGCGTGAATACATAATTAGCAAGCTGTGCCCAGCGCTTTTAACTGCGTAATTTTTTTTATTCATAGGTAGATTTCTTTTTTAATAAAACCTATCCGATTTGGTAACCACGCTAGTAAATACCAATTTCATCCCATTCCGTTGGGAAGATTATGCGTGAAAGAAGAACAAACATCCTCATAAACTTTGGCAATATTAGTAGGAATAGGTAAGAATGAACACAAAAACTAGTAATAATTTCATTTCACATGGGGCTCTGTAGATGCGTGCAATGACTTACGGGATGCGAGGCGAGCGTGAGGAAGGCCCGCAGCTGGTCGGGCGCCAGCAGCCCCTCGGGCACGGTGCGGCCGCGACGCTTGCGCTCCTGCGTCAGCGCCGTGGCCCGCTCCTGCAGCCGAGCCACCACGCCCTCCGACATGCCCAGCGCCGCCGCGCCGCCGCTGGCCGCCGGCGCCGCGCCCTCCGCCTGCACACCATTACACGCAATTACTGACGGTGTCATTATAGAGTTGAAGCAACACATATTACATTGCTTTAGACATGGAAGTGTCTAGTAGAAAACTTAAGTATGAGGAAGTTCACCTTCCAACTACCTAAATCAAATCAATCAAACACTCAAGGCTAAGAATGTCAAGTGTACTTGTACTGATGAAAAATTAAGGGAAGAAGAAAAAGAGGTCTAAGTCTGTAAAGGATTAGTGCTCTATTACTTCTTCGTATGAGGTTCTCAGAGTGATGGTGCAAAGATATGTATGGTTAAATTATAAGGCACCTGGGCGGGCTGTGGTGCTGCAATGCCAGCTTGGGGTTTAAGAGTAGCGAGAGCTTCACGTGCTGCTGTCACCTCCTTTGTAAGTCGCGCAATCACACGACAAGCAGCATCGTGTTGGTACAATGCGTGGCTTAGCTCCTATAGAAAAATAATAGTTTACAATCAATTTTTATGGAGAACAGCACCAATGTGACAGTTTCTTATTTAAATATTTTTAATAATTATCCAACTAAAGCATTTTCCTTTGTATATCAAATGTTTAAGGGTATTGTTGACTCACCTGTCTAGCAGTCTGCAGTTGTTGTCTCTGTGTGAATGTGTGCAACATTAGGGCATCCCACTCATCCTGCATGCTCTTTAGTGTAGCAGGGATAGATGTGGCACTTGGCGGCTTTGGCTTCACAATTGGTGGGGCTGAGTGGGTAAATATTGCAATTAAAACTTCTATAATGGATTGATACTTGAATTGCTACTTCCTACAACATAATGATCTTACTGAACACCTTATTCAGTATCTTTTATGCCTTGAGGTTGAATTCTCAGTTGGTTTTAAGTCAATATATTGATAATTCATAACCCATATTTTCACAGAAATGGTTTATAACAAATGCACTAAGAAGTAAAAATCATGAAATGGTAAATGCATCAGGAGTAGATTTTCCAACATCTAATTACACCAATAATTCAGAATCCTTAACAAATCTGTAATTTAATATTAGATAAAAAGACTTGAGGAACAATTCTTTAATTTCTGATGTATCAATACTCACTTTTGATTTCTATGAGGTCTTCAACTCTGAGTTCCTTGCCGTTGATAGGATCCACACCATTTTCAATTATGTACTTCTCAATGACCCGCTTCTCAAATACAGCTCCCGATGTGGGGGACACCACGGGAAGTTCGGGAACTTCATTAGATACTAGACGAAAAGTTAGGTTATAATCAAATCAAATACAACAGAGAATTACTTTAACAAAGCCAATTATATTGAATAAATATTTAATAGTTACGTGTTTAAAATCATCCAGTGTTCTAGAACATAGCATAATTTAACAACAAAACAAAAAGTAAGCCACCGCAACCGGTGGGTACGCGCGGTTTAGATTTTCTAGCTATCAAACTACATGAAGTATACTTAGATAAACACTTACTTGCACAGTAAAGAGCCATTTCGAGTGTGGTTTAAATAGATAATATCGATGAAAATAACGTAAACAGCTTGAAATTAAGATCCAAACAATGTTATACACTAAAATAAAAGCCCTCCAACCACAGGCAGACACCGATCAAACCAAACTGACATGACGTGACGTCAGTCAAACAACTAGACCGACCATAGATAAAATAAAATAAAATAAATACTGTATATATTAACTACAAATTTTCGAATAGCTTATCTTTGCGAACCCGTGTACATACAAAAGGCATAGTGTGGTAAACCGTAAAGATAAAATACATTTTGTTACACTAGAAAACGATGTACGATAAAATTGGATGGATAGCAAGATATGACAGAAGTAGAAAATAATTGAAGATTGCAACTGGAAATAACTAAGTACAAGTATAACTGGGAAGGGTAAATCGCTTTTTCGTCTTGACCAATGTATACCTTCAATGTATGCTTTCAACTTTTATACAACAAATAAACTAATCTATATTTTTTATAAAAAAATGCAAATCAGTGATGGGTCGCCCATAAAATTCCCCACTCTATGTGCTAATGCATAATGTAAGCATGTCGTTCTGAAAATGTCATCGTCAACGGAGCAGTAACAAGCCACCCGGGTAGATCATGGTTTAAGAAATATTGCAACCAAAAGGCACAATATCAAAAAAATAAAACTTTGCAACTACATATTTCAGCCTTTTGAGAAATAAATAATGAAATTCTGCGTCCAACTCTTTATTAAAACTATAGAACAACAGTTAAGAGCAGTTAGTGCCAGTAAAAATGGCACACTTCATAGTACTAGCCGTGTTGTGTAAAAACTTAAGACTATTTATGTACATGGCCACTATAAAATTCACTAGTAGCCTATACAATGTATTTACACAATGTAACAAAATAAGTAACAATTTTACTTTATTATTTAATTAAAATTTCTTATAATACTATTGGGGTACACTGTTACAAAAATGCATACAGCTACAAAAGTATGACATAATGTTTTAGTGAACCCCAGAAAAAACCAATGGCATCAATTTGTATACCACATTTTTTTCATGATAAAACATTACCTACCCTACATTTGAATTAAATAAAGTAAAATGTGATTTCCACAAAACAAATTGTAACCCTAGCGGTTAGTTCATAATTCAAAACAAACCAATTATTTTCAAACAGTTCAAACACTGAACTCAGACAGAAGAAATTAAATTATGACAAAAATACATCGATATCATGTACATAACCTATATACATTATACTACTGACAGTTGTATTAATCCCTGGTTCATCCAGCTTACACTTAACAACTAGATTGCACGAGTTTTGAAATATATTATGTACATAGTCTTGAAAAAAAAACGAAAAGACTACTATTTACAAAAACACTTTCGTCTGTTTTCACCAATTGTTTTGTTTAATAATAAAACAAAGCTCATAATAATAAATAATGTTCAAACATTGATTGCTCAAAAAGCCTAAGGATTTAATGTTATTCTGTAAAAGTGTTAATCAACCAAAGATTAAAAGTATAATTTGAATGATTTTATCGTTAAAATACTTCAAGTATAATATGTTCGATATCTTTTGATTGCAAACAGTTCACAACCTCGGCTTTTAAAGCATGAGTTACGTTTAGTCCAATTTGTGCTAACATTGTCGTTGACGTAAATAACAACATCGTATTGTCACCTCCCAATTGACCTCCGATGGTTATGTACAAAACGACACCTATCGATCGAACACGCAACCTCGAACACATAATATGTAGCTTTCGACGAAACAGTTCATATCGAAAATATAATTTAGTCACAAAATATAATTTTTACGTGTCAACCGCAATGGTTTCGTCACAATTGTCTGAGTACCGCTCGCTGTGGCCGCAGCTCAAGCTTATATTACTTGAGCAATATATACATAGAGGGGCTGCGTTACCATGACGTTTGACGATTTTAAATAATTTATATTTCGCCCTCAACACGCCAGAAAGTGTTCGGGCGATCTATTAGCTTCATTCGGCATTCAGTGACCGCTGCATTTAGCCTTGCAGCTCAATGTACCATGTAATAGGGTGAAGAGTGAGAGAGATACATGGGACGAATTGTCATGTAAGCCTGTAGGTTTACAACAGCCAGTGCCGCAATCAGGTGAAGTTGTGTCGCAGGTAGGTGACCGCGGCGTAGACCTTGATGGCGGGCCCCAGCGGCAGCGGCAGGCAGTGCACGAGCTCCTCGCGCGCCGCCATGAGCAGCGCCGCGCCGCCCAGCCGCGCGCGCGCCGCCGCCCGCCCCGCCGCCGCGCCGCCCACGCGCGCCACCAGCCCCGCCACCTCCTCCTGCACCGACCACACGCTACTACACCACTACACCACTACACTACCGCCCAGCACGGCGATCCGCTATAGGTTACGATGTAGGCTTACGCGGGCCTTATACCTGTTGCTACTTAAGACAAAATGAACATTAATTATGTTGTTGTTATTTGTAATGTATACATATACAGTACCAACTGTCATTAACATATACAGTTCTGTGATATCCTTCCCACAAGGGTCCTCCAAAGGGGTATGCAGAGGTGTAAAGAAAAAGCCACACACTCACATTCCGCCAGAGATATATTTTAGGTGCCAACATGACAGATGGCGAGTCCATCGCCGTTACTAGAAGACGACTATACAGACGCCTTTGAATTTTTTTTTTCTTCTCGACGATTTCCTTCACCCTGACGTTCGTGGTGAGATTAATATGCTGTTAATATAAGACTATTAATATAATAATATAAATATATCCTCACGCCTTCCCACAAGGGTCCCCGAAGGGGTAGGCAGAGGTGTATAGGTAATACCCACACACCCACTTTCCGCCAGAGGTATATTAGGTGCCAACGTGACAGATGGCGAGTCCATCGCCGTTACTCAAGCACGACTATACATACGCCTTTGAATTTCTTCTCAGACTTATGCAGGTTTCCTCTCGATGTTTTCCTTCACCGTAAAGCTCGTGGTGTGACTAATCACTGTACTTAAGTTCAGAAAAACTCATTGGTACAGTCGGGATTCGAACTTGCGACCTTTGCGTCGCAGGCAACTGCTCGAACCACTCGGCCACCACGGCTCCTAATACTTTTATTAATATGCTTTTAATATGACTATTAATATGCTTTTTTTTTTTTTTGCAATGACAAAAAATTTTACACGGGGCACAGGTAGTAGAGCGTGGGTTGTGTGTGTAGTGACCTGCGTCCAGAGCGCGGGGTCGTGGGGCAGGTCCATGTCGGCCAGGTAGCGCGCCAGCTGCGCGCGCAGCGGCCCGCCGCCGCCTGCCCCGCCCTCCCCGGCCGCCCCGCCCCCCCCGGCCGCCTTGCCTCCGTCGCGCGCCCCGGCCGCCTCGCTCGCCTCGCCGCGCCAGCGCTTGCCACCGCCGCTCGACACGGACTCCTCATCGGACACCTGCGCACGCGTTCAAATCAAATAAAAAATCAGAATAGGTACACTATACACACTGTAATGGTAATGGTGTGAATATTAGAAAATAAAAAAAATATTGACAGTCTCATACCACTTTGTATGCTCAAATGTATCGGAGCTAGGCTTTATTTATTACTAGCTGACCCGCCCAGCTTCGCATGGGTGAAAATTTACATACATACATACATTACATATCATCACACCAAGTCCCTAAGGGGGTAGGCAGGGAGTATAGAGCGCCAGTTCTCTCTAGACTTTATACTTCTTTTGCTTCGTCCACATTCATCAGTCTCTTCATACATGATCGTCGGTTTCGAGTACTCTTTTCGTTCCCGTCCTTGAGCGTCCGATCGATTTGATCCAGGTAGTTGGAACGTGGCCTTCCTCTGCGTCTTCTTGCACACACTTTTGCTTTGTATATCTGTATCGTCAATCTTTCTTCACTCAACCTTACTATATGTCCAAGTCAGCGTAGCATGCCTTTCTTCATCTTTTCAATCTCGCCCTGATTCACGCCAGTTGATTTGCGAATCTCTTGATTCCGGACTCGAACTAAGATCGTTACTCCGCACGTTTTTCGCAGCTGATATCGCATCTCAGCTGCATTTAAGCTATCTTCATACTTCCTCTGACATACCCAGGGTTCGCTGCCATACAATAAAGTAGGCACAAATATCACGCTGTGGACAGCAACCGTTGCTGGCCATCAACACCGACATGGCCCCATTCACCTTAATACCGGCAGTTAGCCTTCTTTCAATATCTTTTTCATACTTTCCATCTCGTGTGAACATGCTTCCTAGATATACAAATTCATTCACTTGCTCTAGAATTTGTGAAAAGAATTTAAAATTTGGGTTTTCAAAAGAAAGTTTGAAAGTGATAATAAAGTGAGATATAGGGCTCGTTTTGTCCCTAAGGGCTCTACCCAAGTAGAAGGTGTGGACTATAAAGAAACATACTCACCTGTATTAACACTGAGAATGTTATTTGGTTTAAGTGTAAAGTTGAATTTAGAAATTACTCATCTTGATGTTAACACTGCATTTTTAAATGGCTAGGTACCTTGATGAAACAGTATACATGCTAGTACCACCTAATTTAGAATGTCAGAGTAACAGTGTACTCAAACTAAAACATGCAATTTATGGACTTAAACAATCAGCAAGGCAGTGGAATAAGAGGGTAGATGATTGTTTGTTAAGCCAGGGTTATATTAAGTCTAAATTGGAACCATGTTTATATAGTAAAAGGTAAATAATGAACAAATTTTAAAAACTGTGTTTGTCGATGATTTTTTTCATATTTTCCAGTAGCAAGGCATTGACAGATGAACTGAAACATAGTTTAATGTCAAATTTCAAAACTAAAGATTCAGGGCAAGTGAAAGAATGCTTAGGTATGAGAGTAAAAGTATATAAAAATGGTTGTATATCATTAGATCAGGAGCATTTTGTCGAACATATTTTAAATAAGTTTAAGATGTCAAACTGTAATGTTGTTGATACTCCTATTGAATGTAAATTGAAGTTGGATAAGTCAGAAAATGTTTGTAAATAATATCCTTATCAGCAACTGATAGGAAGTCTTATGTATTTGTCTATACTTACACACCCAGATATAAGTTACAGTGTCAGCTATTTAAGCCAATTTAACAATTGTTTTACTGCAGTTCACTGGAAAAACGCAAAGAGAGTGTTAGAATATTTAAATAAAACAAAATCTTATGGTTTAATGTTTACAAATGATAATAAAAACTTAGAAGGATTTGTAGACTCAGATTGGACATCAAATACTATTGACAGGAGATCTTATACAGGTTTCTGTTTTAAATTGTCTGGTACTGTAATATCATGAATGCAGAAAACAACCGACATTGGCATTGTCCAGTACTGAGGCCGAGTACATGGCAATGCCATTTTTTCAATGTCAAAATTTCAATGCCAAGGCAATTTGCCAACTACTGAAATGCCTGCTGACTTGTTAACGAAAGGGTTAAGTAGTTTGAAACATTACTATTATGTTAAAAAGTTAGGCATTAAAAGTATTGTTTAGGTGTAGTTTATATTCATTTATTGTTACATGGATATTAGATTATTTTGATAAGAGGTGAGAATTTGCCCTAATATGCTGAAGGATGATGGCATCATTTCTTGGTTACATTACAATATCGCGAGACTCCATATTCTCCCCAATCACGATTAAGGCAACATCATTTAACATTGGTGCATTGATGCCTCTCTCATGACATGTTGTCTCCTGCAGGTCGCTTGTCTGCTGTGATCACTATTTTCTGATTGTCCGATGGCATCACATTACTTGTAAGACAGTTTTGAACAATTGGATCAACTGATTATGTTCATGCAAAAGTTGTTGTAACTGCTAAATGATATCTGCGAACAGCGTTCATTTACCTCTTCTTCAGAATTCCCCAGGAAATAAATCTGGAGAAATTTGTATTTACCATTGCCTACGCTGTTCTTCAGTCTCATTGGCTCGAAGATTAATTATGAAACTCACACTAAAACACAACAAACATCTTTTTGCTTTTGTTGTTATGAAAGAAACTGTAATTTGAGGTTTGTCAAAACTACTACTTGAATGAAATGTCAGTCTAGCTATACATAGGGTGCGTTCCACTAAGCGTTCACAATGATCACGCTCACGACCACAGTTTGCTTGTAAGCGTTACTGTCGTAACCTCAAATGGAATGGATTACAGAGCGTTTTGAGCGTGCAGGTAAATAATACGAACGGCGAGTTAGTAAAAAGAAAGCAAAAGATTTAAGATGATAGTTTATAATCTGTAAGCCTTGAAAATAAACTTGATTAATTTAAATAGATTTATATTGAAAAAATATATAATGTTTTTTTTATATTTAATATTATTGGTGTTTTAAATTAATTTACGTTCAAATAGAATTAAAATGTCTTGCGGCGACACTTGGATATTTGGTAAGAGGTACAGTCGCCATTTTATATGCTTTGAGTTTTGAAAATCACGCAAATTTTCTTCGATTCAACGATCACTTCGACCCACCTTTTTAGATGGGTCGTCGTGAGCGTAAGTTATGACATTATAATTGACGTTTTCGCCGCGACCACAACGACCGCGGTCGTTATGTGGATCGATTAGGTATAGGAGAATTTTCATTGTTGTGGGCGCGTAGTGGAACGCACCTTTACCGTCAATATTTACACGTCACTCTGACAGAGTATTTGTCAATATATTGAAAACGTCTCAGTATCTTGTTGTCTGTCTCTTTCGCACACTCACTTTTCAGAGATTTTTTTAATATTAACTATTATTTATTTATATTTTATATAGCCTAAAGCCTTCCTAGAATCATGGACTATCCAACACAAAAAGAATTTTTCAATTCCAACCAGTAGTTCCTGAGATTAGCGCGTTCAAACAAACAAACAAACAAACAAACAAACAAACAAACAAACAAACTCTTCAGCTTTATAATATTAGTATAGATATTTATTATAGTAGTCTTGACCTATATATACCCACATCGTCGGATCTATCTTAAGATATGGAAATGATATACATATAATAAATATTGATTGGGAAATTGGTTCTATCGGTTTAATTCTTTTTTTTTGCTATGTCTAGACGATTGTAATACGATATACTCACCGGGTCATTTTTAACCTCCTCGACGCGCTTGTGCTTAGGTGGCCTGCCCCGGAGTGGTCTGAACAACAAAAATATATGTATGACTTTGAATATTTTTTGTATGGTTGTATTATGGTTAAAGAGAGAGACATATATATATACTAGTGGTCCCGCCCAGCTTCGCTTGGGTGAAAAAAGTAAATGCCCTAAAACACGATCACAGCGCCACCTATCGGGTCCAATTGTGAATCTAAACCATTCCCAGATCCCCTTGAACACACACAAAAAATTTCATCAAAATCGGTCCAGTCGTTTAGGAGGAGTTCAGTCACATACACACGCACACAAGAAATATATATATTAAGATACCTTTCTTTCGTAGTTTCACTGTTGGGAGTGCTGGTATGCACCGATTTGCTTGATTTGGGGATGTTGTCCCTAAAAATAAAATATTATATAAGTATTATGCCAATTTATATATTGCATCGCCGTGCGATATATTGCAGCGTCTTATCGTGTGTGCCGTGTGTGTGTGTGGTTGTGTGTGGTGTGTGGTGTGTGCGGTGTGTGTGGGGTACCTGTGTCCGGCTAGGCGGTCGGGCGGCGGGCGCGGCTTGCAGCGGTAGGGGCAGGCCGAGGCGGCGGCGTGGTGCTTGTGCGCGCCGCCGCGGCCTGAGCCCAGCCCGCGGCAGCCGCCCACGCCGCACGGCCCGCTGATGCGCAACTCCTCCGCGGCTGCACACACACACACACACACACACACACGTCACACACACATACATATACATACATATAGTCACAAAGCTCTAAATAAACTAACTGTGCCCCACGATAGCAGCCGCGTTAAGTATGGTTTTTCTGGTATTAAACATACATCCTATATGTTAATCCAGATAATGAACTCTCTATGTTACATTTTATCTGTAGTTCCCGAATCATAATTCCGTTCAATAGTTTTTGCGTGCAAGAGGAGTGAGGGCTATTAGTTTATTTATTGTGTAAATGCGTTACTCTACGCTACGCTAATAATAATTATTGAAATATACCAGTAACTATATATCCTAACGCCTTCTGACAAGGTTCGAACTTGCAATCTTTGTGTTGCAGGTTCTACTCTAACAACTCGGCCAACGCAGGTCTTATTTATAAAATTTTGCACGCATACACAATATTGAATATAATTATGTCACAGGTACATCATCTATATTCGTATCAGACGTAATTGTGTAAACCGGAAACTCTTTAACATCTCCTTCTGGGGACGAGAGTATTTCACATTTATTTGTAAATCATAAGTGTATTCTGCGGTCCTAGTACATAAATAAATCTTTATAGGTATGTATGAGATCTTTTTGGGTGCACGTGATAGCAAGGAGATATGAGTATCTTACTGAGCGGCGGCTCGAGCGGGTGTCCGGTCTTGAGGCACCAGCCCACGGGGTGCATGTCGGGCGAGTCGTCGTCCAGCCAGCACGCCAGCTCGTCGGGCCAGCCGTCGAAGGTCACGCGCACCTGGTGGCCCTTCACTGCGCTGATGGACGCCACGCGGATCAGGAACGGTACCTACCATATGTCCACAATTTAGATAAATATTATCTACATGGCAAAGGCGAACAAAACTCGAGTGAACATCTAATTCATACTAAGATTATAAGTTTGAAGGTAACTCTGTCATTATGATGACTTTATAGTAACGAGAAAAATGGTCCAGTATGTACACGAAATTGCGTATGTCCAGGCCATTTCGCGGAAATAAAAATCCTAATGGTATGACGATAACTGATTATTTTATATCCCCACGCCTTCCCATAAGGGTCCCCGAAGGGGTAGGCAGAGGTGTATAGGTAATACCCACACACCCACTTTCCGCCAGAGGTATATTAGGTGCCAACGTGACAGATGGCGAGTCCATCGCCGCTACTCAAGCACGACTATACATATGCCTTTGAATTACTTCTCAGACGTATGTAGGTTTCCTCTCGATGTTTTCCTTCACCGTAAAGCTCGCGGTGTGACTAGTCACTGTACTTAAGTTCAGAAAAACTCATTGGTACAGTCGGGATTCGAACTTGCGACCTTTGCGTCGCAGGCAACTGCTCGAACCATTCGGCCACCACGGCCACGGATTATTTTAAGCGGTAAATTACTGGTGTTATTAACCCGAACAAGACAGGGCAAATATAGCAGTGCATTCTTAACGTGGTCACGGAGTTTATCCAATATCATCAACAGTCAATGTTTAACAACACATGGTACGAAAAGCACGAAGTCAAAAAGGATATATTTCTGCAATAACAATCTTCTCACAATGCTTGTTTTTAAGCTTCATAGTATAGATGTAATGGTGGTGGTAGTGGAGGAATGCACGGAGGTAATTAACTCACCCTGGGATCGACCACCTCCAGTTTCATCCCCGTCTTGAAGCCTTGCGGCGGGCGAGTTTTGAACGCGCGCGGCGGTGCCGCTGAAGCACCAGTCTCCGTCAGGTAATTCTCCCACGAGAATGTGTCTGGATCCTTGTAAACTGATGAGGGAACAATTTTAACTATTTACAATTAGTCTGTCAAATAATGCAGTGAAAACAGTATTAGCTAGACAAATAAATATAATATGCAGTAGGACTAACTCCTATGACTGCAGCCGTGGTGTATGAGTATGATAAGGGCCGTGGTGACAGAGTGGTTCGAGCAGTCGCCTGCAACATAAAGATTGCAGGTTCGAATCCCGACTGTACCAAGAGTTTTTCTGAACTTAAGTACAGTGATTAGTCAAACCACGAGCTTTACTGCAAAACTATGTGTACCTACCTAATTAATCTTACTGGACATTGGACTACCTGGTTTGTAAGTGAACCGAATTCATCAAATGAGTTGTATTTGTATTATGTCCTTTCGTAGTTATCGTCATATACATATATCCAAATAATGTAGACTAAAACTTTTTAGTACCTAGAGCTACTAGCACCATCTCTTGATTTTCATAGCAGTGTTAATATCTTGCTACCATGTAGTTGAATGTCAATTTATTCACGGTTATTAGCATATGCACATAAAAAACGGTAAGCGAAGCACGAAAATTCGGAAATAAGATTTGACAATAACTACATAATTATGTATGTGTGTGGACACGAATTTAAGTCAACGTAGCTAGGTGGTGGATTCCGGATAACCATACCGCTTGTGCTTGATCCATCATCAGGTAGACAAATGGTAGATGGGAATACACTACGACCAGCAAGCGGGAAGGTCTAGGGCCGAGTTGAAAAGGCACACATAATGCCTTGTAATGTCGGCTACAATTGGGTCATGATTAGATAAAGCAGAGATTACGCTCTAGCTATTGCAATTAATTATTTTGTCTTCAAGCTTTCCCACATGGGTCCCCAAAGAGGTAGGCAGAGGTGTAATAGCATCCGCATTCTGCTCGAGATACGTAGTTCGTCACGACTTCAATGTGTTCCTCAGACGTATGCTGGTTGCTTTACGATGTTTCTATTCACCGTATATTGCTATTTTCAAACACACTTGACGCATTGCTATAGCTGGGATTCGAACCAACAAATCTGACATTGGCGGGGCGATATCGCGGCGGGTAATCTTATTATAAATGTGTGACCTATAAACGAGGCGTAATAAGAAATATTAATAAGATCGAAAAGGAGATATGTTGAAGGATCGACGGACGTAGGGGACCCTTAGCGATTAGGAACAGGTTAATTAACGTATAAAATAGTACACGATTGTGGGATTTAATTAAAGAGTACTGTCTTACGTTTATAGATCGTACTGTAAACAAGTGATACGATGCATGCACCTTCGTACGCTTACGATGGCAAGTACACAAACACGTTTATATGAATACATGGGAAAGGAATCGCAAATCCTGGGAATGTTACTAATGCGAAAGTTCGTTCTTATTTCACGCAAAAACGGAATTGGATAAAATTTGGCACAGAGATAAATTATTAGCTGGAAATTAAACCAAATTTTACGCACGTGAAATCGCGGGGCACAGCTAGTATGAGAATAAAAAAATATAAAGAAAGTCATTAATTACGTAACTAAACCTTTTTCGGATTATGATGACCATAACTCAAAATACGCTTAAGGAAATGTCCGATCAATATTTAAGTAGTGTTAGTGAAATATGTAATTCGGAATTACGGAATTGGAGTAATTAGTTGAAGTATCAATTATAACCAATTCAAACCATTCAAATGAACACGAAATAATTGTATGTAAGCAACAATTTGAACAACTTGCGAACTCTTGTACATGAATAAAATATATGCTCTACCTTGAGTTTTAGTGACCATGAATAACCGGATTCACGTGAGACATCCAAATAATAAAACACAATAGGAACGAGGACACCTTATCCTGCATTTTTCAAATTAATATTTACACTTGGCACTGTTACTCTCGAGCTTCCCGTTCGCACACTGAGTACGTGCGACCGGTTCGACGATCCAACTTAATATACAACACTATCAAATGGGCATGACTAATGGGACGGGCGAACCAGATAAACAATATGTCGTTTATCCTTCGACGTTACTGCGAACGTTCATTAAATACATTTCCCTGCATTACTTAATGTGGATGAAGCGAAAGCGGTTTGTGAATCGGAGAAAGTGAAATGGACCCTTTTCTCTCTGCCTATTTCGTGAAGGATTATGTCTTATAACATGTACATTGGTTTGTATTACAATAACATACATATCTGCAAAGTTCATTGACATTACATTATGTTGATTGATTCTCAGTAATTATTCAATTCTTTGGGAATATATGTTACGAAGGATAGAGCGAACGCTGTAATTATTTCCATATACATACATACATACATACATCACGCCAAGTCCCTAACGGGGTAGGCAGAGAGTATAGAGCGCCAGTTATCTCTAAACTTACATACCTCTTTCGCTTCGTCCACATTCATCAGTCTCTTCATACATGCTCGTCGGTTTCGAGTACTCTTAACGTTCCCGTCCTTGAGCGTCCGCTCGATTTGATCCAGGTAGTTGGAACTTGGCCTTCCTCTGCCATACATACATACATACATTGCTCTTTTTTATGTATACTGCTATATTAGGTGCACACATGATCATTCATTGTGTATTATAATTTTAAAAGCACACTGATTAAAATTTAAATTTCGTACACTCACCTCGCATTAAATTAAACATTTTTTCTATTCATATAGTTTTGGGCAAAAAGCCCCCTGATTCCATGCCATATCTCAAGCTCTTTTGGCCGGAAGGAACACGTTTAATGTGAGAAAAACACCATTTCGTCTAGAGTTTATCTAAAAATGAAGTGATTCGTTAGCTTGCTAACGAAAAGGATTTCGGAAAGATATAAAAAAGAAGAACAACTTAATAACAAAATAAATCAGTACAGCAGCGATACGCGCAGAAATGTAATATGTTTACTGGCAACTCTCAGAAAGAAAGTGTGCACTTGACGATAAGCTAAAAAAATATGTAATTTCAATCAATGACACGCGATAAGGACACGAAGAATGCAAGGGCGACTTATCAATAGTATTGATGACTACTGGTTAACTAATTAGGGTCACTTAGTTGTCTAAATACCTTCGTAATTATCCTCAGAAGGAATTACAATTTAACTATAATATTTGTAACTGCGAACCTCCTAGGGGTAAATTTTATCAAGTTTCATATGGAACCCTGGTGATTTTTTAAACCATGAAAGTGTCAAATGATCCGCCTGATAGTGAGTGGATACCGCCGATTATGATTTTTTGCAATACCAGGGGTATCACTCGCGCGGCTTGGGGGCTTGCTGGGCTAGCAGTTGGGACGAAGGCTATCAGTAGCAGGGCTAAGGTACGATCACTCAATATATAGATCGTTCCACAGAGGAGCACAAGATATATATACTTATACTTGTGCTAGCATGCAGTCCGTATTAGGCGGAATGCATGCTTGTAAGCGGCTATCCGCGCCTATGGACACTTGCAACGCCAGAGGTATCGCTCGCGCGCTGCCGACCCGTCGCCGACCCTTATCGTGTAAACTATACACTTTATTTGTAACACGGATCAATGTTTGCACAAAGTAAACAATCGGAATTGATGTCATTGATTGCAAGTTCAATGGTTTTTAACTCTTTGTTATTTTATTGTCATTTGTCATCATTTATGTTTCCAACCTTTTTTTGGTAAAAGGGTTGGAAAAGTAGTACAAACTGGCAGTATAAGAAAAAGAAAATTAAAAATAAATATTTAGTCAGTCATCATATATTATTCTGAAACAAGCTGGGGCTTATAGGACAACTAACCGACTGTGGTCGGCAACCTGCTGCGATATAGATAGTGCCATCCACGAAGACGCGCCCCTATATATATAGTGAGGCGTACTGTGGGATAGCTACTTAACTGATAAAGATTACAAAATATGTATAGAAATCTTTTATTTTTATTAATTTAATGAATACGCGAGTTTTCTACTTACTACGAAAACAATGATAAACAGGTTAATTAAAGCATATAAATTCAAATTAAGTTCATTACAATGCTTTATGCACTTTCGCAAATATGCACGTTCGGCTGGCTTTTCAGCCTGACTCCAGTATCTGGCCATCGTACACATAGCCGCTCACCGACGGCTCAACAACACATCACACGTCGCTTAGCGAATTGCCGCAAGTGCCTCGGCTTAACTAGAGCATAACTATATTATTATAATAATAATTTACGTCTAGAGCCTGGCATGCGAGAAAGTTCCAAACTACCCCATAATATCATAATCTCTAGGGACAATTCCACGCTAATTGTAACCTAGCCTCAAACATTTCGTATCACACAAATACCGGCCCTTAAAAGGGGATCGGCATCTTCAGCTTTTGTTGCCTTTCATTGGAAGTACCAACTTATAGCCCACGAGCGAGTTACACGCGGATATACAGTTCGCCATAAGTACCTAAATTGTCTAGATTGGTTTCATTTTTTCACTTCAAATATGCCAGTCTACGCTAAACAAAGACGAATAAAACATAATATTTGGATGTAAAATGTAATAATATCTCAACCAGCATGTTTCACTTCTTTATAATAAACATGTATTATTGCCAAATTACAATTTTCTGTTTCATCTTATAGTATTTAGGCATTCGAATTAGTTCATAAGCAATTTTGTCATTTCCGACGTGTGTATTATTTTAATAAGATTTTATTTTTCTGTCACGTTTTCATCAAAAATATATCTCCGGCGAAAAGAGGGTGGGCTACTATGCGCCTTTGCCTAGCCTTCCCGGAAGTCTTGTAGGGAGTATAGAGGAGCAGTACTCACAATTAGGGGGTGTCAAGGAGATGCCGTTCTGCTCCGCCCATCCGACGGGGTGTATGTAGGGCGAGGTGGGGTCGACCCACATGTCGTACATCTCGTCCCAGCTGTCGAAGTTGATCAGCATGCGGTTGTCCAGCATGTCCGCAATAGTCGCCACGCACACCATCTCGTTCTTGCGGTCCTCCGCTTCCAGCTTCATGCCCGTGCGGAAGCAGTTGGGCTTGAACACCTAAAGTATTATTTCATTAGCTGCTAGATATTAATGTACTGAAAATATATATAAGTGCAATGTCAGGTAAAAATGTGATGAATTTATTTATTTATATTAATACTAGTTTATGCCCGCGTGGAGTTCGAAAAAGTAGCTTATGTATTTTCCTGCTAGAATCGGTTCAGCCGCTATGCCGGTAAGAACATCATACTTTATAATATTAGAACTTTGAATTTTCGAGTAAAAAAAAAAAAAGTTGCCATGTCTATACATATTCCTAGGTATAAGCCATCACGATTTTAACTTTCAGCCAAATTGGTTCAGCCGTTTTGCCGTGATGAAACCGCAAACATCCAAACTTACAAACTTTAACATTTATAATATTAGTAAGATAAGATATCTTATTATGTACAATAGTATGAGCTCCGAGTAGTTTATGATCAAGTGAATATCAATATACAATTCACAAATCAATAATATGATCTAACATTCGCCTACTGACATTAGCATGTTAAATTCTTTTAAGTAGACATCTATTTAAATAAGAATATTAAATGTATACTCACTGTTGAAGTGATATGTGGGAAGAGATGCCTGGGAGCAGAGACGGCGCGCATCTGCTTCAAGTACAGCGGCCAAGAGAACGTAGTGGCAGAGTACGTAGCGGGCGGCTTCAGCGATCGCCCATTCTTCTCGCACCAGCCCGGCGGGAAGATGTCGACAGAGTCTACATTCACCCAATAGTCGTGCACATCGGGATACTCATCGAAGTGCAGACGCATCCTGTAACCCTGCACCTCGGCCACAGACACCACGCAGAACAACGAAGGGTGCTCTGGATCTATCGCCTCCATACGCATGCCCACTTTAAATCCATTGCGGTTGTATGGGAATGGATTCTTGAATAGTTTAACGGGTGCCGCTTTAGCCTTGCATATGTCCAGGTAACGCATCCAAGAGAACCCATTTTTACCACACATCCAGGGGTACTTCTCGTTTTCTGACAAATCTTCAGTCATCTTCAACAAGGACACATCAGCTAACTGAGCGTCAGACGGCATTGATTCGTAGTGTTTGAGGGGTACCTTATCATCCTTGCTCTCTGGCATTATGTCAGAGTCAGACAGCTGCTTCCGCATGAGCAACTTTTTTATCTTGTTCCTCTTCTTAATTAAGTCTGACCTCTCTCTATCTCTCTTTTTCTGCAATACTTTTTGTACTTCATTTTGACAGGTGAGGCTGCAGAAGTTCGGCGTGATGAACTCGGCGGCCATGCCATGGCAGCCGCAGCCGTCGCAACGGTACAAGTCCTCCGGCGATGTAGGCTTCTTGTCTCTATTGTTCCTGTCGATGCGTTGCTTCAACGGCGTGTGATACTTTGCACTTGCGTTCACCGACACCTCATCAGGATCGCTGTGATCAACTAAGTCAATTATTCCAAACTCGTTAGTCTGGAAATGCAAATTGCTACCGTTCAAAATAGCTACGCCATTGTTCCACATCAACCCAGGTAGGTCGTCATCCTGTCTGCAGTCGCCTTCATTCTTAACCCTTATTGTGGTTGAGTCCTTCCTATACTCATCCTTTTGATAGTACATTATATCGTTGACATTATTTTGAACTGTGTCAATTTTTTCCCTGTAATCTTCCGGCTCAGAGTCACCAAGAACTACTTTAATGTCTAAATCTTTGTCTAGTTTCTCGTCACAAAAGAGCGAGGGCACGCGGTGGTCATCGTTACTGTCGTTAACGTGATCATCAGCCCTCCTCAAGACTCGTGGCTGAGGGGGTATAAATCTTGCACCTTTACTCAACATATTGTCAGTGCACAGTGATATTCGCCTCTTTATGTTGGCAGTGGCTGTCTTCCTGTCACTATTATCCGAGTTTGACCTCCTCAGTATAGCAGGTGCGGCAATAGTTACTGATCCGATATCTCTTTCTATCATATTTTTATTCAGGAGGCTCTTTCCTTTCTCAGGTATTGCCAAAGTAAAGGATTTCTCCCTAGTTAGACCACCCTCTTCATCCGCTATTGACACAGTGTAGATGTCATCATTCATAGAGGCATTTGTTTCTGGTATAGACAGTGTATACTCTCCCTGTTCCCCAGTGGGCTCTGCCCTAGAACCAGGGATGGAACCAGACATGGCATAGCCTTTGTCGCTTTTGGGACTTTGTGTTATAGTACAATCTTTTCCATTGACATTGACCACTCTGGCCAGTGGTTGTAAAGGGGGTAAATCAGATGCTTCCATGGATGCCATATCTCTCATAACTGTTATGTTGCCTTGAGGGTCATTCTGAATCTGGCCGTTGGCTATTTGTAGGTTAATTATTGGTCCCTTGGAGGACATTGTAGCAGGCAATGTAACAGGTAAAATGAATTTTGTATTCTGTATCTTAGGCATGTTCATGGGTGTTAAAAATAGCTTTTGATTATTGGTATTCACATTAGGTTGGTTGTTTGATATAAGTATTGACTGATTTTCTGTTAGGTTTTTGGTGCTAGGCTTTTTCATAGAACCCAAATAAGCAATGGCTTGTTTGCCCGTTGTTCCTGGTGCAATGCTCACAGGAACTATCATCTTATCAGTCTTCGGCTTTTGGATGACAATTGGTTGGGTGGAGTTAACAGGAGCGAGTATGGATGACTTATTTGGACCTGATATCTTAGGAGCAATATTGGGTTTGCTTGCTACATTTGATATTAGGTGTATATTTGAATTGCTGGTTACCTGTAATAATAATGTAAGTTATATAATATTTTTTTAAATCAACCCATGAGACATACATATTAGTAGCTATTTATGGCTGAAGGAATAGTCATATTACTATAATGTGATTAAATAAAGTACAAAAAAACAGAACAATTTTTCAAATTAATACAATTATATAAAATAGATCCATCTAAAAACCACTACAAGGTGCAAATATTTGTAGCTGTGTGAAGTGACAAGCAAGGATGAGGCTGGAAGATATGCTTAAAAAAAGTAACAAGATAACTACAAAATAACAAGAGCAAAGTGCTATAAACCATATACCCTTTAGAATACACCTAATTTGAAAGTATAAAAGTTGTGTACTTGAAGTATATTAGTAACAAGCATGGGCACCTTATCAAAAAAATATTAAACTGGCGTTGTAATTTATGTTCTGATAATAATTTACTGTGATGATCAAATTATTATCAGAATGCCAATTTCTTATAATATTTTGTTGATATGCTATGAGATGTTACTTGATGAGATGCACTTACAGGCCTTCTTACTATGATTTGTGGTGGGTTCCCGCTGGTGCTTGCTTGACTGATCACCTCCGTGCTGGTCACTGGCTTCAGCCCCGTTGGAGTCTGGATGTAGACCACATGGGGAACAGATCGGGCTGTACCCCGTAGTTGTATGGGATTGTTGGAGGTTGGGATTTGGACGACTGTAGAGGTGGAACCTACTTGGACTTGAGACATAGATGCCGGATTGTTAATATGTGCTCCCGAAGAGTCCGAGATGTGAAGCTGTGATGAGCTAGTGACAGTCAACTCAGAACTACCATCAAGATTTGTCTGCCTCGGATTGGAACCCATGTGGAGATGAATTATTGAACTATGGAGTTGTTGAGAAGAGTTTTGCAACAATGGCATGGAAGGCAATGTTTGGCCTGTCAATTGGATATTCTGACTGGCTGTTGGTATTTGTAATGGCACATTTATTGTCTCACCAGCTGGTAGCTGAACTGGGACATTAGTAGTCCCGGAAACTTGAATTGGGAGGCTTACTGGAGTAATTTGTAAAGGTAATGAGTTTGCAGGCCCAGAAAGTTGAACTGGCACATTAATGTTGGAGGTGGAGCCTGGTATCTGAACTGGCACATGGACTGTGGACAGCTGCAGGGGATATGGAGAGTTATTTGTGTGAATTTTCACAGGGGTTAAAGAGTGGGTCACCAGATTGTGAGTGATAGGTATTGAGCTTTGAGGCGCCTGCACCGAGGACACGATCATGCTGTTCGATATTGGCGCCTGAAATAACACGACATACGTGAGGTCACAGTATAATCCACCCGAAATAAACATACTCATACGTATTTTTCAACTCACACGCAACGTATTCAATAGCACATTATGTTGTGAATTATTCTGCGAGTAATTCGTACTGACTGAAGTGTTCACCGATTTCAATAATCTTTTTTTCAAAATTTCCGTTTTAGGCTCATCAAAGTTTTGAAGTGAATTACACTGCTGTCTCTCCATTTCTCAGTAACGAGAACTGTGGTGAGCACATTACAGGCGCTTGATTATCTTTTACAATCCATTATTGATGACCTGTAATGCATTTTATTAAAAAATATTGCGATGTGAAAAATCATGCTAACGCAACACTAATATCTCGCGATGCCTAAACAATAGTAAAGTTTACCTCGACTGAATAGGTACAAAAATTAAAGCAGTTCTGATGTATTGAAAACATTTTAAATTGATAACTTAATAATTTCCTCGCATACATTTTTCTTACGCGAGTATCGCACTCTATCAATTTGAGGAGCTACTTTTACAGAATCACAACCTTCTACCAAAAAGTTCAAGAAACAGTGAATCGGAAAGTTGTTACTCACATTTTACAATATCAATAAGGAGAACAAAATTGCACGTATCATCCTATCCATTACAACAATGTTATCGTTGTGAAAACGTTTAAAGAAAAATAAAATATATTCAGTAAAGCGACGATATTTACCTGCCCAGCACAACTGGTAATAATTCTGACAACATTGCGAAAATGTTGCATGAGTTCGTTACGTTGGTACATAACCAAATTTAACCAATCATGAACCAGTATAACGATGACGAAGCTTTCGCGCCCGAACAACCAGCAAAATAAGTCGACAGATAAGTTTTTAATAGAACCCATGTCCCAACTGGAAATGTAAAAAATATAGTTCTGAAAAGCCATTTCAAATATTTGAAAACTTGATACAAAGTTATAAGCGCATTTTAATAATTACAAACCAATTGTTAGCTATTATAAATTGCACAAGCGAGTGACAAATCATAGCTATCATTAATAACGAAATAATGTATATCATACGTACTAAGATTTCTCTGTAATATTTTACATTTCATGTATCTTGTGTATCCTATAATATGAATGAAGTATAAATCCTATATTATGAAGTATAATTCTACGACACCAATCGAAAGTATTATAAACTTACCTTAATTTAATGTTGGGCACAAAACTAATATACATACTGCTAACTTACTATAGTCCACAACTAGAAAATTTGTTGTAAAAAATGTTGCGTCATATACTCCTTTAACATTAAAATATGGTATAATTTATGTTATGTAAAATATGGTATAATATATGCACAGAGTGAGTAGACACGTTAGCATCTCTAGTTCGTCTGTGGAGTAGACGAATCAGAATAGTTAGTTAGATATTAATAGAAGCGGAAACGGAAGTACACATTTTCACATGCTTCCCGCTTTAATCTTCGTATCTCAGTCAATGTTCTAGGGTAAAACTATGTAATGTAATATATATTTTATAATCGGGCCAACGATGTAATACAAAGCTCGTAGAATGAATAATCTCTGCAAGTTAAGAAAAAGTCCGTGGTACTTACTGTCTGTATTATAACTTACAATCTTTGCGTTGCAGGCAACTACTCAAATAACTCGTTTACCAAGGAATTAAATTACATAAATATATATTATAATATATATATATATATATATAATAATAATATAATATAATATATCCTCACGCCTTCCCGCAAGGGTCCCCGAAGGGGTAGGCAGAGGTGTATAGGTAATACCCACACACCCACTTTCCGCCAGAGGTTATATATATATATATATATATATATTTGTAATTTATTTAATAGTAGTCTTTGGACGAGTTGTTCGAGTGAGTTCAGTGATTATTCATTCCACGAGCTTTGAATTACATTGTTGCCATTGGCATGATATGTATTATGAATATTATTATTATATATTCTTTATTGCACAAACACACACATCTACAAAACAAATAGATAAGACAAAACAAATTAATTAAGAAAAACATGTAGTAGGCACAATAGGCGGCCTTATCGCAAAAGCGAGAAAAAAATCTTTACCAGGCAACCCAAGTGTAGACTGTAGAGAAAGATAGGAAACAGAGAAAGAAAAGGTAGGTGTGACAGTTTAGAGGATGAAATATACACAATTAATATAATACACAAATAAATAGGCAATCTAAATAAATAAATGCGAAACAAATATACATACAATAACATATACATAAATATACCTACATATGAACAATTAAAAAGAGAAATAGTGTTCAAATAAAAGCTTTTTGAAGGACATTATTGTCTGTGCAAGTCTGATGTTCTGGGGCAGCGAGTTCCAAAGACGGACAGCTTGCGCAGTGAAAGACTTGGAATAAGAAGAGAAGGTGAAAGTAGGAGTTTTAAGGACAAGTTTAAATATATGTATAGTAAATTTAGGAGAGTAGTAGTAAATAGTAAATTAAGTACTTATTAATGAATTATGTAATGTTACAATGTAATGTATGTATGTATTATCTTTTAAAATGTGTAGAAAATAATGCTTTTTTTTATATAATAATAAATAATAATATATCCTCACGCCTTCCCACAAGGGTCCCCGAACCATATATAAAATATATGGTTGTTTAGTGTTATTTAATATTTGTTATACGTATAGCATTAACATTTGAGAAAAAAACCCCGGAGTTGGCATGAAACGACTTATCAGTCTCTCGTCGTCAAAGTCTAACTGAAAAGAGAAAATCCTATGCTGTCTTACTCACACCACAGATTCAACAAGTATATTTTAAAATAAAGTAAGCCATCTGTCAGTCAGTCAATACTAGGTACGTAATATTTATTATCTTTCGTTTGAGTAAATGGTACCGGACCGCGATTGAATGACGGACAATGATGTGTGATGCGGACTATAATACAAACAACTTTTTTTTACTTTAACAATTTTTTACTTCTATCGTTCGTAAAAATTGTGATCGATAAATTTGATAGTAATAAGTTATGTTGTGTTTTTATTATGTGACTGTGTATGCATGTCTCTACTGCCTATTTTGTGTTGTGAGTATCCTAGTATCCTACCTAAGATTTTGTTTAATTTGTACACACTACACACATATCATACACTGTATAGATACCATTGACTTCAGCTGTGGATTTTGATATTTTAAGTTTAATATGAATTTAATGATTTTGACTTGCTGTGGTGTTTTAACGAGAACCTTGAACTTCTTGACTTGCTGTATTGGTGATGGCTTCTTAGTAAGACTGTTGCCTATACAGCACAAGTTGTGATGATATGGAGTTTCTTCTATTCTTATTATAAATCTATGACACTCATTTGTTTGCCGGATAATAATAATGGTATTGCACACAGAAGTAACATGGAGGTAATTCACTCAGGACATGTCACAATAATTTTGCATCTTCACACTATTTAACATACCAAGTTTGATGCCTGTATTGGCACATAATATTTGGCAAGACTAATTACTTCATTGTAGTTTAGTCTAGTGCTGTTGTTTTTCCTTGAGGGTCTGTAATGTATCAAATAACTTTCTATGTTAATATAAAGTTCAGTGCTAAGTATTGCTTTAAGATCTTCCAACTGATTTTGTTTTGTTGGTCACTGGAACTTGATGATACATATGTAAATCTTACTTTGCTGGACTAGAGTTGTCATACTCAGTGATATGTATAGTTGTCACAACTGGTTCTCAAGCTGCTTATATCCTGCAGTGGTTGAGCAGGTTGCTGACTGGCATTAAACTTGTGAGAAGGTGCTACTGAGAGTGTTTCTTCTATGTAGCTGGGTACTAATAATGGTACTCCCATGATTAAACAATGATATATACATATACATTGTTTGAGAAGAAATTCAAAGGCTATGTATAGTAATGGTCATGGACTTACCATCTGTCACGTTGGCACCTAAAATATATCTTTGGTAGAAATTGGGTGTGCGGGTATTACTTATACATGTCTGCATACCCCTTGGGGGAGGCTTGCGAGAAGGTGTGAGGATATATTATTATTATTACATTTCTGTCCATTCATATGTGACCAATTTTATTACAATACAATGAGGAGAAACTGAAAGTATAAAATATTACTAACTTACAGGGCTGTAATATATTGGCAACTATATTTATTAGAAAAATTTTACACATCAACTCTGATACAAAATGTTCTATATATGTATATGAATATATTAACGCGCACCATGCATACACTGAACCAAGTTGCACAGAATATAGATTTGTTCTCCTGTTCTTTGAGCCAATTCACAAAGGCTACATTATTTGTATTGTGTTATAAGATGTGTTAATTGTGCTGCACTATTGTATTGGGACCAACCTGTAATGATAGATGTATATGTGTAAATAATAAAACACAGACACACTCCAATTTTATTTATTTGTATATATTTATGTATAGATTTACTGGCTGTGCCTCACATAATCAATAATAAAATATAATAAATAAATAAATATTTTTCTTTGAATAAATATATATAATATATCCTCACGCCTTCCCATAAGGGTCCCCGAAGGGGTAGGCAGAGGTGTATAGGTAATACCCACACACCCACTTTCCGCCAGAGGTATATTAGGTCAGGTAGGTAGATAAATATATTCAAATATTAATAAATAATAATGATCAATGTTTTTTTTCCCAATTTAAGTGAAGAGTCCTGATTGAAGAAACCTTAAAATGAGTAGCCAGAGGCAGTATATGGCTGCAATCAACAGTCCCAGCACTCGAGTTGGCGACATTGAACATATAAGTAAGTAAAATTTCATCTGGTAATATCTGGTCAGTTTAGTGTTTATGGATATAAAATTAGAACTATTTTCACAAAATTTCCATAGGTACATAAAGTTAATATTTATATATTATTATATAATATTTATTGTTTCAAACAGAAAAAAATATTTTAATACATAGTTGCTCTCAGTTTCTAAACTAGGCTGGGCCTGTATTATATGTAGGTAATAGATTCCTACTGAGTAATATATATTTTAGTTTTTTTAATACAGCAGTGCTCATTATTGGAAACCTTATTCACTCAGGAACAAAACAAAAAATCGCGCTATTTGGCTGCGGACTTCTATAAGACGGAGGTCCTGCCCCAGTGGGGCACCTTCAAATTTGAAACTCATTATGCCATACGTCTCTTATCATTTATTTATCACTGTGTTGTATCCCTGTATTGAGCTCAAGGTGGGGTTTGCAAGTCCCCCACAGTGCATGGATCTTGCCTTATAACAATATTTATGTTCTTAGGTCACTTATCAGAACACATAGGATCCCTATGCCTGTCGTCGGAGTACTCGGATGTGACCCTCATAGTAGAAGGGCAGAGGATACCTGCACACAAAGTGATACTAGCAGCCAGCAGTGAATACTTCAGGGCCTTATTGTTTGGTGGCATGAGGGAAAGTAACCAGGTAATAAGGTTGAGCAAATACATGTAATACTTGTATCTATACTAATCTTTACTTAATATTATAAAGCTGAAGAGTTTGTTTGTCTGTTTGTTTGTTTGAACGCGCTTATCTCAGGATCTACTGGTTGGAATAGAAATTTTTTTTTTGTAGTGGATTGTAGGATCTGTTGCGTGCGCTGCGTAAACGGTTTAGAAAATATCATGTATGAGGGAATTGTTCCTCTTAAAAAGTTTCTCTTTTAAGTTGTCTATCTTTTAAGATTGACTCACTATAACCTTTTTTATGGCAATTAAGTCCGCGATGGGCTCCTAAACAACTTAACCGATTTCAATCCAATTTGTACACCGTGTCCAGTTTGATCCCACTTAAAAGATAGGATAGCTTACATCACAATTGGACCCGATAGGTGGTGCTGCGATCGTGTTTTTGGAAATTTTACTTTTTCACCCGAGCGAAGCTGGGCGGGACAGCTAGTAGTTTTATAAAATTGTTTTGGTACGTTATTTAACTAAAACATCGAGAGGAAACCTGCGTATGTTTGAGAAGAAATTAAAAAGCGTGTTTGATGTTTGAGAAGAAATTAAAAAGCGTGTTTGTGTGTGTAGTCTAGTCGTGCTTGAGTACCGGCGATGGACGCGCCATCTGGACTGGATATGTACATTTACCACATTGCATCAGACATAATCACTGAACAGGCAAAATTATAATGCTAATTGTGCAAATTGTAATGCTAATTGTGCAAATTATAATGCTAATTGTGCAAACTATAATGCTAATTGTGCAAATTATAATGCTAATTGTGCAAATTATAATGCTAATTGTGCAAATTATAATGCTAATTGTGCAAATTTTTGTACATACATATGTACATCATCACGCCATGTCCCTCAGGTGGTTGGCACGGAGTAGATAGCCAGTTCTCTCTATTTTTGTGTAAATTACTATGTATATTTAATAAGAGCTTTTCATTTCTAGTCGGAAGTAGAGCTGCAAGCTCCATTGCTAGCTTTTAAGGCTCTGCTCCGCTATGTGTACTCAGGTAAATATTATATAATAATAAATATAAATAATATGTGATGAGCGAACAAGACATTTGACTGAATTCTTTTTTCAAGTAAAAATTTCAAATTGTATTCCTTATATGCTTGAAATGCAATAGATTGCGCCTATCCCATTGATGAATTCGATTAATGTAGCTTAGTAAAATATTTCCATGTGGATTGGTCCTAGGACACATGGGCCTCTCGGTCCTGAGGGAGGATACGGTGCTGGACATGCTGGGGCTGGCGCACCAGTTCGACTTCCAGGAGCTGGAGGCGGCTATTTCTGACTACCTGCGGCAGGTGCTCGCTCTCAGGAATGTCTGCGCTGTACTTGACGCTGCACGGTGTGTAGCCAAACTGTTAAGTGTGGATGTGTTGTAATGGGTAGTGCACTAAGTATGGCTGACAGGTATCGCGGGCTTTTAATTTTTTTTTTTTTATTAAAAATCTAAATCTAAGGCGGACCGCATGCTTGTTTGTCACCCTTGTGGTATAAAAAAAAGGTAGTTCTCATGAAGTGTATTTTTATTTAATTACACAATTATGTACGTAACTTTACTTGGAAGTTGTGTGATTATGATTTCAAAGGAATGCATGTTGATTTATTTAATAACTAGCGGCCCGTCCCGGCTTTGCACGGGTGGACATTGATTTTTTAAACATTTCGGCATACAATTAATTTTTTTCTTGCAATAAAATTGCCTTTATTTAATCAGTGATAATGTAGCATTCAAATGAATTTTAAAATCGGTCTAGTACTTTTTAGCCCATTCCTTACAAACATACTTATATACAAATCTTTCCTCTTTATAATATTAGTATAGATTATCCTGATCACAGTTCCTGGGTTTAGAGATGCAGACTCACATGACCAGCCAATGAAATGATATTAAACGCGGTGAAACCGCGGGGCAAAATTAGTCATTGATATGAAACTTGTCCGCAGGTTGTATGGGTTGGATGCACTGATGGACTACTGCTTCAACTTTCTGGATAAAAATGCTGTGGATGTGCTACAGCACGAGTCGTTTGTGCAGCTCTCTGTGGTGAGAATATCCACAATATTCTTGGATAGCATCAAGGCTTGCTTTAGAAATAATAATACACACATATCAAAAGGCTTAAGAAATTCTCTACTCTCTCTCTGCCTACGCCGTGTGGGACTCGTGATGTTATGTATTATCTAAGAAACCACTAATCGAAATATCAACTGCGCGCGATTTTGCCAAGCTGTAAAACTTTTTGGTAATTCTATTGAGAGGAGCATTATAATAAAGATTAAACGGCCGTCGGGTCTAGAAGCTCCTGGTTTCCTGGCTATTGGATGTCGGAACTTTGTGTGTTGGGCGAGTATTTGTATTTGAGTCTTGTATTTGCTTTGTATTTATTATCTATCTGACTAAATAAATATGAATATCTATAACCCGTTTATATTAGGTATATAGTTCGGTTTGTATGGAATTGTACCAAGTAGGTACCAATGTGAATGAACTTTAACTTGTATAGGAAGCTTTGCAATGTCTCCTGGGGCGCGACTCGTTCTTCGCCCCCGAGGCGGATATCTTCAAGGCTGTTTGCAACTGGTTCAATTCCAACCAGACATGGGTGAAGTCGGCCGCCGGACAGGCGCAGGTGGTGAGTGTATTATAGGGCACGCATCTATATATGTATGAACACATGGAGTCCCTCACAGTCCTCTACAGACGGACAGACCTCTTTTGCTTCATCCACATTCATCATACATCAATCTCTTCATACATGCTCGCAGGTTTCGAATCTCGAGTCTCGAGTGCTCATCCTTAGTCAATCTAATGTGGTTATTCTCTGCCTTCCCAGTCATTTAGCATCTGTACATTTAACCTTTGTCCACTCATGATATGTCCGAAACAAAACATTATGCATTTCAACCTCAATCAAGCAAATGATAATCTTGTCATTGCGGATTCGATACGTCGCACGATACGGCGAGTTTGAGTCTAAACAACTTTCATGCTCTCATGCGACTTCTGACTTTAAGGGCGATGATACGACTTTTGAAACGAAATAACACGCTCGTTTGGACTTATCGGCCCATCAATGAGATGAGAATACTTATTAATGTCATAGGAGAAGATTCTGAAATGCGTTCGCCTGACCCTGATGAGCCTGGAGGAGTTGCTGACCTTGGTGCGGCCATTCGCGCTGGTCACGCCGGACATGCTGCTCGACGCCATCCAGGAGAAGACGCAGACCAAGAGTACTGACCTCAAGCACAGGGGGTTGCTGTGTAAGTTACAGATCAAACAACTAAATTGCAGACGCATTTATATGCCACTGCAATGATTATCCATCTAATTCAGGGTCGGCAACGCGCGAGTTATACTCCTGGTGTTGCAAGCGTCCATAGGCGGCGGTAACCGCTTACCATCAGACGGACCGCATGTTTGTATGTGGAACGCTCAGGTTTATTTATATTTCGAATGTGGGACACATTTTCGCTAGTTCAATATATAGGTAGTAAGTTAGAGTCCAAGGGCCCCCTGAGCTTGCCCCGTCCAGTCCCTAGGTAGCTGCATGCACGCATGGTGTGTCAACGAGGCAATGAGGCAATGACGCTTGTGGGGCCCGGTCCAGTGCAAGAGGAGAACGTGGCGACGGCGGCACGCGGCGCGCGCGTGGTGGCGGGCGACATGCGCTCGGCGCTGCTGGACGGCGACACGGACACCTACGACATGGAGCGTGGCTACACGCGCCACACCATCAGCGACGCGCCCGACAACCCCGGCATCCTGGTGCGCCTCGCCGCGCCCACCATCATCAACCACGTGCGCCTGCTGCTCTGGGACCGCGACAACAGGTACCCGCTCCCACTATACACCCGTCATACCGGGCCATAGCCGTTCCGGTGTGAGTTACAAACGTCCATACTCACTAAATTTGGTCTTTCTAATATTAGTAGGCTATATAAATCCAACGATTTGATTGATTGCCGGTGCGACGGCAGGTACGTTTGGCTTTTGAATTATGTAATATGTGTTTAGAATTGAGCACTTCACGTCGAACATCTTATATACTTTATACTCTATTCCTACCTGATATGGTCTTATAAAAATATGATCACGTGAAACAAAATGAGAAGTCTGAGTTGCAAGCAAAAGAAAATAAATTTGCATCCATATGAGAACTCTTACATGGAATAGTCGTAGTATTATTAGAATATTACATTGTGTGTTCTATATGACATTTGAATTTCGCGCCATAACCAATCTATGGTATGCATCAGTTTTATTATTGTTTATGGTATCCAAAACGAGACTTCATAGCACAAAGGCAATAATACAAATGACCTGTCAGGTCGTACGCGTACTTCATCGAAGTATCGGTGGACCAGAAGGACTGGGTGCGCGTGATCGACCACAGCAACTACTTCTGCCGCTCCTGGCAGAACCTGTACTTCGAGCCGCGCGTCGTGCAGTTCATCAAGGTGGTCGGCACCAGTAACACTGTCAATAAGGTATACACCCCAAGGGCTGACGTTTGGATACTCTAGTCAATAATCATACTTAAGACGAGGCACCAATGTAGGTCGATGTCTATCTTATCTTCACGACTTCCCACAAGGGGGAGGTATACAGAGGAAGAGATTTTTTTGCCAGAGATATGTTTTAGGTTGGAACGAGACAGATGGCGAGCATTTCGCCGTTATTCACACGTCTTTTGAATTTCTTCTCAAACGTATTCTCGTGGTGTGATTAATTACTGGACTTAAGTTTGAATAAACTCGTTGGTACAGTCGGAATTCGAAATCATTATGTAGGCAACTCGAACCGCTCTGCCATCACGGTGGTTCGTCGATGTGATTGTCTTATACGAAGTACCAATGAAGGTCGTATTCTGGTGAATATGTTTCGTTCGGGTCAGTAGTGTTGATGGTGTGGGCATGTCGGCGTGTGCAGGTGTTCCACGCGGTGGCGCTGGAGGCGATGCACTCGGCGCGCGTGCCGCTGCTGTGCGACGGGCTCGTGAAGCCCACCAACAACGTGGCCACCGTCGAGCTGTCCGCCGTCGTCATAGAGGGGATAAGGTGCCACACCAAACCACCAAACCTCATATTATGTGCCCAAGCTTATGACGATGTTTGTTCCTATCTCACGTTCTTTCACCCAACGCCTCGACTATGACTATGCCAACATTCATCAAATTATACAAGATTACTTGAGTTAGTCTCGAGAATCGAAAACTCATCAATTAATTTATATTATTTTTATAGTAATTTCGTAAATAAGATCCTGACGATAAGAATGCAAGAGCGATCCGAAAGGTTTCTCTGGGAATCCCAAGGTGGATTTAGACCAGGAAGAGGATGAATGGATCAAACCTTCTCGCTTCGCGGAATCGCGGAAAAGTTTTTGGATATTAACCAAGGGGTTTTCTGCGCTTTCGTCGACTTGGAGAAGGCATTTGATAGAGTCGTACGAAAGGAACTCTGGGACGTGTTGCCTGGATATGGAGTGAGCAGTTCCCTACTGCATGCCGTGAAATCACTCTATAGTGATAGCGAGGCGTGCGTTAGGGTTAACGGTGAGATGTCACCCTGGTTTGATGTGAAGTCGGGGGTCAAACAAGGGTGTATCATGTCTGCCTGGCTGTTCATTATATATCTAGATAACTGTCTGAGAGCACTAAGAACGCACGGATGTGGAGTGAAAATGGGAAACTTAGTGGTCAACTGCCTATTATACGCGGATGACGCGGTCTTACTGGCGTCATCAGAGGGCGAACTGCAGTCACTAGTTACCATAATGAAAGAGGAATGTGAAAAGAAGGGGCTGCGCCTAAACGCTGGCAAGACTAAGGTTCTGGTATTCGAAAGAGATGAACAAGTGACCGAGTGTGCTATATCGGTAAATGGGCAAATTCTAGAGCAAGTGAATGAATTTGTATATCTTGGAAGCATGTTCACACGAGATGGAAAGTATGAAAAAGATATTGAAAGAAGGATAACTGCCGGAAATAAGGTGAATGGAGCCATGTCGGCGTTGATGGGCAGTAAAAGTCTGAGCAAGAATGCTCGAGTTGCTGTCCACAACGCGATATTGGTACCTACCTTGTTGTATGGCAGCGAATCCTGGGTATGTCAGAGGAAGTATGAAAATAGCTTGAATGCAGTTGAGATGCGATCGCTTCGAAAAATGTGCGGAGTAACGATTTTAGATCGAGTCCGCAATGAAGAGATTCGCAAATCAACTGGCGTGAATGAGGGCGTGATTGTAAAGATGAAGAAAGGCATGTTACGTTGGTTTGGACACATAGAAAGGATGAGCGAAGAAAGATTGACGAAACAGATATACAAAGCAAAAGTGTGTGCAAGAAGAGGCAGAGGAAGGCCACGTTCCAACTACCTGGATCAAATCGATCGGACTCTCAAGGACGGGAACGTTAAGAGTCCTCGAAACCGACGAGCATGTATGAAGAGAACGTGGACGAAGCGAAAGAGGTATGTAAGTCTAGAGAGAACTGGCGCTCTATACTCTCTGCCTACCCCGCTAGGGACTTGGCGTGATGATATGTATGTATGTAGTAATTTCGGATTACTTTTAATAGATTGCGTTTGTAGCGGTGCTATTAGGTTTACGTTAGTAAAATTTGTTTCGAATTACGCGGCGAGCAAAAGCGCTCGTCTGTTGTTCATATGAGTCGAGTCGAGTCGAGGACGAGTATGAGTGAGTGAGTGTGCGCCCGCAGCCGGTCCCGCAACGCGCTGCTCAACGGCGACACGGAGCACTACGACTGGGACCAGGGCTACACGTGCCACCAGCTGGGCTCGGGCGCCATCGTGGTGCAGCTGGCGCAGCCCTACCTGCTGTCGTCGCTGCGCATGCTGCTGTGGGACTGCGACTACCGCCACTACTCCTACTACGTCGAGACCTCGCTCAACTACTGGGACTGGGAGATGGTCGCCGACCGCACCAGGGACGCTTGCAGGTGCACTCTCACTATATCTCCCGTCTGATTGGGCTGCTGCACTACCACCACTATGCAGAAGATCACAGCTAAATAGCGTTGCGTCTACTATATAATTTCATATTATAGAACAATTTCCTCCGCCGCGTATGTCTTTTCGTGATAAGCTCATAAATACTGAACGGATTTTAATGCAGCTTTTCACCGATAAGAGGGGGGGGTTTACAAGTATTGTACCCAAGGGAGCGTAATATAGGTACAGGAGATCCCATTTGTGAACTGACTCATCACGAAATCTCAGCAACTATAAGGCCGATTGACTTGAAATTTGGTAGGAGTACTTTTACTTTTTCACCCGGGCGAAGCTGGTGGGGACAGCTAGTAATTTATAAGCATTAACCGCGGGTACAGCTAGTATATACATTGCCAAGTTCCTCTATAAGAAGCAGCTGTGTTCCTGCACGTGGGAAGAGCCGGCCGTCCCATATACTGCTAACACAGCCCTCCATACGATCGGCCACGACTGATACCTTTGGCTTAGCTTACTGCTTGTTTCCTAGCTTGTATAAACTCAACACGCTTGTTTGCTCATTAATAGTAAGACAGAGAGAGGTAGGGCATAACGGATTTCCCGTTCGAATTTGGAGCTGCCCGACTGGGGCAGGACCTCCACCTTATAGAAGTCCGTAGCCAAATAACACATTTTTTTTAACAAAAAAAAAGACAACTATACATGTATACCATAAGTAGGTAATTGGCTCACTCTAGTACAAACATACACACTTTATCTGATATGCTGGATGTAAAGGCTTGAATATACTTACATGGTAGTAATATACTTAATTAATTAAGAGTTGTGTATACCTATAATTTGTTCATATACTAGACCTATTTGTGTGTTTATTATTAGTTTTTGTAATATGCACATATATTACAAATGTTGGTGTACCTTAATAAATACATATACAGCAGTTCTTCAAAGTCGTGTGCGGACTAGGCTTAATGCCAGCGCATGTTTTGTTTCAGGTCGTGGCAAGTGATTTACTTCTCGCCGCGTCCAGTGTCCATAATACGAATCGTTGGCACTAACAACTCTGTCAATGAGGTAACGCTCATATCCCACTTATTCTGTGGAATATCCAATAATTATTACGTGGAGGTTCAGTCGGGTTGAAAATAGGTCATGAATTGAAATAGGTCTGGTCAGGTCTTAAGAGAGGTAGGGCATAACGGGTTTTCCGTTCGACTTGGAGCTGCCCGACTGGGGCAGGACCTCCACCTTATAGAAGTCCGTAGCCAAATAACACAATTTATTGTGTTGTGTTCCTACGTGGTGAATAAGGTTTCCAGTAATGAGCTCCTTGGGGAGGGGGGAGGATTGTTACATTGTGTTGGCAGCAGAGGGATTAAACCTTATGCTGCCAACACACTATAACTCTCCGAACACAGAGTGGCAACGCGCAAGTGATACTTCGGTATCTTGAGCGTAAATAGGCTACGGTAACCGTTTCCCATCAGGTAGGCCATATGCTTGTTTGCCACTCTAGTGTTCAGAGATATTGGCTGCGGAACATGAAGTTGTGGGTTCGATTCTCGCTTAGGGCAGATATTTTTGAGTTAAACAACATTTGTTCCTCAGTCCTGGATGTCCTATGTATATAATATGCATGTCTATCTATATGAGTATGTAAATCGCTGTCTTGTTCTCGTAGTGCAAGCTTTGCTTAATCTTTTTGTAACCAGTACCAGTAATATTATAATATTACTAGCTCTGCCCGCGACTTCTTCCGCGTGGAATTTAACTAAAAAGTTATTGTTCAATTTCTTACAATGAAAGTAGCCTAAGTTACTCCTTATTACATCAGCTATCTGCCAATGAAAGTTCCGTCAAAATCGGTTCAGCCGTTTCAGAGATTAGTCGGAACAAACAGACAGACTGGAAAAAAAAGAAAAAAGGTGATTTTGCTGTATGTACCGTGTATACATCATTTAGTAAAAAGCGGTTATTTTAATTTTACAAACAGACGCTCAAATTGTATTTAGTTATTTGTATAGATTGTATGCACGGTATGGTATGTTATTGTGCCGCAGGTGTTCCACTTAGTGCACCTCGAGTGCCCGGCGCAAGTGGAGGACACTCGCGAGGACACCGCCGCCAAGAAGATACGCGCGCCGCCCGAGACCCGCCCACTGAACCCCACCAACGGTACAACTGAACCTATACATACTTACTAATAATATCATCTCGCAGAGTCCCTAACGGCAGAGAGAGTAGAGCGCCAGTTCTCTCTTGACTTACATACCCCTTTCGCTTCGTCCACATTCAGCAATCCCTTCATACACGCTCGCCGGTTTCGGGTACTCTCGACGTTCCCCTCCTTGAGCGTCTGATCGATTTGATCCAGGTAGTTGGAACGTGGTCTTCCTCCGCCTCCTCTTGAACACACTTTTGCTTTGTATATCTGTTTCGTCAATCTTTCTTCACTCATCCTTTCTATATGTCGAAACCAACGTCACATACCTTTCTTCATCTTTATGATCCCTCATTCACGCCAGGTGATTTGCGAATCTCTTTATTGCGGATTCGATCTAAGATCGTTACTTAGCACATTTTTCGAAGAGATCGCATCTCAACTGCATTTAAGCTATATAGGTTTTTATGTCATTATCATATTAACATTATATGCGAATGTTTGTTCTTCTCACACACAGATTTGTACAAAATTTGGCACAGTGATAGATTATCGGCTGGGTTAACACATAACTATACCATAAAATAATCAAACTTAACGCGGGTGAAACCGCGGGAAACCAGCTATGTATTATTATTATCGTCCTCCAGCTATGTAGTATTGTCGTCCGCAGCTCCCCCGGAGCCCGCGTCGCGGCCGCCGTCCCCGCCGGCGCCGGCCGCCGGGCGCTCGCGATCTCTGCCGCCCGCGGAGACCGCCACGGAGGCCGAGGAGCGCTACGACTGATACCCGCTCTCCGCCGCGCACAGCTGGGACTACAACTGGCCCTCTGGCGCCGGCCGCCACTGACACGCCCACTACATATACGCAGCTTGCAATTCTACAGCACGCGTCTGCAGTATCCGACTGGCCATATAATCGAGGAGGGTTTGCCAGTCGAACCCCGACCCTATCTAAAATCTGGCTATCTTCCCTAGATGAAAATGGTGTATCGAAAGCCCGGGCCCCACCGACCCTACCGAAAGTCGATTATGGGGATCGAATAATCCATTTCAACTTTATTATAAATTGGTCAAGTGCGCATTGTCGTGAATTGTAGTCTATGGGTTTGATAACTTTTGTCAGAAATCCATTGGCAAAAGTAATGACTAACTCTAATGCAGATATAACTACAGTGCTGTATAGAGCTGGACGTGTTGTGATTGGAGATTCACCATTATTCTAATACTATATTAACACATATGTATGTTATTCTACAGAACATTGTTTGCAAAATTCAATTGTTTTGCAGCTTATTGAAAATGCTTCATTGTAAGAATAAAGATTAATTGTTTCACTTTGATGGAATCAAAGTTGGAATCTAGAAATATTATCATATTTGCTGAATATGCAAGAATTTAACAACAGTAATAGTATCTATAAGTATAATAAGTGCATATTTTCGTATTAGTCGAAACATGTGGTGTAATAATTAATTTTGAGCCTTCCAATGCATGTTTAGAATATATAAATTAGCATTCATGCTCATTAAGTGAAATAACCCATCAATCTCGTCTCAACAACATGTGTGAAGAATGACTTATCAAGTATGTCATATTATTAACATGCAACAAAATCCAAAATTTAGTTATTTAGTTTGTAAGCTCATGTTTTCTAGTCTGTTCTGTCATAATTTTTCTACTTATAATGTTTTACATGTATCAGTAATGTTTCAATCCCCTATTTTAAATCAAATGTTATTATTATTTATGTTTTCCTCTTTATAAGTGAAGCTCTAGGGTTAAGATGTTTAAGTTTTCATTGCTCATTAAATTGTGTATTGTTTTACATACTATATAGGTAAGGGTTGTGATAAGTATCAAATTTTAATATATCAATAATGAAGAAATATTAATGTAATGTAAAGTAATGCCATCAGCATGATAAACACCTGTTATTATAATTTTGACAGCTATTCATGCATTAAGTTCATCATGATGGTTAGTGTTTCTTCATCTCGAATTACTATATATGTATAGCATGTTTATTGTAATATTTGGTTGGGATTTGTCAAGCTACTGTGATAAAGGTTTGAGCCGTCAGCAGACAGTTGGAACTTAGGCTAAGCTGCATAATTTTAGTTCTATAGCAGAGGATATTACTGACTCTGAATATTAAAATAAAAGTAATGATGTAAGAATTGTCTCATTCTATATTGACATAAATATTTACAATATAAACATTATATAAACTGCCAGTTGTCTACTATGTGACCTGTGACCCCTTTTCCTTCATTAGAGCCCTATTCTTTCTAAACAACTGGTCAGCTCCAATTATATTAGGGTCATTCTCATCAGCAAAGTCATCAAGCCTCTTCCTTAGTAGATTTTTCAATTCCTCTACACTACTGTCTCTCTTTAAAGCTGAAATACCAATTATATCTTCAAAAGAAATTACTTTCTCTGGCCTTATTTCTTCTGGTATAGAATGCATCACTTTGTCTATATTATTAAAAGCTGCTTTAATTTCTTGCAGTATGACATCGGAACCATCCAAGTCCATCTTGTTCACAGCTAAAATAGCAGGTTTCTCAAGTAACTCTACATTGTAAAGTTCCAATTCTTTATTGAGAAGCAGTACAGTCTCTAAACAAGATCTCTTGGGGTGTTTTGGACTTAGTTGAAAGCCTTCTACATCAGCTATAAATAATAATAACTTTGTCCTCTCTACATGCCTCAGAAACTTATGACCAAGCCCCACATTATTGTGAGCCCCTTCAATGAGTCCAGGCAAATCTGCTATTGATACTTGTCTTAAGTCTTCAAATTTGATGATTCCTTTGTTGGGTTTTATTGTAGTGAATGGGTAACTGGCCACTTTGGGCTTGGCTTTTGAAATAGCCTTCAGCAATGAACTCTTGCCAGCATTAGGAAATCCTACGAGACCTACATCAGCAATAAGCTTCAGATCTAATCTCACATGGTGCATCTGACCAAAATGTCCCAGAAAATTGTTATCCTTGGTGCCGCCAGGACCTCCTCTGGCCAATATTACGGTTTCCCCTTCTTTATCTATCGACCCTAAAACTTTTCCATCTTCTCTGTGAACGGTTACCCCTAATGGGACATCGAGTTTTATGTCGGATCCCGGATTGCCCACTATCTTGGTTTTTCTACTGTCTTCGCCATGCCCGCCACATATGGTTTTTCCTCGGTGTCTGTTCATGATTATTTTGAGATCAGAATTCTCTTTACCAACGCAATAGACGCAGCCTCCTTGTCCTCCCATGCCCCCGAACTTTGGGAGCCCAGTACCTCCGGTACCACCTCTGACGTGAATACGAACGGAGTCAATAAATTTGCCCCGGAGATAGCTGCGAGGCCGCTTTATTTCTTTAGAGAAAAGTGTTCTTAATATGAATACCATCGTGGTTCGTTATAAAACATTAATTAAATTATTTGCAATAGCTATTTATTATAATTATTTAGGGTTATATTTTTTATAGTTTGCCTTAGAAAAGTTGTTATAAACAACACAGATTGCTTCCAGTTGTTACAGTATACATTGTAATCTTTGCTTACAGTACACTAATAGCAAGCACAGATTAAGTAGGTACAGTCAGACATAAATGACTGCCGAGTTACCCGCTTCCTTTGACCGTCTTAACTGGTCTTAACCAGATACGAGAATACATTCAGTACAAACAAACTAAAACGTATAAAATGTAATTTGTAATTGATTCTGAAAATGTAAAAAATTGTGTAGATAAATAAATACAGATAAAATATAATAAAGAATCTAAGCAAACCTGTCATCTGGGATTGACAGGGATTGACACAGCGCATAAATATGAAAATAATTATTACTATTTTGATTATTTGTAAAGGATTTCATTTTATTTCAACCAGTGAGGGAGATCGCTCGCCTTTATACCAAAACTGTAACAAGATATGTATCGATAGAAACTGTACGCAAGGTACCTATTTAAGGGTTAAATTTTATAGTTTGAAATAAGTATTTTCCTATCTTCATGCGTTAGTGTGCAAACATTTCGTGTTAAAGATGCCGTTTATTTTACGGAGCATGCAGCAGAACGACACGATGGATTGAGCAGCTTACTTTTATGGAACTGCAGGGATGAGTGTCGATACCATTGCATGTGGCGGACAGTGCAAGCTTACCGGGAGAGATTTGGATATGTACCTAAGTTCCACGGAAAGGTCAGATAATGCTACTAATATTATAAATGTGAAAGATTGTCGGGACACTTGTTCCTCAAAAGCTGGTGAAATAAAAAGGTGAAGAAATTTGGCACAGATATATATTGTCAGCTAGAGGATCAGAGATCAGAGGATCAGCTATACAGTAAACTTAGTGAATAGCGCCTTTGTGAGAGACTGGTGCCTGCACCCAAGATTAACATATAAATATGTTTTATTCCAGAAAAATACTGTGAGATTTTTTCTGGAATAAAACAAATGAAGAGTAATAAGTAAGTAAATGAAAAGTAATCAAAATGATGAGATGTGGTAATGGCAACCTAAAGATATACTTCCATAATGTCTTTAATTTTACAAATATTCATGATGAAAGATTATTTAATAATAAAATTGTATTTGCAATTTCTAGTGGCCCTTCAAAAGGATGTTTGGTGTTCAAGAGCCTGCATCAGCATTTTCATCATTACTCAACCTAGCGGCCCACATTTATATGTACAAAACTATTTCTAAGGAGTTTCCAGTTCGGACAACACCACTTGTCTTCTTTTGGCAGTTATTTGCTCTTGTGAGTAACACTTATTAATTTCAATCTTAATTTAAAATACGGAACCTGTTTTCAGACCCAAGTTCATCACTAACTAACTGAGTTTTACTATAAAAGCTTAGGCTGTGCAACTAACTTACCATAGAGTTTTTCCTCAGAAGTATAGCACAATGTTTTACATGAAGGGTGAGAAGATTTCTACTTTAATGATAATTTAAATAGTGCAATAAATTCATATGCAAATTTATTAGAGAAATTGAGTATTCAAGCTCACTAGTCAACTATAGTTGAGTGAGCTTATTTGTCTACTTTGTAATTGTTACCAGGTTTGCATGAATGCATGGGTGTGGTCAACAATATTCCACACAAGAGACAACATGTACACAGAGTTCATGGACTATGCTTGTGCACTGTCTATGGTGATGGGCTTGTCAGTGGCAGCTATTGCCAGGTATCTATGATGAGTAGAGAGTTTATTTAGTCTATGTGATCTAATCAGCGGCTTAGCTACCGAAGGGCACGGTAGCCCCCAAGAGGCCCTCGGAACTTGACGGTCACATTTCGAATTGAACTGGCTAAAATTAGTCACTACAACTCAATTGGAAGGATTAATGCATAATATGCATTTCGAAAAGCAGTCGAAAATTCTCTTCTGTGAATCGATTCTATATAAAACCTAGGCAGTCTAGTCAGAGACCCATATCTTTGCACCAAGGCCTATAGTTACCGAGCTATGCCTCTGGACCTAATATATTTAGGATTGCTTCTAATGTGTCTTAATGTGAAGCTGTTCTCACAAGGGTCCCCTTGCTTGTGAGAACAGCTAAACACTACCTACCCATGGGGTAACCCATGGGTAGGTAGCGGTGTGTAGATGTACCTATACATCCACTTTTAGCTGGAGATGTGTATATTTTAGATGTAGAGGTTTACTTACCTTTATAATAAGCCTTTATGTAATTGTACTGGCGCTCTATTCTCTCTGCCTACCCCGTTAGGGACTCGTCTTGATGATAATTATGTATGTATGTATAAAAGTTTTACCTTTATTAATGTTCCCTTAATATGATTCTGCATGCAGGTTGCTTCACAGAAAGCGAAAACTTGCAGCGTTTATTCTTGGCGCCCTGCTGCTTTACTACACACAGCATGTTCAGTATTTATATGCGGGCGTGGTTGACTACGATTTCAACATGAAAGTTAATATATTCTTCGGTAAGTTTTAATTCAAAGAAGTATATGTATGTTTCTGATATAATTGAGTAACAAACATCTATCTATAAAATAATATAATATATCCTCACGCCTTCCCACAAGGGTCCCCGAAGGGGTAGTCAGAGGTGTATAGGTAATACCCACACACCCACTTTCCGCCAGAGGTATATTAGGTTCCAACGTGACAGATGACGAGTTCATCGCCGTTACTCAAGCACGACTATACATACGCCTTTGAATTTACTCTGCAGTAGACGTCTGCTGGTTTCCTCTCGATGTTTTCCTTCATCGTAAAGCTCGTGGTGTGACTAATCACTGTACTTAAGTTCAGAAAAACTCATTGGTACAGTCGGGATTCGAACTTGCGACCTTTGCGTCGCAGGCAACTGCTCGAACCACTCGACCACCACGGCTTCTATCTATCTATACATCTATAATAATAATAATAATAATGGACTCTGCAATCATTGTGCCGATAGTAATAACGGCCAATGGCCTAATGGCAAAGAGCCTCGACCAACACCTCAAGAGGCTCTCGTTAGACAGTTGGATCAAGTGCTAATGCAGAAAGCAGTACTGCTCGAAACGGCACGTATTGTGAGGAGATTTCTTTCTCTGGGACCCTAACCACCGGTACCTTGGACCCTGATCCCGATACCGGTGGGCCCCTATATTTTATATTTTTAAATATGTTTTTATATATATAGAATAATAATAATATATCCTCACGCCTTCCCACAAGGGTCCCCGAAGTCATCTAAGTTTTAACATTTATAATATTACTAGCTATGCCCCTCGGTTGCACCCGCATTAATTTGATTTCATTGGTTGAAGTTATGCGGGATTTTTCTGTAATAAAATATAACGTGTATACTATAACATAATAATGTGTATATATAAAATACAACTTATAATCTCTAAGCAAAATTTCATCAAATTCTCTTCAGTTGTTTCTGCAAGCTTGGGCATTTAAAGTATTAGTAAAATAAGTAAGTACGTGTATAGATATCGTATCATTCTTGAACGTGGTTTTATTGTTGTCAGGTGTAGCGGGCTCAGTCATCTGGCTCGTATGGTCCCTGGTCCAGTACTGCGCTGGGCGGGTCTATACTTGGCGCATGATAGCATTCACTGCTCTCTCCGGCGCAGCTCTTTCACTTGAACTGTTCGACTTCCCGCCCAAGTACGACGTATGGGATGCGCATGCGCTGTGGCATTTGAGCACTGCGCCTTTGCCATTTTTGTTCTACAAGTAAGTAAACTTACTATTTGATGATTTGTAGGATTCTAAGTTCTCTATAATTTCTGCAATTGATTGAATTTTTATTATTGAGACTATATTGAAATATATTAATATTCCTTTCTCCAATGCGAATGATTTTCTTATTTATTTAGATGAGAAGATTTATTAGGATTATATCAACAATACTAGTTCCGTAAAATATATTGTATATTTTGTGTGCAGGTTCGTGATAGACGACCTCCGATACCTCCAGTCGGGTCAACTGGATAAAACAATCAAACTGCCATGAGTTGTGGCCGCCAGTGATCGATTAAATACCTCAAAATCAAATAAATAATAAGACAACTTTTATATTTTCATTTAACACCCACAATTTTACAAACATTTGAAACCACGAAACGTTAACTTTCAATCAACAACTTCTTCCACTGTTCCCCACAGTGGATCCCCAATTTGTGCTTCTTAAGCCACGCGAGTCCTTTGCCGGGTTTTTTCTCAGTTACTTTAAGCGTTTTCTCGTCTTTCCTTACTGTTGAATTGTCGACAGCTTTAGCGTAATTTGGTTGCGGAGCTTTTTGTTGGCGAACCAAACTTTGTGGTGGGTAACGTTGTTGGCCCTTTTCAGTCGTCGGATCAGGTCTCGGCACTCTCTGGCCATTTCTGTATTGTGCATAAGGATCGTGCAAGACGCTCCTTGCTTCATACTTCTGGTAATATGGGGACTGGTACTTCGCTTGCGGCGTCGTATTCCGTGAGGCTGGTTGCTCCGAAGAATATCGCCTTTTTTCATTCTCGTGGAACATCAGCTTTTCATTCCAGTGCCTTCTGTATTCCTGTTCCATATATGGCGATCTTTTCGTTTTCTCTGGTTTACGCTCCCGATAGTAGGCCTGTTTTGTCGTCACTACCTTAGAGTGAGGTTTAGTTGGGCGCGACTGATTTACTATGCGCTTTGGCGGTGGCTCCACTTTCTGGCTGTATATTGTTTGGTAATCATCCGAATCGCTTACATCCGATCCATCTGTTGCACTTCCCTCTTTTTTGTTTTTTCCCTCTTTGGGCTTAAACACTGATTTAAACATTTTGCTGAATATGCCTTTCTTAGTTTTCTTATCTGATTCTTTTGGTGGAACGTATGTTTCATCAGTATCTGTTTCGCTACTAGACGACTCCGTCTCTTCTTCCTCACTAACAGTACTAACTGCGCTATGCAGTCCTAAATCTTGAGTACCTAATTCTGTTTCCGTGGAACGTGGACTAAATTTATTATTTTGTAAAAATATTCCAATTCTTTCCTTTCTGAGTTGACTGTCAGTGTCTGTACTCATTTCTTGAGACTGTTTGTTAGCTGCTTTAGTCGGTAATGTGGTTTCAAACGTGGCGACGACCGGCGATGGTCGACTTCTAACAAATGGATTGATATTATTATCCTGTTTACGTTCAGCTTGCGGAAGCAGCGCAGTGGTATTATTTTTATTATGTACGTTTGTCATATTGTCATTTCTAGACTCTTGAACAGTTGATTTGAACTGATTAAACTCGTTGCATTCGCTTCCAGACGTGTCTCTGGTTGGCAGGTCCATAGTTAATGCCATAGATTTATAAATTTCTTTAATCAATTTCTCAGTTTCCTTGCTATGCTTTTCGTTGGTGTCTTCAGTGTTAGTAGCGGTCGTGGCGGCGCGTTTATTGCTTGCTGTTTTGGCGACGTGGGAACTGTTTCGGAAACAGCCAGCGCACATGTTGCGGCCTGGTGACTGGATGAAGAGGGGATAGTTCTGTAAACATTTATTGGGAGGCACTCCATTGAAGCAAAAGCTGTTAGAAGGCATATGCCTTGAGCAAGATGCTACATAGGGATTGATATTGTAAGGACTGTAAGTAAAACTATTGAGTAATCCCGACATGCCCAGCATATTGCTCTGTGAAACACCCTTTTGCACAACAGCATCCCTTTTTTGCTTTTCTTCCACATTTGTGTGCAGCTGAGTATTCGTTTTGACTTCTATAAGCACGGATTGTAGAATGCTCTTAATTTGGTTAAGCGTCTCTTCGGTCTTATCTTCGTGTGGGGGTGCGACCAGCTCTATACTTTTAGTTGTAATAGTATGACATTCAGTGTTATTGATCACGGTCGTCAAGCATTCCGCGTTCTTATGCAAAGGAATAGGTGTGGGTTCGATGATCGTTGGTGTTCTAATTTTAGGAGCCAACGGTTTTATGTAAACCTCACCCAAATCGATACATCCTGTTGAACTATCTTTATTAAAATTATTCATGACTTTATTCCCTGTTTTTTTTTCAATGAATTTTTTGTTAAAAATGTCTTTCTTTGCATTGAAATTGGATTGATCTTTTCTCCTGTAGTTTGGAGTGATAGTGTGATAGTTCACAGAAAGCGAGTGGGGGTTAGTGCGTATATTTTCAGGCCAACATTTGATATTGACCATGCGTTTAATTTCCTTCTTTTTACCTTCATTTTCTCTCTTAATCTTCATGGGAATTTCCTTCACAGGGATCAGATCATAGACACTGGAGTCGTAATACGCGCCCCTGTTATTTATGTGAGCATCGTGTGTCGGTATCGGGTCGGGGAAGATCATTTGACGAGTCATTTGACCGTCAATGTTATGAAATTGGCCATGACAACATGAGCACACGTCAGATTGCCTCGAATATGGTTTAAGACGACTTACGTCGATATCTCGACAAATGGGAGACGAGAACTGTGTAGTATCCGAGAATTTATCTAACGGCGCTGGCTTACATTGCCTGCGAACCATATCAGCTATGACAGAATTTCCAACCCCGTCGTTTTCCTTCATTGTGTTTCTTGACTTCGGAATTGTCCTATTATTAAACGGACTGTTGTTTTCATTAGTTTGCGCGTAATAAACGAGGTGGGTTTTCAGCTTTTTCTTCTTAGCATTTTTCTTCTTTTGAAACAAAGCTTTTCGTGTCAGGAAGGGGTGGTGGTCATCCGATTCTTGAATGAAGGAATCTTCAGGTGTGTGTGTCTCCGTTTCCATACAATTTGATTTAGGGTTTACAGAAGGAAAAATGAAGGACACGACAGATTTCTTCTGTTTCGATAAACAATCCACGGCGTATTGCTCGAAGGAGACTTTGCCGGTGTCAGAGAGGCCATTCTTCGAGCTGGGGCGAGGGGGGAACCCAGTGGGGCAGATGGCTGTTTGAACGACTGCTTCGTTCTGATCTGTGTCTGCATTTTTTGCCTCTTCTAGCTGCTTCTCCAGGTAAATAATCTTCTGTTGTAGATCCGTCACGTCGATTGGTATGCATGATATTATCTTTACTTCCGTCTGCGACGGCGTGTTCCCTGTAAAGTTATTCCAACTATCAGAAAGAGGAATAATGCATTAGCAAATCTGATGAGAATTGCAGTATACCCATGTTAAGTTTCTAGACGAGAATATTTGTCGAGACGAGAAGTCAGGGACTTTTACTGAAACTTTGTACCTACTAGTACCCTGTGGATACAAATACCCTTACAAATAAAGTGCCCTGTGGATGGGTTTCTTAAAGCAGAGTCCGTTAATTACGATAAGATAATTGTAATACAAAAGCAGCTTAAAAATGCTATGGAAATAGTACCCAAGTTGAACGCGACTCTACGAAGAAAGTTTTCTATGCCTTTGAAACGTTTCTTGCACTTTTCTTGGTCCCCCATCTCGTAAGACCTGTTTAATAAAAATACGGTTAAAACGGTTTAAGCAGACCTATAATATAGGTACTAGCTGTCCCGCTCAGCTTCACCTGGGTGAATAAGAAAGAAAAGAACATTTATCTAATTGTGGAGCGGATCTACCTAAACACTGTATTTACAGTCTTATTAATAAAAATAGCTTATTCTTCTCTTACTCCAAAGTTACATCCAAAGTTAAAGGGAGATGTTAGAAATAAGAAAGGCGAAAGTGTTGTAAATCTTATTCAATAAAAAATATCTTGTGATATCGCCATATGCTTTTTTTTATTAAATTGAATGCTAAAATTTTATTAAATGCTCCTAATTATTTATTTACATTGTGACCGCACATACACTCATCATTTTATACCTAATTAAAATATCATCTTCTTCAAGGTCTTCAAAAGGGTTATTGCGAGGTTTATACAATTTCACATGCCTTATTAATAGTTATACCTCTATATTCAATTCCTTATATCATTCTCAAATGAAATATCTCTATTAATTTTTATCTACATTAATTACAAAATCAGACGCTAGTAAGTACTTGAACGAACACCAAACAAATATAAAAATATTATTTGGTTATGTTTAGTTCATATATTTCAATGGAAGTTGGAAATACAATACAAATCTATGCTTACTCAAGCTTTAAACCATGGGTCTCCGCGGAGTAACTTTTACTCCGGGAGTAAATGTTGATTAGTTATCTCCCTCCTTACTCCTAGTTTATTAATACCATATTTGCCTAATCTTTGCGTAAGTCTTGGAGTAAAGTTGTTCTGACTCTAATCATAGTTTATTAATAAGGCTGTAAAGCTCAGCAAATCGAGTTGCCACATACGTTCAGAAGAAATATAAAGATACCCATATATGCCGTGGTGGCCGAGTGGTTCGGGTAGTTGCCTGCGACACAAAGATCGCAAGTTCGAATCCCGACTGTGCGTTTGAGAATGAGTTTTTCTGAACTTAAGTACAGTGATTACTCACACCACGAGCTTCACGGTGAAGGAAAACATCCAAAGGAAAGCTGCATACGTCTGAGAATAAATTCAAATGCGTATGTATGTATAGTTAGTTATGCTTAAGTAACAGCGAGGATTCGCCATCTGACACGTTGGAACCTAAAATATGTCCCTGGCGGAAAGTGGGTGTGTGGATACTACTATACCTACATCTCTGCCGGTAGGCAGAGGCGAAGGCGAGGCGTAGGGGTATCTTCGGGGACTCTTGTGGGAAGGCGTGATATATGTAAATCAGTTGAGGCATTGTGATATATAGATATTATGCCTACATTTGAGAACTATTATTAAAGATGTGAAAATATTGGGTATGTTTGGAACAAAGTCCTTCAGAGCATGTCCTAAAATATGAAAAATTAGAAGCTCACCGTTGGTAGCGCCGCTAGAAGGACGCTATCTAGAATGACTATAACCTGCTCTTTTTCTATAAACAATTGATTTCATTTTGAGTGATCCAAAATTCTCACCGAGAGCTTAGTAAATTTGTTGATATTAAGAAAATATAAATAGCATCGAAATTGGATTTACTGACATATTTATTTTTGTATTTTTTAAAGGTGATAATTTCTGTCAAGTATAATATTGTTTTGATGTATGATGCCAGTATTATAATAATAATAATAAATTTATTTCTGATATTAAAATCCATAAATTAATAATTTCTAATCAAATCAATCATGCGGCTATGATAATAATTTGTCATCGTAACAGTATACAATGCCGGACTTAGATAGAGTGTCTGGAGGCCTCGGGGCGACAAAGGAGTGGAGGCCCCCTGGGCCCCGAATTGTTTTCAAAATATAATAGTAATTTTTTATACAGTCGAGTTTCCCAATAAATAATTTTATGATTAAACCAAGTATAGATTATTTTATAATTTAACAACAACTATTTATTAAATAACAAGAATTATGTGAAATAAAATTTGTGTCAAGATGAACACGAAAAAAATATCAAACGAAATATTGTTTACTAGTGCTCACTAGGCTAAATATATGTTTTTTCCCGAAGCCTCTAGTGTGGGGGCCCCTCTTTGTGGAGGCCCCGGCGCTATAGTCCCTGTTGCTCTCCCCTAAATCCGGCCCCGACAGTATATTGAAGAGGCAGGAGCTACCTAGTGTATTTTACCATAATAATAGAAATTGACCTTCCGTCTTTATGTCGTCGTACTTGATCTAATTTTACACATCGAACTGTATATATCCTCACGCCTTCCCAAGAAGTTCCTCGAAGGAGAAGGCTTATCGGAAGTACCCACACACCTACTTTCCGCCAGAGATATATTTTAAATGCCAACTCGACAGATGGCGAGTCCATCGCGGTTACTCAAGCACGACTAGGTACCTACACATACGCCTCTGAATTACTTTTTAAACGTATGTAGATTTCGTCTCGATATTTTCATACCCCGTTAAAAACTCATTGGTACGGTTGGGATTCGAAATTGCATCATTGCGTTGCAGGCAACTGCTCGAACCACTCGGCCACCACGGCTTGCTACCATCGAGACTTATTGAAATTCGCACAAAGGAGAAACAAACACGTCTCTTACGGGGTAGAGTCAAGATCTATTCTACCTGAAACTCTACTTTAGTCCTTGCGCGATAAATAGCCCAACTTATGTTTTCTTCAATAATATCTAGTTTAATATGTTTTTATACCATACAGGTGGAAATCAAGCATGCGGTCCGCCTGATGGTAAGCGGTAACCACCCGCTATGGACGCTTGCAACACCATTGGTCGCGCGCTGCCGACCTTGTAGGAATCTTTTCACAGCCTTCTTGAAGAACTCCATGCTGTACTCTCAAGGGAAAACCTCAACGGGGAGGTCATTCCACAGCCTGTGCTTTAGCGGAAGTTAACTCGCTTGGAAAAGCGCAGTGCGAGACCTTTGTGGCTCCAAGGTATGGGGATGAATTCCCCGTCGATAGCGAAAGGTGCGGTGGTAGAAGGTAGAAGTGGGCATCATGTCGAATATTATGTAGACAATAAATTGCCTCTTATTGCTTTTTATTATGACATCGGTACGAATTTGCATGCTGCTTGCCCTTGGACTTCAACGGTACAGTCATATATCACTTTGTTGCAAAACTTTTATATCTACAGACATAGACAATTTTCCTAAAATAATAATGAAAGAACCATTTTTTAAAACAAATTCTTAAAAATTACACGTTACAAAACACAACAATTTTTTTTAGACCGGACATCACACACAGTTAGAAAAACATACGAGCTCTGCCCAGACGCGGCGGTTCACCGTAGCTCGAGCGATCTTTGCCCATAATAGTTCTCACCAACAAGTTATTCGGGGAGAGTGGATTCTTCTTGTAGAATAACTTTCTCAACATGGCATTCCTCATTCTCTTATCTCCATCAACGAGCTGCTTCTGCGTTTTATATGAGTAGGCCATGGGTTCGTTGAAGCCTTGAACACCCTCCATGGCTTTCGCTTGCAAGTTCTTCCAGTTGAATAGGCCTGGTTTGGTTTGGTTGGCTGGCGTGACTGGCGTGTATGGCGCAGCCTTTGTTTGAGTCGAACAAGTTTTTTGTGGGTCTTCGATCTTGACAATTCTTGGCGGTGGCTGTATCTTCTTCTTTAATTTATTAAATATTGACATTCTCCTCTCGCTCTGAGTTCCCGTGCTCTTCACTTCTATTTCTTTGAGACAGAGCGGAACTTGCGACTGTAGGTGGCTATAACTTTCGTAGCTTGGGAAGGGCGGGGCGCTAGGGTTTGGTGGGTGAAAGTGGCGGGTGGCGGTCTGCTCGTGAACGTGCGCCTCATGTACTTGGCGTTGATAGTACATGTCGTGTGGCATTTGATATTCATTCAGTTTTGGGTTGTAAGCTGGATGTCGACATTCGTTCCGGTACTCGGGCGGTGGAGCCGCATATCCTGCTTTGTGAGGCGGTACCGGCGGTCGATTAAAGTATTCCTGCCCATGCATCGAGTAGTTCATTATTTCCTGCCTGAAGGGCGGTGGCTTCAGTTTAACGTCTACCTCGACAGTGCTCTCACTCTCGCTTAACTCTTCAATTGTGTCTTTTTTCTTCTTTTTGAACAGACCAATAGATCTCAAAACTTTTCTGAACTTATTTTTCTTTTCCTGCAATAAATGGAATGAAATTATTGTGAAATGTGTGTGTAAAATGATGTGAATTAATTATTAATTAATTAATGATCTGCTAATGAGGTAATCATTAGCAAGTTGTAAATGTTATTAAAGAAGCACCGACGTACCTTGTCAGTTTCAGCTGTTACAGACGTTTCAGATTCTGATTGAGAGGCAGTGACTTCCAAACTGAGTCTTTCTAATACAGTGTCAGAGTAACTTGCATTGGTGTTGCTACTGTAAGTATTTGTCGTTAGTCTCGATCCAATCGCCTCACAACTCTTGGAATAGCATTTTATCCTAGGTGTACCAACTTTAGCATCATGTTTCGAAGACTTAGAACTCCCACCAACACTCCTGGAAGTCAATAATTTGGAATCTGGAGCTCTAGTTTCCCTCCTTGGAACTGTTTCTTTATAACTCTCCCTCTTTCGAGCAGGTGTCGGGCTTTGAGATATATATTTATATATTTCCTTTATCAATTCTTCTGTTTCAGAGGAGCGCGTTTCCTTGTTATTGTTGTTGTTAATTTCATTCTGTGACTCTTTAGAAGTATGAGCACACGTAGCGCAGGTGAAACTAGGACTAGGTACAATATATCCGCTCTGTACACAATTCATGGGACACATTGGCATAATTGGATAACAGCAAGGGTTCGGGAAGGGCGGCATATATGGAGGTAAGTTGCAATTAGGCAAATTAAAATTGTTTAAACTATGACCAGCGTTTGGTGGTATCACGCTTGAATTTATTGGTGCGCTTGTCTGCTGTAAACCACTTAATTTGTCTTCCTTTTTTCTTAAAATCTCGGACTTATCACATTGGGAAGCTGTCGTATCCTTTTTGATCTCTTGTAAAAAGTTCTGCAGAATATCTTTTATTTCACATAGGGCTTTATCAGTTTTGTCTATAGAAGAATCCGTCTCTTGTGTCTTGTTTAATGGGGTGTCAACAATAATGTTTGGTTCATGTACAAAATTAGGATATGGCAAACTACTAATAGTTGCTGCGTCTTGTTGATTATCTTGTTTATTGAGGAGATTGTTATGTTTGTGCTTATTTCGGTGTTTTCCTTTACGAACTTTTAGGTTCTCGGAAGAATTGTCACTTTCCTCTGTTTCAACAATACATTCCTGTCGTTTTTTGGACCTGTGAGGTGATTGCCTAGTATTTTGATGTCTCACATGCGCCATGTAATTATCAAATTCAGCATAGTATTGTGATTGCAAGTTAAGTCGTGGTCGGTGTGTTCTTGGTGAAGGCGGCACTTCTCTGTCATAATTGTAGATTATTGCATTATCTTCGTAGAATTTTCTTCTTGATTTTGGGCTAGTTTTTTCTTTAACTGGAATGAGGTCGTATAGGTTCGAATCGTTGTATACATCGAATTGTTTCCTGTGATGTTTCGATCGCGATCGTCGCTTTGAGCTATAAAGGCGTGTGTCACAAACGCTTCGCATATCTTTGACATCATTGCGGCGAGAGGTTTTTGTATGTTTAGGCCCATCATAGCAGCAGGAGCACAATTCTGAGCCTTCAACTATATTGTCTCTAACAGTGAATTCTTGATCACGACAAACAGGAGCAGAAAACTGGCTAGCTTCCGATTCCTTTCTTCCAAACATTTTAATTGGTCTGTACTGCTTCTTTATTATATCAGCTATGAAATCTTGGTCGACTTCACGAGATTTGTGTTTAGATTTACGGCTCTTATTTAGTTTATCTTCATAATTACGTATTATAGTATCTAGATCTTGTCTTTTATCAACATTTCTATGTCTTTTCTCTCTTTCACGAGGGTATACAGCAGGTTCAGTAAATTCGCGTTTACTGTGTTTCATTCGACGAGCCGAGTAACCAGAATCGTTGTAAAGTTTGGTTCTTGGATCAATAAGAGAATGGAAACTGCTACCGGAAAAAGCGGAAGTACAATTTTCGTAAACAGATCTAGTTCGATGTTTAGGTATACTTGGACCATAGTCCTGGACTCGTTTCTCTGATATAACCTTTTTGTTGGCCTTCGACTCGCGGTTGTCGTAATTTTGAGACTTCATTCTGCGCGGCTGTGAGATGTCATCAACATTATCATTACAGGTTTTTGGCGCGTATTCACTCTCATCTGATCTTCTATAGTGACTTTCGGATGTTTTATAAAGAACTTTGGTTTCAATTTCATTAGCCTTACCTCTGTGATTTTCGACACGATTTTCAACCTGCTCTATATCGTGCTTTGGTTCGGAGTCAAAACTTCCGGACTCCTTTCGAGAGCTGCTGTCGATGTAAGCTAGGTCTTGACAGTGCTTGCTGACTTCATTAAGCTGATGTTCCAGTCCTACTATCTTATGTTTCAAATCCGTTACATTGATTGCTATGCTAGAATTTATTTTAATTTCTTGTTGTGATGAAGTGCCTGTAACGTTGATAATTTAAGTGCGTTAATTATGTATGGAATATTCATGGAGAAAATAGTGATAGCATTACATTTAAAGGAGGAAATGTCTGTCTGGGATTTTAAACACAAAGATTGCAAGTTCGAATCCCCACTGTACCAATTACTTTTTATGAACTTAAGTACAGTGATTAGTCACACCACGAGCTTCACGATGACGGAAAACATCGAGAGGAAACCTATAGACGCTTGAGAAGAAATTCAAAGGCGTATGTATAGTCGTGCTTGAGTAACGGCGATGGCCTCGCCATCTGTCATGTTGGCACCTAAAATATATATCTTGCGGAAAGTGGGTGTGTGGGTAGTACCTATATATATATGGTGCTGTGTATAATATTTGAATTTTCATCATATGTTTATTGATTAGGCTTGGTGTGGCCATTTACCTAAAGCTTTCCGAAAGAATTCTCTTATAGCTCGGTATCGGCGCTTGGTCCGAGGCGATATGCGTCGACGTGGGGTACGGAGGGTCATTACAAACCTGCAGCCCTCCGAAGCCTGAAAAACCATAAACAATATCAGACCGTAGTTCACATAAATTCTAGTAAATCTGTTTGGGCTACAAGGCCGTGATTACAGGCATCCCTTTTTCATTTTCCAATTGTCGCCAGACAGCCAAAGAAGCTGTGTTAGAAAAGAAAATTTCTCTACTCCGCGTTGTTTTGTGTGACGTTGTGAGTTCGGGTGATGTAGAGATTTTTGGGGTTACGTTCTCAACGGATCCTTAAGCGTCCGATGTCAAATATTTGGACCTGGCTTTTGAACACACACTTGTTAGAAATAGCAGCCTTATATATTTTAAAAGGCCTATTGATGTATACTATCTTATATGTTTGCACGTCTGTACCGAAGCTTTAAGTACTTGACGCGACGTAACAGTAAACAGAAGGTCAAGGTAACTAAAATTAAGGCCTTCATTTAAATAAATCAAATGAACAACCTTTCGATGCACACGATAATTTAACAAAATTTAAGATGAGATCCATAGTAAAAAAATTCCATGTTTGTCCTTGACATTATCTAAATACTTTCCAAATAATATTACGCTTATTGTTAAATTTTATTTTATTATAATTGAATATACGTTTGACTTTTGAATTTCATCTGACTTTAAGGTATATTTTGTTATCGATACAGTGCTGATTCCTAATGTGCCGGTATTTCATAATTTTGAAAGAACTATATTTCTCTTATATTTAAAGATATATTTTTTAGTTAGGTACACGCAAAATACCAAATCGTTGGCAATACAATTATGGCATAAATATTTATAGCATGGAAAAAATAATTATTCAGCTAGGTATAACCTTTTTACAGTGATCCAACTAAAAATAATAATTACTGTTGTTTTAAGAAAAAATACCTTAATGACACATTAACGATTACTTTTCAATTTTATATTTTACTTTGATTAGTTCATTTCTAACTGTACAATAAAAAAGCTTTGCTATTAATATATATGAAGTGATATATGAAGCGATGTTATCCAAATTCGTCCGTCCGTCTTGTGCAACGTTTCGGCTGCTCAGGAGTGTACCAGTCTTGGTTGTCCGGAGCCGTGTGTTCGGGAACTTCATCCCGCCCTCCCAATATGACATCCCGATGCCAAAGAAACTTAACATCGGCTATGCCATGCGTGTTTACTGGGAAACTATACCTTTGTTTGTGAGCACGGCGATTGCTATCCTTGTCATGTTCGGTGCTATTATATGGGCTTGTAAAAATAAGGTAATAAGTCTTACTGTCGTATACACTCAGCTTGTTTTATACTGATGATGCATTCATATAAGAAAGCGAACGAGGTCAGAAGCAGTACTAGCAACATTGAGATATTTAAAATTAATAGGTACGTCGTTCTATCCGCCTGTATGTACGCAGGATATCTGTGAGCTTTGAAAGTAGTAAAGCGAGGTAGAGTGCAAATCTCAGGTTAAAACTGGTGCAAGACGACTGAGATAGCAAGGCAGGAATGGCTGTTACTTGTGCAGTTCTGCCACTTATTACTGGAATACAATACTTGGCAGAAGTGATCGGCCACCATTTTCTGCGAGGTAGGTACGCCTCTAAGGTACAGCTGGTCGGGAATCCTTACGCTACTAGCAGCTCTATGGGTAAGATATGTACTCAAAGATGGGAATGTTCGAATGCACTCGAAACCGGCGTGCATGTTTGTAAAGACTGATGAATGTAGACGAAGCGAAAGAGGTATCTAAGTCAAGATAGAACTGGCGCTCTACTCTCTCTGCCTACCCCGTTAGGGACTCCGCATGATGTTATGTGTGTATCTCAATTTAACAGGTGGACGTAGTGTTCACGTGTCGCAGTCGAGCCAACATCTCCCGTACGATGGACCTGCGCAACCCCACGGTGCACAAGATTGTGATCATCAACCAACGCTACGAGCCCTGGCCGGAGATGCAGGAAGTCTTGGACAAGATGTTGCTGGCAGAGAAACGAGCCATCGTCCGCGCACAAACCTGCAGCCATGCTTGAGGGCGCTATGGTACCATGATTACGGCGTACAGACATTAAACACAAAATACTTTTATATTTCTATTTCATTTAATCCCTGATAAAAGGTTGCTATGCTCCAGATATTTTTCAGGTAGTGCCTTTAAACTAATACATTAACGTACATCTTCAGGCAGGCCTTTGAAGTACCTCCCTCATACAGAAATAATCACACACGAGTTGATCGGATTGGATCTCTTTACCCGGAGACGTTTTCTCAAATAATAGTCCACTTTCATACAGATTTTGTATATTATCAATAGGCAGAGAGAGTAGAGCGCCATTTCAATCTAGTCTTATAGATCTCTTTGGTTAGCTTTTGTGCACATTCATCAGTCTCTTCGTACATTCTCATCGTACAAAAAAAAAAAAAAAACATGCTCGTCGGTTGCGATTTATTGTGTATTGATTGCTATTGGCGTTTCATCCTTGACCGTTCGATCGATTTGATCTAGATTGTTGGAACGTGGTCTTCGTTAGTAAAATATAAATAAAACGGCCATCGTGTATCGTTTCCAATATTTTTATTTTTAAATTAGTGGCAGTGAAGTTTTATCGGGTACGTTGATTTAATGTAACATAAACCTGGTCTGCTCCAGTCGAGTGGACTTACAAAATTTTGCGCGTTACGTCATTACGAGTCAACGCTAGCACATGACTATATTCAGAAGTCTCTACAAAATTGTATGTCAACGTGTTAACATCGCAGAAATGAAGAACACGCATAATTCGTTAAAGTTTAAGTGAACTTTAAGTGAAGAAAACCTATCATAATTATTAAGGGAATCCCAGTTGGTTTAGATATTTTTTTGACGTTAAAGTAGTGGTTGAAATCGCATAAATGTGTAGCACAAATGAACATTTATGTGTGTATGTACATATGTATGTATGTACATGTATATGACGGGTTATTGCAAGCATAATTCAAGAAAGTAAGTCAAATTTAAGTGAGAATCGTAGCCATATGACGTCTTACATCTGTTTCTTTTGACCTCTTAAATTAATTGTCATTAAAGATATCACCAATAGATGACTCCTTTCTATTTATCAATTGAAGAAATTTGACAGTTTGCGAATAAACTTTAGAACGAAGTTCGATGATATAATTAGCTGCTAGAATTCCATAGAGATTAGCACAAGCGCTATGTAGATTGCACCTGTATTGTAATTGTAGATTATATCTGTGTTCAAGATTGTTTATAGTAATCAAAAACCTATCGTTCATTAATTTATAAAGCCTTCTGAGTATAGGTTACATAAATATTGTAATAATTGTAAATACTTAACTAATTAATAATATCAAGTCGCGTCTATAGTGTTGTACATGCAACTGATAGGTTGGTATTGACAGGATACCTATCAGGGGATAATAGGCTATTTCTCAGTAAAAGATTTAGTTTCAGGTATATTTTCCAACATATGCGATTAATGTGGCGACAACTCATAGACACCTGTTTCTAAAAATAGCAATCAATATTTAAGTATTAATTGAAAACAAAATGAAATATTTGGCACAAAATTCCGTATGGATGCGTCCTAAGTGTATTGTAATTCGTAGTTCTAATATTTAGTACTTTACTTAATGGTAGTGGCTCAACGGTTAACACTATTAGAGTCACGTCTAGAAACGACATCGAGGTATTCCGAAAATTACATTTGTGAGACACAACTATAATATGTTTAGATTTATTACGGTAGGTTGTTACGCATTCAAGCATCACAGGCTTAAACCATCCTTATTCCAAACGAGTCAAAAATAATATTCGCGTGGGTTAGTAGGTACCTACACGCTTGCAATAGTGCATGAACAGAGGTTAACACAATATAAATCTTAACAATGAATGATTTACATTAAGTTCTATTAATAAATATATGTGCACTAGTGTACAGATTTTACCTGTCACAAATAATAAAAAATATCGAGGAGGCTGTAACCTGCGCGTGCCCGCCTCGTACTTCATACATTGATAATGGGCCACTTAAACAATAGTTTTGCAATAGTATTGCAAATTAATCATTTGAAGACATTATTGCTTTTTACTTGTCTTTGATGTGCGCTCTCTCTTTTTAAACCTTAATAGTCTCAATAACTCAGTGTCAAAATAGAAAGTCCTATACTAAGTTGGCCACTGAAATTTGAATACAGAAATCTCGACTTGAATAGGGACACTTATGTGAAGTCACTTGTGTACATGAGCTGGGGTCGCACAGGGCTCTGCCGCAGTTGTAGCAAAATTATACATTTTACCAATTAATCTTACACAACAAGGTATTAAAACAGGACATATTTAATACGATCATAATTATTATATATGTATATAGGTATACTGTGCGTGACTGTACCTGTACCAGACTCGCCATCGGCAGGTAATATTTAAAATGAAAATCTCGTCTGTTCCCTTTCATAAAAGTCCACTATCAACCTTGACGATACGATATGTACTACAAAAATGTAGTTCCAGTAAGATGTAAAGAATATATTTGTGTTTTGCTTAGTTGAAACGCTAGCGAGTTTACTATACGTCAAATGACACACAGAAAGTTAAACAGCCCACGAAGCGCTAAAATAAATGGAATTAAATTCGCCATTTTGGCGGGTTATAGACAAAGAATTAGTCTAATCACCGGTCGCTGTTGTAATTATTTATTTATTTAGATTTCATTTGTCATATAGTCTAATGAATGATTTCCACCAAACGCATACCGTACGCGCGTCGGACCATACTTTTGGCTATCGAATATACTTTATATTTCTATACGCGATAAACGCCCTCGGTTAAGTCATAGTATAATCTTCTTTATACTATGGTTAAGTGGTGCTCTTATTGGGGACTTTATATAAATCTTATTAAATCTGATGCGATGATGTTGTTGTTCTCTTGTTAAACTACGTTTGTATTCATGTCCTCTAATTATGAGTAACCCGCTAGCGTCTCTCAAAGCAAGCCTTGTAGACCTACTGTGCCCAACCATGATTGGTGATGTCATCATTATTGAAGAGTGTGAAAGAGACAGATTTATATGAGGTTGATGTACTTGCTCCTTTATAATTATGATGGCATTAGCATATCATGATGAGGTTGGTTTCACAGTGAATGTCTAAATGACACGAATTATATTATCTGTACGTTATGAAACAATTAAAAAGAGTTACATTACTGGTACTATCACGGAAGATTACAAACTCCTTTAATACTATTTCTAGCGCAAACGGTAATTTATGAAGGTTTGTTTGTGTGAGATTTTATCTTTTTCATTGTTTCTATAACGCTCCTTTCATAATGCTGATACACCAGAATCTCAATTTGCCATTAAACATCTTGTTCCTTTAAAGAAAATTGTCACTCATTACATTCAGCCAACAAACGTGTATTCTATATTTATCAGCAATTGTAATCAAATACCTTCGAAAACCCGGCCACTGTTTATGAAATTTATTAATTTAACGTAACTCTTACAACTTCCCCTTAACGATATAGCGAGAGTAATTAAAAAAATTAAGTAACTTTACGACAAATCACAATATCAAACCTTTAAATCATTGTTACAATGTATCAAAACGTCACGTGGTCCGTGAAAATTAAATTGTCGACATCTAAATTAATATTCGATAAATAATTTTATTACACCTACTACAATACAAAGGTTGATTAATGTTCATAAAATAAATGATGTGCCGTAATAACTGTGTATAACAACATTTGCATGAACTGTAAACAATACCAGGGAGTGAACACAGCAGCGAGTCGACAATAGGTAACACTTATGTACTTGTGTAACATATATCTCACGCGTACGCACTCGTGTTCATCGCGTGAAGAGTTGCCGAGAGCGAGACAGCACTCGCCACTCAGCTTCAACGGATGGGCCCTCCACACGGCGGGCGCCCATATTGAATGATCATATTAATTTAATAATTGTAATTTTACACCTTAAATATCTATACAATTTATGAAACCCACGCGGGGAGGTAAAACTTATTGAATGCTCATTTATATTATACATTAGGGCGTGACCATTCACGTATCGGTACTATACAAAAATTAAAAACATTATACAATATACTACGATACCATAGATCTAATAAATACAAGAATCAACTTACGCTACCAATACCCCTTTGGCACGATGACGATGCGGTGACGGTATATTCGTATTTTAGTTACAACCTCATTTATAACATTCAATTTTATTAATACAATTTTAATATCTATTATATAAATGTGTGCTCTCTCTGAAACTTCATCTTAGCTATATTTCGGAACTGTAAAGTCCTCATCCTGACGAACTGCTCTTACCTGTTTGTACCTGGCCGCATGCGTTCGTGCTAGGGTAGCCCGGGCCTCGTGACTCTGCAATACTTCCAACATTGCCAACTTTGTCAGTCAATAGCATTACTGTCAAGTCTCGCGCTCCTCATCCCAAATACATCACTATACTTAACGGAATATTATGAGCAAAATTATTTGCCAACATCAGTTATAAATAGGTAGGTGTGCCGTACCTACAGCACATGTTTAAGACAGGCTACGATTTCTATACTTATGTTTTGGAATCTTACTCGCGATATATGCTGTTGTGCGCGATGAGAGCTCGGCGGCGACCGGGTGTCGGTTGTGTGTGGGGGATTATTGCAAGGTATACCCGGTAGTGATAGGCCAACATCTTACGTGAACGTCGCGTCGCTTGGGACGAAAACTATTGTGCGTAGGCGGTTGTTACTGTCCGGTCGCCGCCGGAGCCTCGCTCTGTATCGGGGTCGCAAAACTCGTGCATTATTTTAATATTTACCTAAGAATATTGACAACAATCTCGATGATAAATATTTGTGCTGCTGCTTGTCCGGTGACTCGGATATAATACCCATTTCGCTTCAGTAGTTCGAGTGTCGAGCGTTTTTACGTCGATCGTCTAGACGCAAACATAGTCGGCCCGATTCGTACACTAAAGTAATCACCTTAGAAATCGATAGGAAGTCATTTTTTCTTATAATAATTTTGCTATTTATTAACTAATGTTCGGCGGCGCGCCTCTGCCTGCCACGTGACGGTTCGAGGCGACACTGCGATAATTTCATATATAAGTCTCTATTCGTTCACTGCGACTATTTCCGTCCGGTGCAGGCCGGGGCGGCGTGTGTCCAGCTGCGCGTGCAGTGCGGCGGCGGCGCGGCGCTCAGCGCGCGGCGATGCGACACAGCGCGTGTCGCACGGCGGCGGCGGCGGCGGGCACGGCGGCGCCGCACAGGCCCGATCAGAGCCGGTCCTCTTCCTCCTCCTCCTCGCCCTCGTCGCCAGCCTCCTCATTCTCCTCCCGGTAGCCGGGGTGCTCGCTGATCGCATAGTAGTTCCCGTTGTAGATGACACCCAGCTCCCGCAGTGCGTCACCGCGTATGGTCGCTTTGATTGTCCAGTTGTAGCAGTCGTCCGACTCGGATTCGCGGTCGAGCCGCTCCACGTCCAGAATCTTCGAGCTCAGCCTCTCAAGAATAATGCCGATGTCTTTTATGGTGAGGTGGCGCTTCTGATCGACGCTCAGTTGATCGATCAGTAGGAGGAATTTCTCCGAGGTTACCGCTTCGTCCTCGACCAAGGTGTTTTCTGTTTCGCTCTCTGAGGAATCTCGCTCACCACGGCGGGCGGACTCAGCGTCGAGGAAACGGACGTGGCCCTTGGGTCTGCCCTGCGGTGAGGCCCGGGGTTGAGCGTCTTGGATGGGTGAAGTGGCTACACTTTTATGAACTGCTATGCGACGTCCTTCTTCATGGAGTGCACAACAATGGAAATCACATTCATCGGGGGGCTGCCGAGTGGGAGCGTGGGGCGCGTGCGGGGAGCCGGCGCGGCACTCGGAGGTGTGCACGTGCACGGCGCCCGGCGGGTGCTCCAGCGAGCCGGGCCCGCGCGACAGCCGCCCGCGCGCGCTGCCCGCCGGCTCGTCGTGGTTCACAACGGTTATGTGCGGCGGCGGAGGCTGCGGACGGTCCAGCGAGGTCTGCGTGGAGATGTATTGTGTTAACAAGAGAAGTAGTAGTGGTAGGACATACATATACACTAATATCATCACGCCGAGGCCCTCACGGGATAGGCAGGGAGAGTAGAGCGCCATCGCATTCTTCCACATTCATCAGTCTCGTCATACATGCTCGCCGGTTTCGAGTACTCTTGACATTCCCGTCCTTGAGTCTTCGAACGCATTCTTCCTCTGCCGCTTCTCCCGGATAAATGATGGATGTTAATGTGTGTTACTGTGAGCACAATACCTGTATAACGAGCGAGGGTCTCCGGTCGGGCTTGGCCTGCCTCGAGGGCGAGCGCGCGGCTGGCGACGCCTGCGGGCGCTGGTCCCAGTGCAGCACCACCGTGACGCGCCCCTTGTTGTCCATGATCTTCCATGAGGGAGTCTCATCGTGCAACTCCAAGGCGTGGATCGTCTCGCATACTATCTTTGGGATCGCCGATATCGCTGGAAAATTGCAGATGACTTTTAATTCCGGATTCCAAATGCCAATTCCAATGTTCTAAGGATATGCAAGTATGTATTGATATTATTTGTATCGTTATACACATAATATGCTTGTTTGATAGTAAACGGTGTCTGTAGTTCACAGTTGTTCAATATACTATTTGTAAAACTCGTGCTCATATTAACTTCATTCAGAACATCCATTCTTAAGAAACTAACACCAGAAGCAAAAAAGAAAGCAGTTTGTGTACTGTCAAGATTAAATTGGGTCTGAATGGAACGCGTTGGCACCCGTCGTTCGGGTACCCGAGCACCCGTCGTTCGGGTGCTCGGGTCGAAGACGGGTCGACCCAAATCGAAGGTGTGCACCTACCCACCCGCTGGTGCACTGTTAGCTGCAAGTACTGACCAGCCTTGATGACGTCAACTCCGGTGGGGTACCACCTTTCCCCAGGCCGCAGCAGCAGCAGGACCGTGTTAGGGGGCAGGGTACGCCAGTAGTCACCGTCCTCCACCTGTGTCCCGTCGCTCTCTAAGACCAGCCGCACTGGCTCGCTCGCACCTACCGATAGCTTCTCTTTTCCTGGACGTAATACAAAATAATTACATATTACGATTTGCCTTCACAAAATGACATCGTTGTGAATCACATTATGAATCACACCACAAACTTTTGGGTGAAGGATAACATCGAGGAAATCTGCATACGTTTCAGAAGAAATTCAAAGACGTATGCATAGGCTTGAGAATCGACGACGTACTCGCCTATGTGTCGTCGGCATCCAAATACACTCTAAATACCTGAAAAAAAGGTAAAGCGTGAAGATATATTTATCACACTTATAATTTATTCAATAGTTTTAAGCGCTTTGAAATTTGGTATCATCGGTTTGGCCGATACAGATCCTGCTTCTCATGAGGGATCTCTTCAAGGCCTACTCTAGTCTATTTTGGAGGGGAGATTTTGAGATTTTGCCGGCAACGTGAGTGCGATACCCCTAGTTCTACAAACGTCCATAAGCGGTGGTAACCGATTACTATCAGGGTCGCATGATGGCTACCATAGGGGTAAAAAATAATAAGAAAAAGACATCAATATATTCTGTGTCATAGACCATTTTTAATTGATCTTCATACTCGTAAAGCACATTCATATTATATGTATAAAAATTTTAAGTTGTTAGGGATGTGTTTGCTTCAAAAGCTCCAAATGCTCCGGAACGTTTGACGAGATGTAAAGTAGCTTTGAATCCATCGACTAATCATTTAAAGGTTTATTTAGAACGACGACATTTTAAGGCTTAGGTACCGGCTTTTTGCCGCGTCACTTTAGTTTAAGTGATCTTAACGTTAGTCATATGTGTAGGTATGTATGTGTACTGACCTCTGTGTATGAGCTCCTCAAAGCTAGTGACCACTAAGCCCTTCCTCACGTTCCGAGAGCTGTCCCATATCTTGAAAGGCCTCTTTCCTCTAACCTCCTGTAAAGGAAAAACACAATAATTATTATTATTCATATATAAAGGTAATTATTAAAAATCAAAATTATATTATACACAAATATTGTACATGTCGCCTGTTAAGTAAAGATTAATATATTTTTGCCATAATCTACTTAAACAGGAAGAAGCAAGCATGTTATGCAGAGTTGAATAAGCAATATGATTGCACAGCTTATTAATATTTAAAAACAAAACGAGTTATTGCGACTGTTGAAAAATTACAACATCAACAGATGATTGAGCATCGACACGCCTGTGACATACTATCGTCATACCTTTATGACAAAGAGTGTATACAAATTCGTAAAAGTTGATGACTTCGTTCAAAATTCATAAAAGCCTCGACCCATATAGGCTACGGGCCGGCGTAGCGCGTCTACGTGGTGCGTAGCGCTGCACTAGGTACTAGATGCACCGCGAGCGGTGCAACGTCCGCGCGACCCCGCGCCTCATTGACACGCCCCTCACTCCCCCTGCTACCCTTGCCCTCTCCCCCGTACGCACTGTGCGTTGACCCACTGGGCTAGACGATATTTAATCTTCACACTTCTAAACTTGATTCCACAAAGTTTTAAGATGCAGATCTCGTCACGTAATATGAAGATGCACAGTAGAATAGCTTCGATCGCGTGTGTTAAGGTCAGGTTGTGAAGAGACGAGACGAGACGTTATAATATTGCGGTCGAGTGCAACGACCTAATGACATATTTGTACCAATCATTAGATCCAAAGTAGGTTCATTCAAGTAATGGAACCGGGACACGTTTATATCACAACTGCACTAAAACATACCTCCTGAATCTCGACTATCATTTTCCTTCAGTCACTGTCAAAAGCCATTCTTAACCGACAAGTATTGTAATACGATCGCTGTTCAAGAGTATCGTAAGTTATTTCAGTTATAGTAATGGTAGTTGATATGTGATCGCGTTCGTCCGTGTGTGTGTAGTACAGGATGTGCGGCGCGATGCGCGCCGGCGGAGCGCCGCGACCGCACTGGGCGCCAGGGCGCGCCGTGACCGGGTCGCGGCCCCCGCCCGCGCCCCCCGCGCCCCGCCGCGGCCCCTCCCCCGCCCCGCGCCCGGGCCCCGCACTGCAGCGAGCCCGTAATCTCGTGATGCCGTAAGATCTTCAAATTAGCGATGGTGATGCACTTGCCGAAGGTCCGACATTAAGGTCGTCGATGCGTGTTCTAAAATTACTTACTTGCCAGAACACTCGTTGCTACTAGTGATATCTATAGATATCTAGTGATACGCCAAGTTATGTTATTTATTATACTAATACATTTGCGACTGCTCATCCTAAGTAGTTATTTTTGTTTTTAAACCTTTCTATAATAAATAAAATAGGGCAACTAGCAGGGAAACTCGTTTCTACTGCTTATATCGACCGATCTGGCAAGTTCAGTAGCTTTGCGCGTGGCCTACATTTGGATGAGCCCCTACTAGCTTGGTTCTTCGATCCTCATAAGGTAGAAATAACCAGCTCATGTGTTGCAGTGGACTGACTGGAAGGACTGACAATGGCCGACTAGTGTGAGCCAGGTTTAATTCGTTCAAAGGATTAAGGTCAGGCAGCAGAAAAAAATATGGAGATACTTATATTTGGTTAGGAATATTGTCAGACCAGGCAAAAACGCTAGGAAAGTACGTAAATGACTACGTACGTATCAATAACGTGTAATGAATATCTTTCTATTGGCGAATATGTTCAAGTCAGTCCTGCTACGTCACTATAAGTGGTATGTACACAGTTTTTACATAGTTCGGGTTTTATTACTCCCCGGCTTTTAAAGTGAAGGAAAATATCGTAAAGATTATAGATTCGCCTCATCTTTTATAATTCTTCAGCATACAACATCTAAATTTACTTATAACCTCTGCAAGCCTGTTTGCATACATCTGTACCTTTTCTACATACTCGTATTATTACTTATGTTTCTGAACACAGTTTTTGTTAAAACGCCTAAATTAATAATTATTATTAATTATAACCTCTGAACCTGTACACAGGTTGTATACATCTTTAGCATTTCAACTACACATTCGTATTACTAGAAGTTTCTAAATACCGTTTTTCGTTCGATAAAATTTGCAATAACTAAATGTTTTATTACATACATATTTTGTTAAACAACATACATATTTTGTTCAACAACATTAATCGTTAGTTCAATGCACGCACTCATTGACAACTTTGCTACGACACGAGTCGCTACGTTTTTGCTACGAAACTATGGTGCTACGATTATGCTACGGTGTTGCGAATGTGCGTGAACGTAGCTACGGTGCTACACTACGAAAACGCTGAAGAATTTGTTTTTTTTAAGAGTTTCTTTTTGAACCTGCTGATTTACGGATCTACCGTCGGATTAAAAAAATCTCGTAGTAAGAAAAGTATTTAATCGGGCTAATGTTTTATTGCTATTTTGACTTTTATATCGTAATGCATATACTGCAAATTAAATAGAAAAAAAAATAAACTGTAAACATTAAATATAAAAAAATGGACTCGCCATTTGTCCCGCTGACATCTAGAATATATCTCCAGCGGAAAGTGGGTGTGTGGGTACCTCTGCCTTTGGGGATCGTTGTGGGAAGACGTGAAGAAGAAAATATTAACTTACTATCATTTATCTATTATTTATTCACTGTAATGTCATGTCAGTGACACCAGTACTAAAACTAGTGCAAAATACTCTTGTGCAACTGCATAATTAAAAACGCCTGTAGCAGTCGTAAAACTGTACTTCCCTGTACATAATAATAATAATATCCTCACGCCTTCCCACAAGGGTCCCCGTAGGGGTAGGCAGAGGTGTATAGGTAATACCCACACACCCACTTTCCGCCAGAGGTATATTAGGTGCCAACGTGACAGATGGCGAGTCCATCGCCGTTACTCAAGCACGACTATACATACGCCTTTGAATTTCTTCTCACACGTATGCAGGTTTCCTCACGATGTTTTCCCTGTACATATACCTACATATTAATATGCCTACGCAGGTATATGTATTATATGTACATATACCTACATATAATAGACATGCTAAATGGGACAATGTAAATTAATCTCTTAGGTACTTATCGATTAACTATCATATTCATAAAGCAGATTTACCACTAAGCTAGCTTATGGAATTCGACCTTTTGTTGGTATTTGTAAGTAAAGGATTTACATAGTAATTATTGCGCGGGAGGCGTAAGTATACGCTGCTAAGTGGAGGCTTCATTGCTAGCTTACTTTCTACTTGTTCATAGCTTTTTTATCGTAAAACTCTCATTTAATTATACACACAGAACAAGCATTCCACAGTCCTCTGTTATGTTGATTTAAACATGTTAGAGGTCTAAAGATTTGCTCATTATGTCATAAATTATAACATAACCTAAAGACATACATATTCTATCTATATTTTGAGACTTTGCGTGTTACATTATTATGAACTAGCTTATGCCCGCGGCATCGCCCGCGTGGAGTTCGAAACAGTAGCTTTGGAAATTTTCCTGCTAGAATCGGTTCAGCGGCTATGCCGTGAAAGAGCATCATACATTTGCTGAACTTTGAATTTTGATTTTTTCAGAATTAAAAAAAAATAAAATAAGTAGCCTATGTCATATTCCTAGGTATAAGCCATCACCATTTCAACTTTCAGCCAAATCGGTTCAGCCGTTTGGCCGTGAAAGAACCGCAAACATCCAAACTTACAAACTTTCACATTTATATTATTAGTAAGATAAGATTACCTGAAGTTGACTACTTCATTTTGTGCCACTCAAGTGTTCTTAACGTTTTGAACGTGATTTCACTAAAGAGCTGTATTATAACATTCGACCTAACAACTGGTTATTGAGATGTATGAGTTGCAAGGAAAAAACAAGTTAGCCTCCAGACTCTATACACATAAATATATCCAATATGTGTGTGCAAAGAAATTCCTATTTCCAGTCTAATAAAACTCCGTAAGAGAACGTTCCAACAGTTTCGTTTGTAATTAGACAGCCCCTCCCACAACTAGGGGCGGCCCCACGTTAACTGCAACAGTTTATGCCTTTTTACACCTTGAAAGGGGACGTAAAGGCTTCTGTGAGAGCCTTTATTGAAGATGCCAAGCGTGGAATGGCACTAAGGAATGTGCGCTTTATGTATGTTTATTGTCTGTTAGATGCGTTTATTTAAATTTGCCATTATTGCAGATGCTTCACAGTACCTAAGTGGTTATTATTTCGAGACATTAAATCCACGGCAGGTAAATTTTTTTATTGCCATTTGAATGTTTATCGCATCCAGTCAGGCATTTTTGTCAAAAAAAAACTCAGTTTTTGCTGGACAGAGGCAAATTAAAAATTGCATCGTAGTCACCGGCAAGAGTGAATGATGATGATGAAAGCGCATACTATAAGTGATTATCTGGCCGAACGATAACTCTTAGATAAATACTTAATTGTACAGGGTGTTTTTTATAGAGGTATAGAACTTTAAGTTGGCATTACTTTTCAAGATGGCGACCGATTTAACAGCTGTCAAGTGATTTATTGTAGTGGGGCCCAAAACGAGATTACCGTTGTTCCCGATTTTCATAAGCGAATTTTGTTTAGCGATAAAGCGCACTTCTGGTTGAATGGCTATGTCAACAAACAAAACTGCCGCATTTGGAGTGAAGGTAATCCTCAAGTGTATGTCGAAACACCGTTATATCCAGAAAAACTAACTGTTTGGTGCGCTTTATGGGCTGGTGGAATCATTGGTCCGTACTTTTTCAAAAACGATGGTGGCCAGAACGTTACAGTCAATGGTGATCGGTATAGAGCCATGATTACTAACTTTTTCATTCCTGAATTGAATAACCATGATGTCCAGGAGATGTGGTTTCAACAAGACGGCGCAACATGCCACACAGCTCGTGCCACAATAGATTTATTGAAATACACGTTTGGTGACCGCCTAATTTCATGTTTTGGACCTGTGAATTGGCCTCCAAGATCTTGTGATTTAACACCGCTAGACTACTTTCTGTGGGGCTATGTAAAGTCATTGGTCTATGCAGATAAGCCACAAACGCTTGAACATTTGGAAGACAACATTCGCCGTGTTATTGCCGATATACGGCCACAAATGTTGGAAAAAGTCATCGAAAATTGGACGTTCAGATTGGACTACATCCGCGCCAGCCGTGGCGGTCATATGCCAGAAATCATATTTAAAATGTAATGCCAAAAGATTATCTTTCGGATAAATGAAATTCATGTCAATCGAATAATCCATCGTTGTTTTATTGCAACTTAAAGTTCTATACCTCTATAAAAACACCCATTATAAGGATGTTTTCCTTCACCGTAAGAAACTCATTGGCATAGTCAGGATTCGAAATTAGAATAATTGCGTTGGCACGACTACTCTAACCACACGGCCGTCACGATTCTCAAACAAATGAAACTCAATTACAATAAAAATAAATAAGTCATGTGACATATACCTTTAAGTGAAATAAAACATTACTTAAATGGCGATTGGTAGATACATTGCCGACGATGTCTGGCAGACATTTGATGGTCGTTAATATATGATATGACTTCGGCCTTGCTCGGTCCGTTTTATGGCTTAAAGTACAACTAAACGTCCCATTTCGTAGAACTGAAACCTATAACTAAGCTATTTACTGAATCTTCGAAGTGGAAGGTGAAAATGTTTACTGCGAAAACATGTTATGTTAAAGACAATGATAGCGGGCTATTATAGTACCCTAAGTTTACTGGGGACTCATCCTTCCAAGAATCTTAGTACATAATTGGTGAATTCTCATTGCCATTGTACAATGTAAAAATATATATCCTCACGCCTTTCCACGAGGGTCCCCGAAGGGGTATGCAGAGATGTATATATAGATAGTCAAAATAAATGTAAAAAAAGTTTTTTTCCATGTCTGAAATCGTGTGTGCTAAGTCTAAGAAGATAATTACTTATTTTGTGTATAATTCGCTTCAAAATAGCCCGAAAAATCAATATTTTAAAGAAATCTATAAGTAGTAGTGATACCTACTACCTAGCGTTGTGAATATATCCTAATTATCATTACGAAGTAATAAAACAAATAACTCCAAAGATCAAAATGACGATATAATTAAAGGGACTAGTGATATTCATTCCGAAACACAGGTTTGTGGGTTTATGGGAAACTATTAACAATATAAATAAAATAAATATGTCGTTACATTCTACAAACTTTATCATTACAGCGTCAACTTAAAACGTAATAATAATAATAATATATCCTTTATTGTACAAACACACACATTTAAAGACGAACAGTAATGACAAATAATACAAGTAGAAGGCACAATAGGCGGCCTTATCGCAAAAGCGATTTCTCCCAGGCAACCAGTGTAGAGAGAGATAAGAAACAGAGAAAGAAAAGGTAGGTGTGACAGTTGAGAGGATGAGATAGAAACAATTATTAATAATATATTATTATAATATTAATTTAATTTTATTTTTATTTGCGGCAGAACATATATTTGACCAACAGTCTTATTTTCTGGGGTGCCCCGTATAGTCATAGATAATAGAGCGCCATTCCATACAGTACAGACCTCCTTCGACCTTTTATGTAAAATTTTCCTGAACTACACAAGGTAATTAACTTCAATCTAGCAAAGTATGTGATTACACGTAACACTCCTTCGAAATCGAAAGCTGATCGGAATTAGCATGATTAAGATCAGATAAGACTAATTAAAACATTACCTTGTCTATAACTCGGCAAAACTGATTTTTAATTTTCGTATACTGAAAGAAGGAAATGAAAATTCTTTACCATTGCCGGCCCGAGACAAACCAAGTTAAAATGTGGTATTAAGTGGAAAACTATTAACGATATTGACAGCCGCAGCTTTGACCTGGTGCTAAATGAGCATAACTTGAAGATAGAACACAAGTACCACAACTCTATTTCCCATCCGAGTTTATGCTTAGTAGCTCGACTGGGGCTACCTACACTTCACAGAAGATCACAGACAAATTACACGTCATATGCATTTATGGTGTGAACTTTTCCTGTCTTTCGCAATGAGCCGAAGGTTGTCGCTTTTAACTTATATCCTTCTATCCTCCTATTTTGAATATACATCTTCACGCCTTCCCACAAGAGCCTCTGAAGGGGTAGACAGAGGTGTATATGTAGTACACACACCCACTTTCCACCAGTTCGGATCCCAGCTGTATCCATAAGACTTTCTGAACTTAAGTACCGTTATTAGTCACACTACGCTCTTTGCGGCGAAGGAAAACATCGTGAGAAAACCTGCATACGATTGAGGAGAGAAAGACGTATGTATCGTCCTTAGCTTGAAACGGCGATGGACTCGCTATCTCTCACGTTGGCACCTTAAATATATCTCTAGCGAAAAGTGGGAGTGGGCAACTAAGATCACGTTCCAGATGAAATTTACCGAACAAGTGGTTGAAGAAGTTAGGAATACTAGAAACCTGCTAATATGTTTGTAGAGACTGACGAATGTGGATGAAGTGAAAGAGGTATGTGAGTCTTGTGAGGACTGGCGCTCTACTCTCTTGGCCTACTCCTTCAGGAACTTGGCGTGACGATGTATGTGTATTTATCAGACGCCTGTAGCCTCATATTCACTAGAACCGAGACGAATCCAAGGACTCTTTATTTGATGTAATCCGTTATTTATTAAGCTTTACGATTCAACGTACTAGTTTACATATCTACATGAATAGGTACTTTCTAACCGTTTCCATGCCTTGTTCATATATATTATTACTTTAGTACTGTATTAGGTTAGGTACTTCATCCATTAACTAAAGCCTTTAGCACCATCGGGAAAACAGAGAAATAACTGGAGATAAAAATGCGGGCCTGTCGTGAAATCTATACTTATACTAACACATAGTAATAATTAATATTATAAAGAGGAAAGATTTGATTGTTTGCTTGTATTGAATAGGCTCAGAAAATACTGGACAGATTTGAAAAGAAAATTTTGAATAGAAAAATTTGAACAGAAAAATTACTTCACCATTGGAAAGTTACATTCACCCTGATTGAAATAGGGTATATTTTCTTTTATAAAAAAATCTTATGTCCACCCATGCGAAGCCGGGACGGACCGCTAGTCAATTATAAAATTCATAGCCTGAATATGGCTCAAAGACTCACGTTACACAACTCGCCTAACGCTTGTAGCCGCACCTGAATACCTCCATGTAAGGATACCCGCTCATGCGTTATATGTATGTACATATTGGCTTAGTGCGGGGATTGAACGCGCTGCCTTTGACGAGACCATGTTCGAAGAATCGTGCACTTTTGAAGTACAATGGAAGGGGATAGTAATCTTTATCTTAATATATATAAATTACGTGTCACGTTGTTTGTCCGCGATGGACTCCTAAGCTACTTAACAGATTTTAATCAAATTTGCACACCGTGTGCAGTTTGATCCAACTTGAAAGATAGGGTAGCTTACATCTCAATTTATAGTCGCAATATTATTTTATTGCAAGTTATTTGCCTATTATTTGACAGTCACGATTATCTGTTAGCTCCGAACGATTCTAACAGATGGAGTCGAGAATGGTTTAGATTTCATAATTGGACCCGATAGGTGACGCTGCGATCGTGTTACTAACCGTTCGTGTTACGTGTAAAATTTACTTTTTCACCCAAGCGAAGCTGGGCGGGACAGCTAGTACTTTTAATATATTTGAGCGTCTTTATGGAATAAGTTTCGTATTTTATGCACTGCCATGCCTTAGACGTCAATTGCCTTTAAGGGTTATTTTTGGTTGTAAGTTGATAGTTTTAATGCGTAGGAATTAGTGGTAGGTCTGCAAGTGAGCTTGTTATATTCAAACTGTTTGGGCTTTAAATTTAAGATCTTGACCCCGATCATGCAATGGTGAGAGTTTTTCCTTCATATTTTATCAAGATTTACAGACCTTTGCTTGCTATGCTTAGGTTTGTCCTAGCATGAAATTAACAGCTTAGTTTACAAGCTGTGCTTTTATTTTAGTTACGTGTCAAGTTGGTTGCGTCTAGAAGTAAAGTAGGTATATATAGGCAGGCAGTGCCTTCTGATAGTTGCATCGAATCCTTGTATGTAATTAATATGCAATTTTTTTATGAGTTATTAAAATAATCATTTTGGATGAGAAAGTCAACGGTACTCGAAACGGGCGATCATGTTTGAAAAAACTGATGTGTATGTATGAAGCAAAATAGGTCTATGTCTAGTCTAGACAGATGAGACCACCATGATAAGACCATGAGGGAGTCGTCGTGATGATATGTAGGTATCTATGAAACTTACATGCACCAAGTTACATTGATTTGTATTTAGACATTTTTAATATTCCATTAATGTGGCAAACAAGCACGCGGCCTGCCTCATGGTAAGTGGTAACCGATATTGAAATATAGCTAAGATATGTTTACTATTTAATTAAATTAATAATATATACCATTGAATCCCATCGTCATTCTATGAGCTAAGCGTTAGTCAGTTCTAGTGTCTACGGAATCACTACGATGACGATTAAACATGCTGAGCGACTGATTGATTTTTGCATCTGGTCTAGGACAATAGTTGATGGTTATGAAATACTTACATACATACATACATATCATCACGCCAAGTCCCTAACGGGGTAGGCAGAGAGTATAGTATATGAAATACTTATAGATACATATATGACGAATACGCTCTCAGTGACATATCAATTAAGAAAGTACGATAGCGTTCCACTCTCAATTGATAATCCTCTTGTAAAAGTGATTCTCATACATGAGAGTATCGTAATTTGCTTCGGATTTTGTGTAATGCCAGTTGCATGTGCAGCGTCTACAGCAGAACGAGTGAGAGAGACCGGATGATACATTGCTCTACAGGAGAGAGGGAGACGCCGGCTGCGGCACTATCGCACGCTTTTATGCCTCTATGCGTGCAGCACGTCCTCCTCCATAACTTAACTAGCTATAACACATAAGGTTCGTCACTGATTCCTTCACCACTGCTGTGCACTGATGTAGCCTCAAGGCACGAGCCTTCGGTTATAGTAATGGGAGGAGACGCTACAAGCACTGAGTCGATAGGATTAGGATTGCGGAGCGGGTCCAGCGCTAGTGGGGCCCACTCCGCGTGCAGACACGGGGCTGGCGCGGGCAGGCACGGGCAAGGGCAGGCGGTGATAATAACCATATCTCCGGGCGTGTCAGTGAACACCAGGTTACATAAGAGGGTGGAGTCGGCGGTCGGGCGCCGGTCGCGTCGCGGTTACCTCTCTGGCCATCGCGGCATGTCCGCCGGAGGCCGGGGGCGGCGCGCGCTCACGCCGCCATCGTCAGGGGCCAAGCCCGGGACTCGCGTTGCGACTCGCGGAGCACTTGAGCGGCGCTGCGCCGCGTGGGCGGCGATCGATGGCTGCTGCGCGCATGCGTCGCCGGCCGCAACCGAAGCCACCCGATAACCTCCGAAACGCCACGGTGCATCTGCCATGACCCACTTGCGGCGCACACTGACCTCTATCCCTCCTCCGGTACATGCACACATGCACTGCACTATTTAGATAACACGGACAGATAACCGTGTCTTTATATTGTGCACCATGTACTAGGTATATAAATTCGAATCCGCCTATTTACCTAGTCCCGATGAATAACGAACTGTGAAATAAAGGTAGCCTAAGCTCGAGCGTTCAACACATATGTATTTAATTTTATCCAGGTTACCACTTTGTAAAAGCAGTGATAGAACGTAAATGTGTCCAATGCCTATTGGGATTATTCAGTTATTTTCAGGAGATCAGATGGAGATCAGGAGATTTGATGGCGTAAATGGCATGTATTACAATGTCTGAAAAACATTGATAAAGACCAGGTGGGTATCGAAGAATGATTTCTATGAGCATCAAGGATCATGTTAATTGATGTTGCTTGGTACAGAAATAATTACTGGGGTATCTCTAGATCAGCGTCATACAACCAACACGGCATTTAAGTAATCGGATTTGGTAAAATAGCTCAGAGTCGGAAGATAATCGTATTATGATGAAATGTATTTGGCTTCGGAAGCCCCATTAGCGTCATTGGAAAATTTGTATGATAATTTCGGTAAGTAGGTACTAAAACTCATTTTCCTATACAATCACTATTAACATTTCGAGACCCCGTAGTAGTTATATCTACTCTGCAGCCATCGGTATCTATGATACTAAATTCCGAGCTTTGAGATCACGTTGAGCTGTCGGTCTTAATTACCAATTATACATACACGGAAATTTTAATAGATTGTGAAAATACTGATGTTGTATATGCATTGTAATCTTTGCTGATGTTCAAACTAGTCACAATAATTTTTCAGCAGTTTATTTATTTGTCTCTGATTCGCGTTCAAATTATTGTCTTGTCTATGGTGCGCGAGCGAAACTATACTACCACTTTGACAATCAAAATCAACTACAAAATAAGCATCCTTATCTGTGGTGAAATCAGCTGCTGGGCTGGATGGAAAGTGGCTAAATGGATAAAAGAAAAAAGGCTCAAACAAATAAATTTTAAAAACAAGATAATTACTTGCTTGCCGGACATGCGAACTGAGTAAATAAGAATTGAACGAGTAAACATTTAATTACTACATGCCAGTTCTGGAAAGCGAAATCGGTTCATTGTATAAAATTGACGGCAACAAATCGGCGCAAAACTCGTCTCAAATTTATTTATTCCGATCATTGAATAACCGAATGGAATGTAACTTCAGTGTATCAAGTATGTACTTTCTAAACAGTTATTTTTCCAGTCAATTTCAATATTTATGTAATTAAATGTATACTTCCCACCCACAATATTATTTGGTAGCCAAAAACTTGTAGGTCTTTAATAATATATATACAGTAATACCCCGCTTAGCGCGCGGTTACACGCGGTTTCACTATAACGCGAATTTCCCAAAAATTCCCGAGGCCTCGCCCCAGTCGCGTAGACGGATAAATTCTTGCAACTCTGACTCAGACAATGACCTGTGGATAATTCCCTCGACGTTTTGTCTCATTTTCTAGGCAGGCCGGGATTAGACTGCCCTGTTACAGTTCCGTAATGTTAGTTCGGTCGGCTGGCAGTTTTGTTTTAACATTTATTGGAGATACATACATAATTTAACTCTACGTTAAAAATGCCGCCTGTAAAGAAAAAAGAGCGTAAAAGCGTCACTTTGGAATTGAAGATGAAAGTGTTAAGAAGAATGGAAAATGGAGGCAAAGCAACAATTGTTGGGAGAGATTTTGGACTCTCAGAATCGACTGTGAGAACGATTTATAAAAATCGGGAAAAAATTAAAATCTCCAGCGAAAGTTCAACACCTATAAGTGCAACAAAACTTTCTCGTTTGAGATCATCTATCTTAGAAAGAATGGAGAAATTACTGTCAGTCTGGATCGAAGATTTGAATAAGAAGAACACACCACTAAGTCAAGATCTCATATGCACAAAAGCAAAATCTTTGTATGAGATGCTGAAAACAAAAGAAGGAGAAGGGAGTGTCACTCCGTCTTTTGCTGCCAGCAGAGGCTGGTTCCATCGGTTCAAGCAGCGTTCTAATCTTCACAATATCCACATAACAGGCGAGGCGGCCAGTGCGGACATTCAAGCTGAGTTTCCAGACAAGTTTCAAGAGTTCGTTAGACGAGAGAAAGTTCCTGCTTGTCTCATCTTCAATGTTGATGAGACCGAACTTTACTGGAAAAAAATGCCATCTCGAACATTCATTTCTAAGGAAGAACGTCAAGCCAGTGGTTTCCAAGCTTGCGAAACTGCTGTCAGCAATGAAGATCTGATCGAGTTACAGAATAATCCTATCTACGATGAGGAAGAACAAGTAGAAGAGAAAGTTTTATCTTCAGGGGAAATACAAAATGCACTTTCAAAAATTTATTCAGGTTTGGACATATTGCAGAGAATAGACAATAATGATGACTGTGTCTTGACCATGTGTCAAACAATTAAAAACAGTGTTGGGTGTTATGAACGTATTTTACAAGAACGTAAACAAAAGGCTACCCAAAAGACAATAGATGTATTTTTCCGTAAAAAATAAGAGTATGTATTGCATAAAGTGTTCTTAGAATTAAAGTGATTGATTAAAATGATTTGTATTTTTTTGTATTAAATTTGGACTATGTTTAATCATAAACCTCGATATACGCGAATTTCAGTTAACGCGATTTTTTTCGGAACGTATCCCTCGCGTAAAGCGGGGTATTACTGTATATATATATATATATATATATATATGTGTCCTCACGCCTTGCCATAAGGGTCTCCGAAGGGGTAGGCAGAGCTGTATAGGTAATACCCACACACCCACTTTCCGCCCGAGGTATATTAGGTGCCATCGTGACAAATGGCGAGTCCATCGCCGTTACTCAAGCACTACTATTACATACGCCTTTTGAAATCTTCTCAGACGTATGCTGGTTTCCTCTCGAAGTTTTCCCTCACCGTAAAGCTCGTGGTGTGACTAATCACTGTACTTAAGTTCAGAAAAACTCATTGGTACAGTCGCGATTTGAACTTGCGACCTTTGCGTCGCAGGCAACTGCTCGAACCACTCGGCCACCACAGCTTCTCTCTAAAGCTAAATAAAGCTTAGATGACACGAACATAAGTTATTAAAGGAACATAAGATTTATTGGTATGATGCTACAAATATACATTGAGTCATAGCTATTGCCTTATATACAGGTACGGCTAGTATAAGTTAAACTTAACAAAATTGTGACTCCAGGGCAAAGTGATACACTATCACTTATGATACAATCAATAATGGTTCACCAGGTGTCCAGCATGATGCTGATGCGTCTCAACTTGCGGCTGGTGCTTGGTGCTCTGTGTGTTGCAGTGCTCATATTCACCCTCTTCTGGGGGCACTGTGGAGAGCTGTCCAGGAGACCGAGTATGTATCTTTGTGATTCATTTAGTACTCTTTGATAATGTTGACTTCCATAAGGATGGTTGACAACTATCAGCAGAATACATAACTTTAAAAAAAGATAGTAATAGTAGTAATAGGATTAAATAAAAACAAAAAAAAATTAAAAGAACTTTTGCTTACTCAACAAATGGTATTAGTATATTGCTGTGAATAGTGATATTTTGCAGCAGTGTTTTAAATGTTTGTATGTGTATAAAGCAAGAGAGGCATGGAAGGCTAAATATAATGACTCAACTCTCTTTGCCGCCTTGTGCAGGACTCAGTGATGATATTCATATAAATGTATATGCAATATACAAACCATAGTTAACAAGCTTTGAATTTCAATATCATTAATATTAAGTAATATAATAAATGGGACAATTTGGTGCATAATTACCTGGTACTGAACTTTGCAAAACTTTTGCTATGGAAACTGCACAACAATAAACATACCTATCTAGATAGATAGATATATATATATATATATACATAAATACATCCAAGACTATACAGAAACTATCCACCTCCTAGTGGGAAATGAACCTGCGAACCTCAAGCTAAAATACAGACAAGCAAAGCCAATAGCGAGGCAAACAAAATTTAGATATGTTTTTGTTTTTCTAGTTGGCTCTGTGCTATCGAATGCTTTGAACCGAGCTAGCGAGCACATTGAGTGCGTGATCAATGCCGAGTATTCGGTCGCGTGTCGCCGAGATGCTGAGCAAGATGAGGTCTACGTGCCTTTCTCCCTCATACATAAGTATTTCGAGGTGAGTTTCAATATTATTAAGTGAATAAAACAAGTTGGGGTGTTCCCTCATGGAGATGGAGAACCGCAACTTTCTTCAGGAAGGGTGTCGAAAGATTCCTGCAGGGTCAGCAGTGCACGAGCGATTTACCTCTGGTTTTGCAAGCGTCCATAGATGGCGGTAACCGCTTACCATCAGGTGCTTTATATAGAAAAGAATAAATATATTGGGATGTTAATAATTTCTCACCATAACTTAGTCAATGCATGCCGTGAAATCACTCTATAGTGATAGCGAGGCGTGCGTTAGGGTTAACGGTGAGATGTCACCCTGGTTTGATGTGAAGTCGTGGGTCAAACAAGGGTGTATCATGTCTGCCTGGCTGTTCATTATATATATGATAACTGTTAGATAACTGTCTGAGAGCACTAAGAACGAACGGATGTGGAGTGAAAATGGGAAACTTTGTGGTCAACTGCCTAGTGCCTACTATACGCCGATGACGCGGTTTTACTGGCGTCATCAGAGGGCGAACTGCAGTCACTAGTTACCATAATGAAAGAAGAATGTGAAAAGAAGGGGCTGCGCCTAAACGCTGGCAAGACTAAGGTTCTGGTATTCGAAAGAGATGAACAAGTGACCGAGTGTGCAATATCGGTAAATGGGCAAATTCTAGAGCAAGTGAATGAATTTGTATATCTTGGAAGCATGTTCACACGAGATGGAAAGTATGAAAAAGATATTGAAAGAAGGATAACTGCCGGAAATAAGGTGAATGGAGCCATGTCGGCGTTGATGGGCAGTAAAAGTCTGAGCAAGAATGCTCGAGTTGCTGTCCACAACGCGATATTGGTACCTACCTTATTGTATGGCAGCGAATCCTGGGTATGTCAGAGGAAGTATGAAAATAGCTAGAATGCAGTCGAGATGCGATCTCTTCGAAAAATGTGCGGCGTAACGATATTAGATCGAATCCGCAATGAAGAGATTCGCAAATCAACTGGCGTGGATGAGGGCGTGATTGTAAAGATGAAGAAAGGCATGTTACGTTGGTTTGGACACATAGAAAGGATGAGTGAAGAAAGATTGACGAAACAGATATACAAAGCAAAAGTGTGTGCAAGAAGAGGCAGAGGAAGGCCACGTTCCAACTACCTGGATCAAATAGATCGGACTCTCAAGGACGGTAACGTTAAGAGTACTCGAAACCGACGAGCATGTATGAAGAGACTGATGAATGTGGACGAAGCGAAAGAGGTATGTAAGTCTAGAGAGAACTGGCGCTCTATACTCTCTGCCTACCCCGTTAGGGACTTGGCGTGATGATATGTATGTATAGTCAATGTTTCATGCCCACAGATATATGGCAAAGTGACAACTGTGGAAGGAGTTGACAAATTTGAATGGTCTCACAGCTATGGAAAGGTCTACCACCCAAAGAAAAAGTATGACCCACGCGGGACATTCACCACATTCGAAAATTATAACGTTGAAGTTAGGGATAGAGTGAAATGTATCAGTGGAATTGAAGGAGTCCCAGTGTCCACACAATGGGAGCCAAAGGGGTTCTTCTACCCAACGCAGATAGCACAGTATGGGCTAGCCCATTACAGCAAGCATATCACAGAACCTGAGCCGCGGAGGAGAAACATCGACGATGGTGAGAAGCATCTTGAGAACTGGATTGTGAGCAAAGATGCATACATGGCGAGGGAATTCGACTTGACCCAGCAATCCAATGTTCTAAGGTTCTCAACCTCAGATCATGTGGCCAGCCAAGTGTGGTTGAAAGTGAATATCAGTCAAGATTTTGTTCTGAGCGCAGATGTGTATCTCAAGCCAAATTCATCTATAACAGTTGTTTTGCAGAACAAAGATAAAAAGGAGACTGTTTATTTGCATTACGTCACTAACAACCAGTTAATTTATTCTCAAGTAAGTTGGTTACTTTTTAATCCTACTAAGTGCATTTTTGATGTTAATTAACTTAATAATATATCCTCACGCCTTCCCACAAGGGTCCCCGAAGGGGTAGGCAGAGGTGTATAGGTAATACCCACACACCCACTTTCCGCCAGAGGTATATTAGGTGCCAACGTGACAGATGGCGAGTCCATCGCCGTTACTCCAGCACGACTATACATACGCCTTTGAAATTCTTTTCAGACGTATGCAGGTTTCCTGTCGATGTTTTCCTTAACCGTAAAGCTCGTGGTGTGACTCATCACTGTAATTTCAAAAAACTCATTGCTACAGCCGGGATTCGAACTTGCGATTGTGTCGCAGGCCACTCGAATTCGAACCACTCGGCCTGGTGGTGGTGGTTATATGGGTTCATAGTTAATAGTATTTGTAAATAGGAGGACCACATATACTACGGCATCGGGACAGAGCAGCAATGGAAGCACCTCACTCGCGACCTCATCATTGACATGCAGAAGGGCTGGGCGCTGCAGGACAGGCCTAAGAGGCGGTCGCCTAGGAACAAATTTAAGGTGAATATCATTAAAATGATCTTTATTAATGTTTTATTACGAAATTGCTTTTCCGGATGACGATAATACTCGCGGTGTAATGAATCAATTTAGTTAGTTCAAAAAACTCCTGTTGTACAGTTCTGATGTGAAATTATAGTCTTTGCGTTGGAGGCGACTTACTGGAACCACTCGGCCACCATGGCTGTTATGTTATATAAACCTCATATACTATATGCTAATGACTAAATACATACGTACATAGCATCACGCCGAGGCCTTCTCCAGGCAAATAGAGCGCGCCAGTTCTTTCTAGACCTGTTGACCTGTTTTGGTTACCATTGACCCACCCTTACCTGTTCGATCGATTGAATCTAGTTAGGTGAAACGTGGTAGTGAGCTTCATAAGCGTTCATATAAATAAGAATAATAAGATTATCGTATGGCTAACAAGTTCGTATAACTAAGAAGTTCGTATAACTAAGAAGTTCGTAGGTATAACTACGAAGTTCGTATAACTAAGAAGTTCGTATAACTAAGAAGTTCGTATAACTAAGAAGTTCGTAGGTATAACTAAGAAGTTCGTATAACTAAGATTATGTAGTGTGTCCGTAAGTAGTAAGTGCGGCTCCGTAGATATCGAGCATAATAGTGAGCGGCGCGGGTGCGGTGGACAACGTGACGGTGTCGTCGAGCGAGCACGTGGCGCAGTTCGTGGCGGCGGCGCGCTGGCTGGTGCGCTCGCAGCGCGCGCGCAGCGGCGGCTGGCCCATCCCCGTGCGCCGCCGCATGCCCGCCGGCGTGCCCGACCTGCGCCCCGGCTGGTGCGTACTGGCCGCACACACTGCACACACTGCACTCCCACACACCATATAGCCCCCCCGGCATATGGCTGGCCCATCCCCGTGCGCCGCCGCATGCCCGCCGGCGTGCCCGACCTGCGCCCCGGCTGGTGCGTACTGGCCGCACACACTGCACACACTGCACTCCCACACACCATATAGCCCCCCCGGCATATGGCTGGCCCATCCCCGTGCGCCGCCGCATGCCCGCCGGCGTGCCCGACCTGCGCCCCGGCTGGTGCGTACTGGCCGCACACACTGCACACACTGCACTCCCACACACCATATAGCCCCCCCGGCATATGGCTGGCCCATCCCCGTGCGCCGCCGCATGCCCGCCGGCGTGCCCGACCTGCGCCCCGGCTGGTGCGTACTGGCCGCACACACTGCACACACTGCACTCCCACACACCATATAGCCCCCCCGGCATATGGCTGGCCCATCCCCGTGCGCCGCCGCATGCCCGCCGGCGTGCCCGACCTGCGCCCCGGCTGGTGCGTACTGGCCGCACACACTGCACACACTGCACTCCCACACACCATATAGCCCCCCCGGCATATGGCTGGCCCATCCCCGTGCGCCGCCGCATGCCCGCCGGCGTGCCCGACCTGCGCCCCGGCTGGTGCGTACTGGCCGCACACACTGCACACACTGCACTCCCACACACCATATAGCCCCCCCGGCATATGGCTGGCCCATCCCCGTGCGCCGCCGCATGCCCGCCGGCGTGCCCGACCTGCGCCCCGGCTGGTGCGTACTGGCCGCACACACTGCACACACTGCACTCCCACACACCATATAGCCCCCCCGGCATATGGCTGGCCCATCCCCGTGCGCCGCCGCATGCCCGCCGGCGTGCCCGACCTGCGCCCCGGCTGGTGCGTACTGGCCGCACACACTGCACACACTGCACTCCCACACACCATATAGCCCCCCCGGCATATGGCTGGCCCATCCCCGTGCGCCGCCGCATGCCCGCCGGCGTGCCCGACCTGCGCCCCGGCTGGTGCGTACTGGCTGCACTCGCTGCACACACTGCACCCCCCCATATGCACATTGTAGATATTGAAGGAACCCTATAAGTTAATCTATATCTATCTTATATATATAAAAATGTTATGTTGGTTTGTGTACGCTTCAAAAACTCAAAAAGTTCTGCACCGATCGAGCTGAAACTTTAGCATGATGTATAATCCGCATCAAGAATTGTTTTTATCTATTTTTTGCATCTGTCACATATCCACAGCGAAGCGTGGCAGGGTACAGTTAGTTATGAATAAAAATGTATCACTAAATGTGTTGCTAAGCTCAAAACTCTAAAACGGCTGAGCCGATTTGGATGATTAATTTTTTGTTGTGTTTGATTAAGTATGAGGAATGTGCTTATGTATATGGTTATGGAGAGAAAAAAAAATTAATACGAGGAAATAAGTAAAAGCAACAATTTTCGCCGGGGCAGCTGGTTACTATTATAAATTTTACCGGGTTCATGTTTAGAGGATTTTCAAATCTTCCTTATTGGAAATAGTATGATTGTAATGGTATTGTTGGTGTGTGGCAGGCACTCGGCCATGTCGCAAGGGCACGCCATCTCGCTGCTGGCGCGCGCCTACCACCGCAGCGGGGAGGCGGCCTACCTGGCGGCCGCCAAGCGCGCGCTGTACCTGCTCGACGTGCCCAGCCACGCCGGCGGGGTCAAGGCCCTCTGGATGGACAAATACGTTTGGTTCGCCCATGCTTATAAACTATCATTCCTGACAGCCTGGTCTAGCGGTCAGAGTTCCTACGGGTCACGGGTTTGATGCCCGTTCTCGAACCCTTACCTACCCGTACAGCCGGAATCGAGACGTGTATGTCTATGCACAAATCCCGGTGTATGGACTTAAACTTGTGGTGGGCTCTTTGCTTGTCTTCTATAATAATTAATGCCAACTCTACGACGGACCAATATTTCTGTCGACTGACCTGTGTATGTACGTAGTTGTCTAGTTCTCATGGTTCAAACTTAATTTAAACCGCTGAAAATGATGGAATGTATTAGATCCATCCATCAAATATCTTAGTGCATATTTCCTCTCGAAATATTTATTTTTACAAAAGAAAATATGCGTTTTCGTTTCGATTGTTTTTTAGTGTTTCGATGTGTGTTACAGGTATGAGGAGTACCCCACACGACCGCCGCTGTTCGTGCTCAACGGGTTCATCTACACGCTGCTCGGGCTGTACGACCTCCACGTGATCGACGGCGAGAACAGCATCTCCCTCGCGAAGAAGATGTTCGACGACGGTATGACGTCACTCAAAACTTTACTACCCCTCTTCGACACAGGCAGCGGCAGCTTCTATGACCTACGACACTTCACCTTAGGGGTCAGCCCCAATATAGCTCGCTGGGACTATCACGCCACACACGTCAACCAATTGTACCTTTTGGCAGGTTTAGATAACGACCCTATTCTTATTAATACGGCTAAGAGGTGGGAGGGTTACATGATTGGTAAGAAGGCGGCACATAATTGAAATAAATGGCAGATTATAATTCAAGGGTTGCCCTTTTTAAAGTTTGATTGTCACTCTGTGATGGCTCCGCTAAGTGTAGGCACACTTAGAATGAGGTTTTTTAGTTTTTAATTGACTTGGGTGCCAGGCATTAAAAGACAATGTTCTACAGCCTGCTAAAGCCTTTATTTATATTATTTATGGTCAGGCAGAATTTAAGGAAAACTAAAAGCGTCTTTTGTGAAATCGACTTGAACCATTATGTAACCTTTGAAATATCACACTTATCTCAACTATTGTGGCCAATATAGTGGCCTATTCACAAGTAAACCTTTTTATTTGTGTTCACGAATAAATAAGGGGAAGAATTTAACTTCGTTGTGTATTATAGTATTTTAGAACAATCCCAGTTACATATTTGTTAATGAGATAACATACAGAAATGTTGTGGGCCTGACGATAATGCTGCTTACACATTGAAATATGCAATGTTTTATGCAGAAACTAGTCGATAAATCGTTTTGTACTAATAATATAAAACGTTACTGAATTAAACACAATTATTTGACCCTGTAACTAGTCCTTTTGAAAGAGATTCGAGTTGTCTCCAAAAATATATCTATAGTATTTCGACTTGTGGATTTCTATCTGATGTTTTTTAAATACGACGTAGCATCACATTATTCGGAATATGTATTTTCCAAATGTCACCTTTGTACCTTTAAGATTGCGAATATTATAATAACATAAAAGACTAGAACTATGAAGATAATTTTAGATTATCGTCGCTTTAATTCTTCCTGAGGGAAATTAAGCTTCTGTTTTGTATTCAACTTCTGTGCTAAGAAGTCCCTTGGATATTAAAGACATTAGGTTGAAAAGAGTGATAAATAATGTCACATATATACCGTTGAAGACTGAAAAAAATAACAATTTGTACTTTAAAAGAACTGTATAAATAGTAACATATACACTATATGGAAATTTAAAAAACAATGGTTCAAAAATTGCCAGCACTATTATGCCGATTTTACATCACTCGATGTTGCCATCACTCTTCTGTTTTTTAATATATGGATGACGTTATGTAATATATTCTATCACTATGGCACACGGTTATGGTTTGTGGTATAGCAATATTTATTAACTATCGATGTTTTTTTATCTTAGTAACATTCTTTACCGCTGTGTACGAGTACCGTTAGGTACCTAATAAGTACGTTGACCCCAATATCAAGACTAAACTACCTATATGTGATAAATCACTGGGAAGGTGGGAAGTATTATTTCATAAGCTATATAGGTATTTATAAATCAAAGGCGTTTTGACACAAGGTAGCAACTAATTACTTTTTAGGGTACATGCAGTTTTATAGCGCTCAGATTAGAATACAGTATACATTTGTTCCTGAGACGTGGTGGTCGGGATGTTTCAGAAGACGCCTGCAGAGATTTTAGGTTCAAAGGTTGCAGGTTCGAACTAAGGCGGTCTGTACCAATGTGTTCTTCCTGATTTTAAGTACCGTAGTTAGTACATATAGCTACCACACGAAGAGCTCTATAGGGAAGGGAAACTTACATACATATAAAAAATATCGTATATTATGCTTTAGAAATGAGACCTGACATCTAAATATACCCCTAGTGTAAAGTGGGTGTTGTTGTGCCTCTGGGTAGGTCTAAATTCCTTATCGTTAACCTTGTGTCATTAAGCCTTTTCCATATCATTGTAAATACGTAGAACTGTATTATAAGTAGTCGTAGGTTTAATTATTTAATTTTTATTTTATTTAAATTTGTATGTTTTTAATTATTTATTAAATGTGTTTTGTTTGGGTTTTTAATCGAATGTTAACAAATGCTTTTACTTTATAAGATTCTAACTGAGTAGGGCTACCATCTAATCTGTATTTGACTAATAGAGCTAATTGAATAAGCCATAGATTTACCAGTTCAGGAGTCAGCAATGTATCGCAGTGTCTATGTATTATTATTATATTTATTTTTGTTTTACCTTAGTGATACTGAGTTCTTGCCAGTGCCGTTCAAGTTACTTTATTTTATTATAGATTAATAACTTGTTATAATAAATTGTAATCAGATATATTAATTTAAAAGACACATTTATTTATATGTTTGATACTTTTTAGTTTGTATACGTTACGTATATTCCGAGCTTATTGGAATCTTGCCATGGATAATATATGTGTGACTAAGTTGAAAATTATTTTAAATGTTTATTGCATTTTTATGTAAAATTCACTTGATTTGATTTGATCACTAATATTATACTTTGAATATGTTTAGCAGGTTCAATAAAATTTTACATTATGTACACATATCAATTAAATAATTTTTTAGAACTTTACTATGTACTTTGTAAGTCAAATAGCAATCTTTTGTGACCAGGTGAAATACAAACGTGTGTAAAAACCGGACATTTATAATCGTAGAGTACCTAATATAGTAGATGTAAAGTTTTAACCCGACAAATAAAGTGGTCGACCGGCTGTGAACCGAGCACAAAATTTTGTAAAACGATTTAAAAAAGACTAATAAAAAAAATTACCTTTAGGTATATGATGTCAAAATTTTAAGATCGGAACTCTTTTGTTGTAAAAAAATACTTAAGTAATGTAACTATACAATTTTACAGAACGTTCAATACGAAAGGACTACGAATTTTATATGAATAGTTTCATGTTTGAACATTAGTAGTGTAAAACGTCCTTTGCTTTATGTACGCGATCGTATCGCATTAACCTCCCAAATGGTCACACGCGTACTTTAAGATATGTCTTAATTATGCAATAACTTTCCCACTGTTAATTATGTTGGATAAACCTCTTTTGTATCATGCCATTAATTGCCTGAGTTGTCAATTGTTAATCTTTTTATATTATCCTCGGAATAAGGCGTAAATTAGGTCCAATTCATTATTATTATTATATTATTATATAAAGACCGCAGAGTAATAGGACATTCCAGATAGAAAGAGCTTATTAAGTAGTAGATGTAAATAACTTTGTTGACTAATGTATTGTTTTTTTTGTTTCCCTGTATATTTATGTGTGTGAAGACGTTGGAGCAGGCAATAATATTTCGTGAATTATTTGATTGTTAATTATTACACATGCCTAGACATATCTGCACAGCGTATTGGCGGTATTTTACACGTGCCCAGATACTATTTCCATGTAGGATGATTTTCCGTCGTCATTCTTATACCTGACCACCAAAGGCAATAGAATATATTATCTTTGGTATGGTGAATATGACTTTCAGATTTAATTGCTCACTTGTAGTAATTTGAATTCCGCAGCGACCTTCATATATGTAACTTATCTGCACTTAGTGTTGTACAGTTAGCGTTGATATAATATGATTGTTTGTCATGGAAGTAATATGTACTACGTAGTACATATTACTTCCATGTTGTTTGTTAATCATCAACAATGTAGATAATATACTATGTTTTTGTATTTACATTGTTAGTGTTGCAATTGAAGTTAGTGAATGCACTTGTGAATGACAATAAATGCCTCTCGAATATTCATATGCTGTGCTATAAGGATATAAATGAGCGTGGCAAAAGTCGAGTCTACCTTTGTGTTCGCTTTATTAAATATATTTTTTAATTTATAATACAATTGCAATGCAATGTTAACACACACATTAGTTGCTCAACTTTAGTATCGTTCATATCCTCGTAGAATGAAATCGTTTTCTTTAACCCTTCGTAAAATAATATGTGGTGCCTAACCTTAGAAAATATGACCATTGAATGAGGCCTGGTAATTGAAAGGAGGTTTCCCAATTACTATATTGTTGCAACAAGCGTTTTAATTTACCATTACTTATATTCTGACCACACGAAGTACCCAAACGGTTGTTGCATTCTGGTCCAGGTAGAGTAGAGCTAACACCTAAAAGTCACTGTCCCAAAGTATACGATTGAGTTAACATTCCGAAATCAAGCACATTATATATACATACATACATACATATCATCACGCCAAGTCCCTTACGGGGTAGGCAGAGAGTATAGAGCGCCAGTTCTCTCTAGACTACATTATATATAATATATAATAATATATATTATAAATGTGAAAGTTTGTAAGTTCGGATGTTTGCGGTTCTTTCACGGCAAAACGGCTGAACCGATTTGGCTGAAAGTTGAAATCGTGATGGCTTATACCTAGGAATAGGACATAGGCTACTTTTTTTTAATCCCGAATATTCAAAGTTCTAATATCATGATGCTCTCTCACGGCATAGTGGATGAACCGATACTTGCAAGAAAAAACATAAGCTACATTTTCGAACTCCACGCGGGCGAATCCGCGAGCATAAGCGAATATATAATATACTTACTAGCTGTCCCGCCCAGCTTCGCTCGGGTGAAAAAAGTTAAATTGCCCGTAACACGATCGCAGCGCCACCTAGGGTCCAATTGTAAATCTAAACCATTCTCGAATCTAGCTTAAGACACAGAAACACACAGAAAGCTTCGCCCGGGTAAAAAGGTAAAATTCTTGAAACTCGATCGCAGCGCCACCTATCGGGTCCAATTTAATATAGCCTATGTTACTCGGGGATAATGTAGCTTTCCAAAGGTGAAAGAATTTTTGAAATCGGTCCAGTAGTTTCGGAGCCTATTCATTACAAACAAACAAACAAATCTTTCCTCTTTATAATATTAGTATAGATGTAAACATTGTTTAAAAAAAGTGCTATTTTCTATACCGTTTTGGTATTTACCAAGTTGGCATTTTCGCTAGAGAAAAAAAACTATTCAAAACAATTGGTTAAATACAGCATATAAATGTGTTCGATCTAGGTACTTTTTTACTTACGAACTACTTTTATCCAGTGTATTGTGTAATCTTTGCTCTTATCCGCGATTGGATTGGCTATTGACAACATTTTTCGCAGCAATGAAGCAGAGCGTTCTTCGAAAAACCTTTGACTAAATTGCGTTGCGTGTCTTAGCGTATTTTTAAGTTTTCTTATTTTACAGCAGTTTATACAATATGTATACAAGCATTTTAATTCAATAAATTAATTCAAGTACGCGACTGAAAGACCAGAGTCCATGGCATCAATGAAGTATAAAATAGCTGAAGTATGTCATTTGTTAAAATTGACAAATTTACGGAAATCAAGATTCAAGGAAAGTTATTTTGCAAGTTCTCAAATCTCAATAGACCAACATAATTATACTACATTAGTACAACAGTGAAATTTTAATGGAAATGTTCATTTAAAGTGTCAAAGACCTTATGAAACAAAATGGGGGACGATATTGATATAAAGGCCATATCTTTGGCCTTGCTGCCGAACAAAACAAGGGATTTATTGTCATGTTTGTTGGATTCTACAAAAATATTTCCTAGTGATGGGCCAGATAAGCTACCGAGGTAAATCTCATGTTTTTATCGCCGAATAATTTGTCAACTATGATCGGTGTGTATTCTTGATTCCATACAAGTATCTTAGCTTTGTTTTGATTCTGAAATATTCACGTCATTATGCATGTACACATAAGCACATTCATCTTAAAACATTAAGTATTATATTTCTGCTACGAAGTGATTATAATAGTCACTATCATATCATATATATTAGCTAAATTTACTTCAAGACTATGTAAGCAACAAAATATAAAATGAATTACTTTTATGTGTTGATGAAGCACCCCAGGTACAAGCAAAGTTCATAACCAACTCTAATGTAATGTGTAAACATTATCAAATCATTCAAGTCTTACCATTAATTTTATAGAATATTTTTATTTTAGAAGCTTCCTTTCTTAGACAATAATACATTATTATATTATTTGTTCATTGTGTAAACTATTAGCTATTAGCACATTTACCTTGGTGAGTCAGTTCATTGTTTAATAAGTTGAATGCATCATACATTTGTTATTTTTGGCAAAAAGTTATTCTTATAATTAATTCAGACAAAAAACAAAGGTATTAGTTGGATTCCTTTGGCTCAATGGTAAAAATATACTGTACTGTCAATTCAATGGTGTATGCTAGACAATTTCATTCTAAAAGCAACATTCACAGAACATAATAATTCAGTACTTGTGTCACATAAACATTAATCCCAATGCAAGTAATAATATCATAATTAGTTCAATGATTCACTGTTTTTTATGTGTCTACAATCACTCCTTGTGGATTTAATTCAAACATTGTTCACAAAATAACATGTAGATGGATTAATTAGTAAATTTAAAGCAGTTATGATATGTTGCAACTGCACTTTGCACACATAGTAAGTAAGTATGGTTCTAAGCTATAAATACTAACATAAGTTTAGATAAGACAGCAATTTGTCAAGTTGTCTGTTGGATCTGAAATAAATATTCTTGTTTCTCTTAAATTTATGTTATTAATTTGTTTGTTTTCAGAGATTGGCGAGGCTTGGCATCCTTGATCAACATATCAGCAGAAATAGCAACAAGTATTAAGGAATATAAGGAAAAGACCAAAAAGGTATTGGAAATATGGTTGCTCCGGAGGGATGGTACTGCAACAGTTGGCCAGCTACTGACCTACCTACAGCAGTTAGATAGACATGATGTACATGATGACATTCTTGATGATCTTAAAGACCTCGCCAGGAAAGGTGAACTTACGCGTGAGTATTGTGGTTTATTAATTATGGATTTAATGGGCCATTCCATCTACATTTAGAGTAAGAAATGATTTATCACCTAAAAGTCAATTCTGTATTGTGGGTGAAGCGAAAGAGGTATGTAAGCCTGGCCTAAGAACTGGCGCTCTACTCTCAATGCATACCCGTAAGAAACTCGCCGTAATGATATGTAAATAAATGTAAGTCAATATTTGATTGAGTCTGCTTAGTTATTAAGGTTTGACACTTACATACTGAAAATGTATTAGATTATTTTTTAATTAAAAAACATTGCAACTCTTTGTATTTCTTCATTTCTTAGAAGTAATCCAAAGGCAATATGTATATATCCTTGTTAACATAACAAGTATCACTATCAGCTAGGGAATGAATTTGAGAACTGATTATGGTTTTCTATCTTGATATTGCATGAGGTATGGTGACAAGCTATCAGATCAAATTGTGGGAAAGTGTTAATGTTATAGAGATACAAGATATATTTTGATCCTTCTTTACTTCTGTTCCTTTCTGGTAAGGCATAGAGTGTCATTGTTAAATTAATCTATTTTACAGCAAAACCTCAAAACCAAGTGGCAATAAACAATGCAAGAGTTAACCACAGCACCGAGTTTCAACCAATCACTTATCAGGATAGCCCGGGGTATGAGCAGTTGTATGATGCTTTTGTGCTCTATGCTAAAGACTGCAGTACTGATAAAGAATTTGTGGATGAGCTGCTCAGGAGATTGAGAGGGGAGGGTTTCCTTGTAAGTATAAAATTTATTTGTTTTACACACATATCTTTGTATCATGGGGCAGGCAGAGAGCAGTAGAACGAAATTACTCTAGACCTATTCTTCTTGTACCTTCTTCTTTTTGTATATATATATATGCTTTCAGATTTGGATTACTCTTGCCATTCCCAGCATTGAGATTGGATTGTGGTCCGATTAAGTATTGTTTTATTCTTATTTAATTGGATGCAATAATGTGTTAGCTTAATAAGGAAATTGGATGTATATTTAGATTAAATTTGGGTCTATAAATAATACTATATAAACATTCAATATATCAATATAGCTTTCCCATGTGCCATGCTTACATTACATGGCATAAGAAGTTCAACGAATATATAATATACTAGCTGTCCCGCCCAGCTTCGCTCGGGTGAAAAAGTTAAATTGCCCGTAACACGATCGCAGCGCCACCTATTGGGTCCAATTGTAAATCTAAACCATTCTCGAATCTAGCTTAAGACACACAGAAACACACAGAAAGCTTCGCCCGGGTAAAAAGGTAAAATTCTTGAAACTCGATCGCAGCGCCACCTATCGGGTCCAATTTAATATAGCCTATGTTACTCGGGGATAATGTAGCTTTCCAAAGGTGAAAGAATTTTTGAAATCGGTCCAGTAGTTTCCAGTAGTGCCTATTCATTACAAACAAACAAACAAATCTTTCCTCTTTATAATATTAGTATAGAAAATAAATAACAATGACAAACATATTGAATTTAATTTAAAGCTAAAGCATTAGGGATCTTGTTCCATGAGATGTGATCATGTATTCCCGGTAACGTGTAGAGTTTAGACGCTATGTGATTGTCGCTAGATATGCACAGTGGACGACCTGCTCCCCGGCCACGCGACGCAGTACGCACCAATCGCGGAGTTGATCTCACAGCGCTGTCAGCGCATCATTCTCGTATACTCGCCCGAGTTCCTGCTCAGTCCGGCCAATAGTTTCTACAGGGATTATGCGCAGGCGCTCAGCATTGGTGAGTATATTTGTGACTTCACGAAAAATATACGGGAACGAATTTATTGAAGAAAATCTTTTGAGTATGTATATATTTTTGCTGAATACTAGAATCATGGTTGTCAATGAAATTTCTCTAAGCTTAAGTATAGTGATTTATCACTACGGGCCTTGCATAAAAGGAAAACATCGTGAAGAATACCGGCATACGTTTGAGAAGCGGTGCAAAGACGCATGTATAGTTGAGTTTGAGAAATGGGGATGCAGTGGCACCAAAGTCAATTCTGCTAACCCTTTAACCTTTGTGGGGAGTTGAGAAGATATCCCCAGCAGCAGAAACATTAACAGCATATATTTTCCAGAGAACGACCAGCGCAAGATCATCCCGATAATGTACAGGGATTGCCAGCTGCCGGTGCACCTGACGTACTACCACCGGCTGTACTACACGGCTGAGGGTCGCGCCATGTACGACTTCTGGCACAAACTGAGCCAGTCCTTGGAGAAGTCGCGGTCGCCGCCTGCGTGAGTAGTTTAATTGATTGAGTTTAATTGATAATGAGTAGTATAATACTCCGAACACAGAGTGGCAATGCGCAAGCGATGCTTTGATATCGGGAGCGTAAATAGGCTACGGTAACCGTTTCCCATCAGATGGGCCGTATGATTGTTTGCCACTCATGAAGTATAAAAAAAATGGATCTAAGAGTTAGTCCATATATTGAGATTATATATATATATAAAAGCATTTGATCTATGTATAAATACGGATTATATGTTTGTAGAAATTCAGACTTGATGGCAAAAGAATGCTTTTTGATCGGACGAGAAGTCTCAGCAAGTCATAATCTGAATAGAAAAAATATATAATATTTTATATAGCATTACGTTGCTCGTTTTTTGAGGAAGCATATAGGCATTTTACTAATCAGAGCCGTGGTGGCCGAGTGGTTGGTATAGTTGCCTGTGACACAAAGATCGTTCGAATCCTGACTGTATCAATGATTTTTTCTGAACTTAAGTACAGTGATTAGTCACACCACGAGCTATACGGTAAGGGCATCGAGAGCAATTCAAAGGCGTATGTATAGTCGTGCTTGAGTAACGGCGATTGACTCGCCATCTGTCACGTTGGCACCTAAGATATATCTGGCGGAAATTGGGTGTATAGGTATTACCTATACACCTAGGCCTACCCCTTCGGGGACCCTTGTGGCAAGGCGTGAGGATATATTATTATATGTATTACTAATCAAGGGAGCCGAGCTATAATCATATGTAAAAATTCAACTCGAACGCGAGTGAAGCCATGGGGCTCAGCTAGTGTATAAATATATCCACATCAAATGTGAAGCACATATTATGGTTAGCAAAACATTACATTACAGATAACACAGTGGGCAGATATGATTTTGTATATTTATATAATATAATGGATCGATGTATTCATTATCATCATTTCAATGATAGCGTGTGATTTATTGTTTGCCTAAATTAATTAGTTACAACATTGTCCACCTCTATCCAAGATATTTTCGTCCTTGTTTATAATCAATTCAGTTTTTCTGAACTTATACACGCTATAGATAGTGCCATCCACGAAGACGCGCCCCACTATTCTTCGCTATAGTTTATAGTGTGTGTGCAAACTTCCACTAACGTTTGAGTATTGCCGGTACACATTGAATACCTATGAGTGCACACGCACACTACGATTAATAGACTCGGGTCATTTTCCCAGCATCCTGCGACCCCCTCGTCTAGAAATAGGTGGGGCGCGTCTTCGTGGATGGTACTATCTATACAGACTGTACGATAATTAAATTAAAATGTTGTTTGTAAACGATGTTTACCTGTGACTAATCACTGTAATAAAGTGTGTATCCAGCAGTATAAGCGACAGTGTGCCGTTCTATACAAAATAAATTGCTTTCATCCATCAGGATCAACAGTGCATTGTCAAAGTCAGGCCTGGACATTGTGGAGCTCACGAACAGCTTCAACAGATACCTGGACGACAGCAGCCTGTTCCTGCCGACGCAGCACAACCGCAGCATCTCGCACGGGGCCATCGACCTGATCAGCAAGGTCAACGACGACTGCAAGTCTATTCGCAGCATCACTCATATCCAGACGACCAACAAGAAGAAGAAACGGGGCGCATTGAGACAACTCTTCAGTAATTTACTAAAGAAGAAAGATAAAAAAGCTTTCATGGTCGAGAATTGAACGGAAACCCAGTGGCGTAGCTACCTAAGGGCTAGACCTCGAGGCTATCAAGATTAGACGGACCCTGAAATAATTTGCAAACATCGGAAAGTAAATAAAATTTATTGCAACACGACTTTAGTCATGGCAACCCACATGAACGCAGGGGAATTCGCAACAAGTTTGGACCTCTTCTAACTTGTGGGGATGTCTACTTTGATGATGGACTTCGTGAATCCATGAACATTCCCATTACCAGGGCCCAAGGTTAGTTAGCTAGCAATGCCACTGATGACACCTGGGTAAGCGCGTAGTTTTGCTATATAGAAAATTGCACAGTTATAGTCAATAGAATTTGTAACTCAATGGTTTATATTACCCATACGGATACTGCGGTGATTGAGAGTTAAGTGAAATATTAATAATAATCACACTCACCACGATACTGAAACGGTTGATTTATGATATAAGTAAAATACTAAACAGTCCATTGAAAGTAAGTACAATATGTACAGTGGTGTGTATGTATGTCCAGCCCAGCTTTGCTTGTATAAAAGCTTGTGAAACACGGTCGTAGCGCCACTTATCGGGTCCAATTGTGAATCTAAATAATTCTCAAACCATTTAAGACACAAAAAATTCATTAAAAATGGTCTAGCCGTTTAGGAGGAGTTACAAGGACACGCACAGAAGAAATACTTATATGTTACAACATTAATAGGTCTCTGTTAATGTTTTAAAACATAAGTTTGGAGTCTATCTAACATTGTCTTCCATTTAAAGAGATCCTTTTCTTGTATCTTTTATAGGTATATATATATTTATATATACCTATATATATATATTGTAAAAAAAATTGGGTGGCATTGAATGTATTATAAGGTTTCGACAATAATATTCGTCCAAAGCCGAACTGGCAGCAATCAAAATTTACTCATGAAAATCTTAAAACATGTTGCTATTTCATATTCATATAAATGTAAATATTTACTAACGTGAAGGCGTGTGGAGCTAACGGCGCAGGTATTATGATCTCTGGTCTAGCTTAGGACTTCCGCTTTAGGGTGCGTTTTGCAAATTAGATATTATAACTGTAAGAGCGAAAGGTGAGTCCGAGTCCCTAACGCGGTAGGCAGAGAGAGTAGAGCGTCAGTTGTCTCTAGACTAACTTACCTCTTTCGCTTTGTCCACATTCATCAGTCCCTTCATACATGCAGTTTAGAGTACTTTTGATATTCCATTTATGTGTGTCCGATCAATTTGATCTTGGTCGTTGGAACGTGGTCTTCTTCTGCCTCTTCTTCCACGATGATAATAATACGAATATAAGTCTGTAATTCTAGAACAGACTGCCTATCTAAGTATACTCTGCTTACCAAGCGTGAGATGATATGAACATTTATTCAAAATTGTATAATGGGACCAAATTTAAGCTTATAAGATCAATATCGTGCCTTAAAATGTACATTTTGGTATCAAACTAAGTTTTGATATTTGTAATTAATCTTATATATGTAGGTAACTCGCTTGTATGCACATTATAGTTATGACTTATCTTGACATGCTATTTCGCTCATACTTTAAGAATGCTTAAGTTCTCACTAGTTTATCTTGCTACTGCTAATAGCTGAAAGAAACCTGCTTTTATGGGACTCTTAACGTGTAATGACATGTTAGTAAGATATTTTTGAAATGGAAAATATATATATATATATATATATATATATATATATATATATATATATATATATCCTCACGCCTTCCCACAATGAATAATAAGGAAAGGAAAGGAAACAAGAAAAAAATTATTCAATGAAACTTTAATTAAATAGCGAATGTATGAAAAAGATGCGGATATGTTTTAATTAAAAAATGTATTTAACTAAAGGAGTGGAATCCATGTCATGGATAAATAATAGCTTAAAAAGTTTATGCGCATGGCATTATGAAATTAAATATATGCACTATAAAAGATCTACACAAGAAACAGTTGTAATTTATTGTATAAAGAATCAAACAAACTGACATCAGTACGGACCAGGGATGTTGCGGATGCCGATTTTTTCACATCCGCGGATGCGGATTTATGAAGGCTCACATCCGCGGATGCGGATGCGGATGTTTAAGATCTGATATAAATCTATACAAATAAATACAATTTTACTTAATACATATGGATGTAACACGGTACCTATACAAAAATTTTTTTTTTTGTCTGTCTGTCTGTTTTTCCTGCTAATCTCTGAAACGCCTGGACCGATTTTGATGGGACTTTCACTGGCTGGTAGCTGATGTAAAAAGGAGTAAACTTAACCTAATTTTATATCAGAAATCTAACAAAAATTTTTTTGTTACATTCCACGCGGTCGTAGTTGCGGGCACATATAGTATTACATATGAATGAAGAATTAAAATTATTATTAAACAAAATAGTAATGTAAAGTGCTCCTATTTTTTTAACTTCACTTACTAAGATTCATATTAGTAAGTGAAGTAAAAAATAGGCGCATTATACTAAATAAACAGTAATATTGCCGCCTTTTCTAATTCAAGGCGGACAATGGACATTACAATGGACGTGACAAAACGTACATTTTTTTAAGCGGAAAATGCGTATTAGATGGAATTTACAAAATGATTTCTATTTAATTTTTATGTTGATATTAATAAGCTTTTCAATAATTTAAAAAAATAATAAAATAATCAGCCTTTTTGACTGAATCACCAATCACAGCGCATGGCGTCATACCTACGAGCTGCTTTCGCGCACTATTGAAAAAGTAATTAAAAAACGGCTTTAAAGTACGCTAAACCTTAATTTATTACGGAAAAATAGGATTCTTTTCATAAATAGTAATGTGTATTACTTCATTATAGGTTCAAAATCTGTCGTCATGCCTATTCCATATATTACTTTGTGTCGGTGGTGACATTGTTAATAAACTTGTTAGATAATCAATAACGGGAAACTCGCTGAAAAAATAAAGAATATTGTTATAAAACAATAAAGTTTACCTACAATAAAAAGTATTACCGGTGTAACATAATGGCATTTACCTGGCGATTTTAAAGTAATAAGCTGAGCTAAGGCTAATATAAAGATTTCCCAATAAACAATTATTTACACTCAATGATCAGTGTATCACAATAACACTCAAAATTTATGTCTATACGATAAGTAATCCACAGCGCAAACAAACACGTAATGATTTATTTACAAGAAAAACGCGTCGGATCTCGTCTACCATTTTTAACGCTCCTATTGGTAATTTTCACATGCGAACGGCACGCACCACATTCGCCGGCCCCACCCAATTTCTTCATTTTCGCAACTTGTATAACATCCGCATCCGCATGAAAATCCCCATTGATTATTGCGGATGCGGATGCGGATGTCAAAATTGATGCGGAAGCTCCGCATTTGCGGATGCGGATGCGAATATTCGCAACAACCCTGGTACGGACATACGTAATATGCGAGTAACGAAATGCATTCGTAACGTTTCAGTACTCTGTACCGTACCGTGCTAGTTCTACTAGCGATGTAGTTTTCGTTCGAGAAAGTCCTATTACTTTATTAGTGATAGCTGATGGCTATCAATGCCAAAGTCGATTATCACAATAATATCGCGATATATCTGCGTGAGATTATAAATCACTGAATAATTTAGATTGTATTATCAGTCACGATCGTTGTAATCACAGTTGAACCCTCGACTTATCACTATCAAACACTGCGTCTAAAGAGAAAATCCTTCATGTACAAACTGGCACAGGTTCGATTCCCATATTGAACAAAGATGTTTTGTATTATCCTAAAATGTTGGTGCAATTGATTTGAAATAACATTGTAACGATATTTGTATAGTTTTGTTTAAATAATGCAGTTGTATGTTCTCCATATGATGGTTGGAATAAAGTTACGAGTTATCACAATAAAAAAATGAAATATAAAAAACTAAATTAGTGTTAAGATGATGTAAAATAAAAATATGTCTACGTATATTTATTTCAATTTGAATAGTATCTTACTAATCTATTCCAGTTCGTTTCCTTTGTCCTATTGCAGTGAATAAAACTTAATTTCATTATATCTCCTACAAGTGTAGATCCTGGCATATTCACTCGTGAATTAATGAAGATTTTTAGACATGGCTTATAATTGCTTTCAAAATAACCTCCCGTAGTAGTTTAAAACTCTGTAACATTATAACAAAAAATTTAAAAAGGATTATGTTAATAATGCTTTTTACACGCTTTATATTAGCTTCACCTGTATGTATGTAACCGACTTCTTTGAGCTTGATTTTGACCCACTTTAAACGGCCAGATTTCGTTCAAACTTTGTAGACTTATCGAGGACCGATGACAATACACTAATAACTAAAAAGTAGAAAATAAATAGTAGTTAAAAAAAACTAAAAAACACGCTTTTTATAGAAAACCGAACTAAAAAATAGAAAATAAATTTCGATAATATCTTAAAAAGCGTGGGGTGCTTTTTAAGATATTACCGAAATGATAATCACTCTACTAATATCTGTCAATAAAATATTTATAACTATTGACACCATGCACCCCACGCTTTTTAAGATATCGAAATTTATTTTCTATTTTTTAGTTCGGTTTTCTATAAAAAGCGTGTTTTTTAGTTTTTTTTAACTACTATTTTTTATTTTTAGTTATAATTTCATGTGTCAGAATTTGACTGTCTTCGAGAAATCTAAAATAGCCCTAGTCCCGAAATTATTTTTATTAATTTAGCAGGGAAATATCAATTTGGAGGTAATAAATACAAATGGCAACTCCGATCTAAGCATAATTAGAAAAGGCGCCATCTATTGCAGATTATTTTAAATGCGAGATGAATATGAATTACGAAAGGGATGTACACAATTGAAGTACAATGAAACGCACATGTACAATATATTATATATGTTCTCAAGATATAACAATCCTGTGTATTCTGACGAGGTTGTCGGTTCCGCAACTGGCAAGTAGTTGGTCCTTGCTCGTAGCGACCTCTCTCGGCCTGAACGTTAGTCTCTTCACTGTGAGGTGATGGCCCGCACTGCAAAAAATAGCGACACAACGAGTTATTATGAGTATATTAATGTTTAACACACTAGTCATTGCCGTGGTAGCGGAGTGGTTCGACTAATCGCAAAGATTGCGAGTTTCGAATCCTGGTTATCAGTAAAATCACTTTATTCTGCATTTATGTATAGTGATTAACACTTCGAAGCTTACGGTGAATAAGCAACATCAAGAGGCAAACTGCACACGTTTAAGAACAAATTCAAAGTCTTGTGTCGCAGTGTTTGAAAACCGGCGTCTCATCATACTTAATATTATAAATGCGAAAAGAATGCGAAAGCTTGTGACGATATTTGTTCCGCTTTCATGCAAAAAATACTGAACGGATTTGGATGAAATATAGCACAGAGATAGATTATTACTTGAACAATCACATAACATACCTTTATTTTATACAAAAAAAATATTGTGATACAATTTTAAGCAGGTGAAACTTCGGGAAATGGCTAGTATTGTATATGAAACGCACCTGTTATCCAATTCAGTCAATTGTTTCCAAACGCCAGTGTCATAACTGTATATCCTAATATGTCCAGATTCGAAGCCGGCGGCTAACACTCTAGCCCCGCTTAGGAGTATGGGTGCGAACGCCACGGCTGTGATCGATGCATTCGGCACTTCCAACGGCTTGCCGAGGAGGCCGTACTCGCCGAGGGAGGACTCGCTCGTGGTGCCGGCTTTCGACCAGATACACACCTGGAATTAACAAATATTATTATATAGCTCGAGTTCAGGGAACGTTCGCTACTTAACCAAACAGTGAGAAGATCATAACGTAAGAGACGTTTAAGGACTGACCAAGACTGTAGTTAGAACTCTTTGACACATGATGTCGCTAGTTATAATGAGCTATCGTTTGTAGTAGTCATTTAAGTTCTCTTAAGTTCGCCAGACCTATCCATTCAACTCCTTTCATATAATTTGGAGCGTTTCATTATTGGACTTTATGGTCTTTTATTCATACCACACTGGTGGCAAACAAGCATTCTGTCCGCCTGATAAGCGGTTACCGCCGCATATAGACGCTTGCAAACCTCAGTCTCTATTCAGGAACTTCAGTAGTACAATAATTTTGCTGTCTGTGGAAAATGTGAACACATAGAATATTGTCTTATAAAGCATGGCTCAGTTTAGTTCAGTGGCGGTTGCACACGCGTACACTGTCTATAATCGCTCGTACACTCGTTGACAACTAACACAGCACACAATCAACCACAATAGAGATGGCAGCATGTTAATACGTGTGCTGCCATCTCCTGGCGAAAACTACAACTACATATAGTAAGTATTAAGTATTATAAATGCAGTATTACGCACTTTCCCATCCCTGGAGCCGGTACCAAACACCTGCCCATCGTGCGCCCAAGCACAGCACCAGATAATCCTCGTGTGCACTCCGTTGGTCTTATCCGTGCTCGCGACCATTGCAAACGAGTCTGAGTCTTGTTTCCTCTTGTACAGAGTCCATTTCCGGTCACGTGACACAGATAGTAAATGGCGGCTGTCGGGCGAGAATGCTAACTGTGTGACTGTCAGGGTGTGTGACACAAGTTTTTGTACTTGTTCCCAGCTCATCGTGTTCCTGGAGAAAGAGGACATTATTATTTTAATTACAATATTCACGCTAACCCACAAGGCTCGGAGATATATTTTAGGTGCCAACGTGACAGATGGCGAGTCCATCGCCGTTCCTTATGCACGACTATACATATGTGTTTAAGTTTCATCTCCAATATATCTAGATGTTTAACAAAAATAACCCTTTCTGAAATTGTATGTAACATTGGTTTGGAAATATAAAAAGGATGCGTGAAGAGAGATTGACGAAACAGATACCTATACAAAGCGAAAGTGTTTGCAAGAAGAGGCGGAGGAATACAACGTTCCAACCACAACTACAACTAAAACACATCTACAACTATCAAATCGATCGGACAGAAAACCTGAGAGCATGTATAAAGAGGCTGCTGAATGTAAACGAAGAAGTATGTAAGTCAAGAGAGAACTGGCGCTCTTTGCCTACCCCGTTAGGGACTCGACGTAATGTTTTTTTTTACTACCAGAGTGCAAAACAAGCATTCGGCCCACCTGATGGAAAACGGTTACCGTAGCCTATTTACCCTAACGATATCGAAGTATCACATGTGCGCTGCCACTCTGTGTTCGGAGAGTTATAGGTAATGTTTTGACAGCATCATAGGACTAATGCCTCTGCTGCCGACATAATATAACAATCCTCCCCCCTCCCCAATGAGTTAATTACTGGAGACCTTAATCACCGCGTAGGAACACAACCAAAAAAAAAAGTTATTCGGCTACGGATTTCTATAAGGTAGAGGTCCTGCCCCAGTCGGGCAGCTCTAAATTGGAACGGGAAACCCCGTTTTGCCCTACCTCCCTTATATAATATGTATGAATTTATTGTTTGATGCGCCTTACCATATAATAACGGCGGCATGTTCAGCCACGGTGGCCTTGCAGGCGGAGGCGAGCAGCGCGCCGTCTGCGCTGGCGTCGAGCGCGAACACCTCGTAGCCGTGGCCGTACAGCTTCTGGGTCTCGGGCCACAGCGTGTTCTGCATCAGCGTCTCTTCGGTCGGCGGCTCTGTATGCACATTGGAAAATTACCGACAAAGAACGTTGTCTCAATCTATACTAATATTGCATAGACTTGTAAGTTTTTTAAATTGTTTGTAAAAAAGTAAAAAAAGAACTCTAAATATGTTTTTGAATTTGTTCCCAAACATTTGCAAGTTCAGTATCGATGTTTTCCATCAACGTTAAGCTCGTGATCACTGTAGGTACTTAAGTTCAGAAAAACTTATTGGTACAGCCGGGATTCGAACTTTGCAATCTTTGTGTTGCAGTTCGAATTCGAACCACTCGGCCACCACGGCACAGTAGTTACTATCCCTTACCAATCAAATGCAGGGGTGTAAAGTAGCCATCGTTGTCGTCATCAACCTTTTGGCCTTCATCAGCATTGAACACCGCTTTGTTGGATAGTCCCAGCGACGGCACCGACGCGCCCTCCGGACCTGGACCGATTTTAATTTAATGTGTGTTGTTTGCGTGTGTGTGTGTTGTGTTCTTCAATTGGATTCGAGAATGATTTAGATTCACAATTGGACCCGAAAGGTGGCGTTGCGATCGTGTTTCAGGATTTTTTTTAATTCACCCGGGCGAAGCTGGGCGGGACAGCTAGCATATATGTGTTTGTAGTACCCACACACTCACTAATCGCCAGAGATATATTTTTAGGTGTCAACATCACAGATGGCGACTCCATCGCCGTTTTAGGTGTCAACATCACAGATGGCGACTCCATCGCCGTTCCTCAAGCACAACTATGTATATACGTCTTTCAATTTCTTCTCAAACTTCTCTTTACCATTTATTTCTTACTTTCTCCATCGATCTGTTCGTCTGATGTCCGTCGGTTGCGCTATACATCAATATCTACTTGTACAGCCATTCTATGTGGAGTTCTAGGACCCTTAATACACCCCAACACTACCTAACATCAGTCCATTATGCCACTATTTAAATATATGCATTTAAATTACCGTATATATACACACACACACACACACACACACACACATAATATATTATAATAACATACGTACATTATCCATATTCATATAAAATTTTTAATTTTAATTAAAAATTTAATTTTGTTAACTCGGAACTCTGCAACATCTTCTTGGGACGAGTATTAATGTCTGCGACACAATTTCGTTCTATTGCAGTGTTTTTTTGTATGTCGGAAGTGTATTTATTATTTACAATAATTAAATAAATAAATAAAACGTCAAACTATTTTAGTTTTGAGAGAGAATTGTGTTTACCTCCCGTTTCCCCTTCCACCAGCACCTCTTTGCAAATATTTTGATAATTCTGTACAAAATTGTGCGGAGCTTTGAAAACTCTTATGACTTTCTCCTCGGCCGAGGAGGCGAAGGTCGTGGGCGAGAGTATGGCCAGGGAGGACATGTCGTAGCCGTGCACTTGAGGGCGGGCTATCTCGTGCCACTGCACTGCACCTGGGGAGAAACTTACATTGGAGGTTACACTGACATTTATTTACACAATTTAATTAATTTAAATGACATTAATTTACATCAATTTTGTTAAGTATATGTACGTATAAGGTTTCATCCGCGTAAAATTGTTTTCTTGACCAACCTATGTATTAATACTTCCAGCTAATAAAAAAAATCTGTGCCTAATTTAATCTAATACCGTTCAGTATTTTTAACGTGTAAGAAGACCAAACATCTTCAAAAGCTTTCGGTTTATAATATTAATAGAATTTATGGTGTTCGTAAATTTTTTCGTTATTTTTTTTAACTTCTCTACGGGAGTAGTTCAGATATTGGTGTTAGATCATTTCACTGTCGGTGTAACCCTGACATACCTTGGGCATGTGCACAAACGGTATTATCTACTGTAGTTTATTATGATGGGAAGAGACGTAGTCGACAGGAATCGCCAGCGTAGAGCCTCTTTCCCTTGGCGAAGGATAAAGAAAGATATGCTGAGCTGACAGGCAGGCTACAGTAGTGGAGAGGCCGAGTACCGTGTGTAGTAGCCCACGGGGCGTGCACCCTGGTGGTCTGGTCGGCGGAGACGCTGACGAGGTACCGTCCCTGGGGCTCCCACCGCACGTCCTCCACCGCGCTGAAGTGGCCCCCAGGCACCACCGCTGGTTGCCATTGCTTTGTTTCCTGCAATTAATATTTCTCGAGTTGCCAGTTAGCAGTAGTTGCCAGATACTGCACTTCGTACATTTGTGTGCTAGCAATATTGATTAAATGGGTTGTCTCATACATACATACATACATACATAGCATCACGCCGTGTTCTTCAGAGGGCGGAAAGAGAGAGAGTAGAACGCTAGTTTTTTCTAGACTAAGAGATCTCTTTCAATACATCCACATCGTTCCTTGTTAGATTCATATAAATGATAACTGCTCCTCTCCCTTGGGTAAGTAACATGATGTTAATAAGAAAATAATATTCCTCTATGAATAAGCTATTGAATAATCATACACAACAAATATGTTTTCGATTCGGATTAGTAATTGAGATCAACGCGTTCAAACAAAAAACAAACAGACAAAGAACTGCACTGCAACTCTCTTTATAATATTAGCATAATTATTTTAAAAATAAATAAAGTCTTTTTAGTTAAAATATTTTTTAGTTACGGAACAGTAAAAAAATCCAATGTGATTGTTACCTTACATAACCTCCATATATGAAAAGAGCCGTTGTACCCATGTCCCATAAAAGCATCTCCGCCGGGCTCGAACCTGCTACCGTAGAAGCCGAGTCCGTTACCCCCTACTTCTCCCACGCGCACGCGCTCTGTCCACACCCCTTGTCCGTCACCCTCCCCCCGAGTGGGGGCACTCTCAGGCTCCCAGATGATAAGGGTTTTGTCCAGGGACGACGATAGGAGACGATGTATCGACTTAGAATCTGGAGTATAAATTATCTATTTTCTTTTACCATGCAGTGAAACCTATCTATTCTGTAATCTTCACGCGATGTCCGTTACCATTCATATTTAGCTATATAACTTTGAAGTATATAACTTCAAAGATCGCAAGTTCGAATCCCGACTGTACCAATGAGTTTTTCTGAATTTAAGTACAGTGATTAGTCACACCACGAGCTTTACGGTGAAGGAAAACATCGTGAGGAAACCTGCATACGTCTGGGAAGAAATTCAAAGGCGTATGTATAGTCGTGCTTGAGTAACGGCGATGGACTCGCCATCTGTCACGTTGGCACTTAATATACCTCTGGCGGAAAGTGGGTGTGTGGGTATTACCCATACACCTCTGCCTACCCCTTCGGGGACCCTTGTGGGAAGGCTTGAGGATAATAATTCAACTTTGAAGTAAGGATCGTAGCAAGTGGAAAGAAGTAGTCTCTGCCTACCCCTACGGGAAAGAGGCGTGACTATATGTATGTATGTATGTATAACTTTGAAAATAGGTTTAAAGAGTTTAATCGTAATAAAAATCGTCCCCTGAAATTATACTTATAGGCATATTTTAAATATGCGACATTAGTCTAGACGCGTTTTTTTCTTAAGAGAGACAACAGATATAAATACTAAATACAACTATGTGGTATTTGTTCATCTATTAAATTCCTTGTGCAATATTACCGTAATTTTTTAGACAGACAGAAGTAAAAGCGATTGACCTTGCAAATATTAAATTGCAGGTATGATTTTATAAGCACAGGTCAAAAGCTCTGATGTGTTTGATTCTTTAGTAATAATATCTAAGTATGGAAATGTAATTAAAACATTAAAATGCAGTGTGTTGCTTACACACTGCAACTTCATACAGAATGAATATATTCTTTTAATATACATGGTGTATCAGAAAATAGACACCATATAAATAATAATAATAATAATAATATATCCTTTATTGTACAAACACACACATTTACAAAAACAAACAGAAATGACAAAGAAAACATATAGTAGGCACAATAGGCGGCCTTATCGCAAAAGCGATTTCTACCAGGCAACCCAAGTGTAGAGAGAGGTAAGAAACAGAGAAAGAAAAGGTAGGTGTGACAGTTGAGAGGATGAAATAGAAACAATTATTATAATATATAAATAATAGGCATTCTACATAAATAAATACGAAAACATATACTTATATAACAGACATACAATAATATATATAAAGTATATTCTTTTAAGAGAGGTAGGGCATAACCGGTTTCCCGTTCGAATTTGGAGCTGCCCAACTGGGGCAGGACCTCCACCTTATAGAAGTCCGTAGCCAAATAACATTTTTTTTTGTGTTGTGTTCCTAAGCGGTGAATAAGGTTTCCAGTAATCGGCTCCTTGGGGAGGGGGGAGGCTTGTTATATTGTGTTGGCAGCAGAGGGATTAGTCCCATTGTGCAGCCAACACAGTATAACTCTCCGAACACAGAGTGGCAACGCGCAAGTGATACTTCGGTATTGTAGTCGTAAATAGGCTGCAGTAACCGTTTTCCATTGGGTGGGCCCGTATGCTTGTTTGCCACTCTAGTTATATAAAAAAAAACTTATAATAAAGCACCTTTGACTCCTGGTTGCCATTGCACTCCATACACCCAGCCCTCATGCCCGGCCAACACTGCATCTAACTTGACTGCCCAGTTCTGGCCATGGGCTTGGAATACTTTCTCCTCTACTTTGATCCCTGCCACTGGCTCCTGTATGCAGTGGGCCTGAATACTCCAGATACGAATGTATGTGTCTTGGGATGCTGATGCCAAGAGTAGTGTTGTGTCATCTATGGATATGATAAAGCATGCCTTATGTTAATAAATTGGAACTCTACACTTAAATATTATTTTGTGCCTGATGATGACACACGCGACAGTAGCCACAGACACCTTAAAAAGTATGAGAGTACTCACCAACCCTCATAACATCTAATCCTCTGACCCAATCTTCATGGCCCACCAGTGTGTGCACTCTATGATACTCATCACCGCTGAGTATATGTATTTTATGGTCATCCAATGCTGCAAATAGAACTGGCTTGTTGACTGCAGGCAGGAGGCAAGCATGGAGGGTGAGGCACAGACCTGAGCTCAAATTTATAGTCTGTTGGTGGGTAATTTCACCTAAAACAAAGTTTGATTAGTGTGGATGTGGCACTTGTATGTAAAAGACTTTTGTGGATACTGCTGGAGGTGTAAAAACACCCTTTTCACTGTATATATATATATATTATATAAACTGAAAAGAGATATATATTATAAATATATAAGTGCCAATGCAGTGATATGATATCTCCTTGCACAATGTAGATGCTGGCTATTTAGGTATATTCATACTAATAGTCTAATATTGGCTATGTGTGATTAATAAATAAAACTGCTTATACATATGCATATCTTTATCAGTATGATAAAAACCTTCATTTATTGCAAACTTCTTTTTTAGTATGTTTCGCTTAATTGAAAATCTTAATTGTGTTGTACCCAAACATAGATACAAAGAAAAGAATATCCAAAAAATTCCTCAATTCTGACTAGGTACTTTTTGTGTACCCTAATCAACCCATTGCCAATTTAGGGGTATCTAGAAGATCACCTAAATGTAGTTGGCTCTTGATTAGCATACAAGTGACTCAGCTGATGATTGCTCCTTAGGGCCACTAATTCTATAAAAGGATAATTAAAATAATCAATTTTACCCCTGGCTGGAGGCCTAGGTCTCGCCATTGACCGGTTAAGTAGCAAAAGTTCCCGGAACTCACGCTACGAGAGACAATACAAAAAAAAAAAAAAAAAAAAAAAAAAAACAATTTTACTGACCATTACACTTCTTCCATACTCTTATTGTTGAGTCTGTTGAAGCTGTATACAAAGTCAAATCATCTCCAGTATATACCCCAAAAACACATGACACACCATTGGTGTGGCCAATTAGTTCACTTGTTACTCTCCATACTCCACTCTTTACAGTCCATAGAGCAGCAGTCTTGTCTGCTGAGCAGGATATGAGCTCAGTGCATGTGTTGTCAGGTTTATAGATCCATTTAACAGAGTTAACTCGGGAATGGTGGTGACTAAGGACTGTGAGGGGATCTGAGGTATTATTTTTCTAGAACAAGAAAAGATAACTCTATGAACGGACTAAAGAGGACCATATGTTTAATTATTTTAGTGCAATTTAACCATGATTTTTATTATGGTATGGAAACTATGCCAAACCTGTGAAGAAATTTATGAAGGTCATCATGAGTGAAACTCCTAGTGCTGCCTCCTTAGGCGGCGGTGACCGTTTAACATAAGGCAGGACGCATAAATACTTGTTTACTACTTGGTGTTTAAGTACTCGGTTGTATTTTCTAGGTAGTGTAATTAAATTTAATAGTAAATTATGGACTTTAAATCATTATTTTATTACCAAATCATAAATAACAACAGCGTTATTAGCACCGTAACAAATCAACCCATCGCTGTTCCAGTCGACTATTTCGGGAGTGCGATTACATGCCACAGACGTATACACTTGTTCTACTGATATATTCATAATTAAGCATCAGTGTTATTTTAACTTGAGAAGACACCAAAATAAAAACATTTACTTATAGGTTAAGTTAAGTAGGTAAGTACTTAATTGCCGGATGGGATGGACACAGGACACATGACATTGTCATAGAAATGTCTGCGTGCTAATGACAGACAACACAAAAAATATTTGTCATATTTCAATCAATTCATTCTGATGTTTATAGAGGCAAAATAGCTGCGCTCAGTACGGGAGTTCTTATATAATTTGTCGTGTTAACCGAGTAGTTCGAGTAGATGGACTCGACACCTGGCACGTTGGCATCTAATATTATATCCCCGATGAAAAATGAGTGCGTGGGTACTATCTTCACACCTATACCGGTAGGTGTATATTTGGGATTTCATGAGGTTCCTCTCTTGCCAGGAGGTTAAACATACACACATACTTAACATCCGCCCTAACGATGCTTGCAGAGAGAATAGAGCGCCAGTTCTCTATACACTTACCTACATACCTCTTTCGCTTCATCCAAAATCACAAGTCTCTTCATACACACTCGCCGGTTTCGAGTACGCTTGACCGTCTTTGAGTTATATATTTTTAATTACATAGATCATAGTTTTAAAATCTGACGTTTTGATAGTAATATTTAATAGGTTGATAATTGTTTCCGGATATTTTGTTAATGCAATACAGGTATAGATCTAGCAGAATCTGATGGTTAATAAAAATAGATGACACTAAAAGACAAGTGTCCATGTCATAGATAAAAAATAATAAATATTTTTTAAAGTGTATTACTGTCAGCTAATCTTTATTTCATTAATTTTGGCGGTAAATCTGACAAGTAAAGTAAGAACTAGAAGTAAATAGACCTGACTTGTGATGTGAGCTCAGCTCAGCTGATGAGCTGAAGGGAAGTGATAAACGAAAAGATTGGGATTGAGTCCAAATAGTTTTAATTTACATTTAAATACACAGCATAGCAATGCCGGACATAATGATAGCTGGAGTGCCTGTGAGTTTCCCTTTCGAACCGTATGAAGTTCAGAAAGCTTACATGGAACGTGTTATACAGAGTCTACAGAATAACACAAATGCTCTTTTAGAATCACCAACGGGGACTGGTAAAACTTTAAGCTTACTATGCTCGTCATTGGCTTGGTTACTTGTTAAAAAAGCACAGTTACAGATGAATGCACAGCTTGGAAACTTCGCTGAACATAGTGGCGCGTTACGTGATAATTTAAAAGCCGGTGCTGGCAAAACTAAAGATAGTACCTCGTGGGGCATGCCTAAGATAATTTATGCGTCAAGAACTCATTCCCAGCTCACCCAGGCAATGCAGGAATTGAAGAGATCCAGCTACAGGCATGTTAAGGCCACTGTTCTTGGGTCAAGAGATCAAATGTGCATCCATCCAGAAGTCTCCAAAGAAACAAATAATATGAACAAAGTACACATGTGTCAGCTTCGTGTAAAATCTAGGACTTGTCACTTCTATAACAATGTGGAGAGTAAGAAAGAAGATAGGATGGTGAAAGGTGATGAAATTCTCGACATAGAGGATTTGGTTACAGTTGGGAAGAAATTAAAATGTTGCCCTTACTATTTATCAAAAGAACTGAAACAAGATGCCGACATAATATTCATGCCTTACAATTATATATTAGATCCTAAATCAAGGAGAGCAAATGGTGTTGAACTTATGAACAACATAATTATATTAGATGAAGCTCACAATGTGGAGAAAATGTGTGAAGAGTCAGCATCATTGCAGATAAGGACTACAGATGTTGCTTTATGTATTGATGAGATAACACATGTCATGAGATCCTTCAGTGAATCTGTTGAGAACCAAATGGATGTAACTGTGGACAGTAGCCAACCAAAAGATTTTACCTGTGATGATCTTTGTGTCTTGAAAGAAATGATGCTGGCATTAGAAAAAGCTATAGATGAAATAAATGTTGGTAGTGAGGGTACTACCCACCCAGGTGGGTTTATTTTCGAGTTGCTGTCTAATGCAGAAATAAAGGACCACAATCAGATGGCAGTCATAACTTTAATTGAAAATCTTATCCAGTACCTGTCTACAGCAAGTGCATCTCCTTTCCAGCGTAAAGGTGTTGGATTGCAGAAGATTGTTGATTTATTGAATGTAGTATTTAGTGGGACTACTCATGCATATAAAGAGCGTGTTAAATCATGTTACAAAGTTCATATTCAGATTGAAGATAAAAAAAATAACAAGAAATCTGACAGCTGGGGAGCTTTGAAAGCCACAAATTCAAAGAGTGCAGAAAGGGTTCTAAGTTACTGGTGTTTCAGCCCTGGATTTGGTATGAAACAGCTCATAGAACAAAATGTTAGGAGCATTATATTAACTAGTGGTACGCTTGCCCCCTTAAAACCACTGATTTCTGAGTTAGGTATTCCAATAGGCATCCAGCTAGAAAATCCTCATATAGTCCAAGCTAATCAAATATGTGTGAAAATCATTGGCCACGGCCCTGACTCAGTCCAGCTAAACTCCAATTACCAGAATAGGGACAACCCTAAGTATATTAGCTCATTAGGCAGGACAATATTGAGTTTCAGCCGTGTTGTGCCCGATGGTCTTCTGGTCTTCTTCCCATCTTACCCAATTATGGCTAAGTGTCAAGAAATGTGGCAGTCTGAAGGTATTTGGTCAAGTATTAACAGCATAAAACCTATCTTTGTTGAGCCACAGAGAAAAGATACATTTAATACAGTGATGCATGACTTTTATAGTAAAATCAGTGACCCAAATACTAGAGGGGCATGTTTTATGGCTGTATGCAGAGGCAAAGTATCAGAAGGGCTGGATTTTGCTGATATGAATGGTAGGGCAGTGATCATTACTGGATTGCCTTTTCCACCTCTGAAAGACCCTAGAATAATTTTGAAGAAGAAATATTTAGAAGAATTGAGGATAAAAGAAAAAGATTTCTTATCAGGAGATGAATGGTATTCCTTAGAGGCTACAAGAGCTGTAAACCAAGCAATAGGAAGAGTTATCAGGCATAAAAATGATTATGGAGCCATTCTGTTGTGTGATAGCAGATTCAACAGTCCTAAACTGAAAAATCAATTGTCTGCTTGGTTAAGAGGCCATATAAATGTATCACATAAGTTTGGTGAAACTGTTAGTGAAATCTGTAGATTTTTCAAGACTGCAGAATCAACTTTACCATCTCCTAGGCTGAAACCATTGCATACTAGGGAATCAAATGAGAATTACAATGATACAGGCTTTCTAAGTCACAGTGGTGTTTCATTTCCCAGTGCTAATACTAGAGTGGTCTCAAAGCCTGCTGTGAAGAAGTCAGTCAGTCAATACCCTAACTCAAATGAAGTATATGCAGACTTTTCAATTGACTTCTACAAAAAAGCACAGTCATCAGCTTACATGAATGAATTCAAACCGAAAGAGACTAAAGACTTATTTTCAGCATTGGATAGTTCAGCCCAATCTCTGCAGTCTACATCACAGTGTTTAGTAACCATACATAAAAGAAATGCAGCAGATATAGATATTAAGCCTATAGCAAAAAAGAAGAAATTAAAAATTAAACCTTTTGGTTTTGAGGATAATTTGAAGCCTAGTGAGGAAATTAATGTGATTGAAAAAGTTGCTCCTGCCTCCTTAGTAGACTTTGTGAAGGAAATAAAAGTATTGTTACAAACTGATGAATACAAACAGTTTCAGCTATCAATCTCTGCTTACAAAAAAGATGGAGAATATAATTCATTTCTGAAAATATTAACAAAACTGTTTCAAAGTAGGAAGCTTTTTTATTTGTTCAAAGGTATGAAGAGATTTCTCAAAGAGGAACATAAGAATAATTTTCAGCTATATTGTGATACAGTAGATCTTAGTAGTTGACATTAGCAACTGAAGCAGTTTAGCTTAATTAGGAATGAAAATATATTATTTATTATTTTATTTATATGACTCAAATAGTTAAATTGAAAATTTATGTTTTAATAAATAATTTGAATATATCTTTGTAAGCCATGACTTTTCTCATCCCAGACAAATTATCTATATCAGATTGTGTTTGTGGGGCAGGTTGAGAGAGTAGAGCACCAGTTCTCTCCTATTCTACAACTTTTTTGCGGCATGTAAATTTAACATTTCAAGGTGATGATTCAAATAACAACCTGTGTGGGACTTGATGTGATATGTATGTATCAAACAAGCATTGCTATCCAATGTGGTATTACTGGTCATCTTGGCAAGTTGCTCTGGGGCATTGATTTGATACAAGAAAATATAATAATAATATATATATGTATGCATCTTCACTCCACCACATAAGGATTCCTGAAGGGGTAGGCAGTACCCACAAACCCACTTTCTGTCAGATATTTAATTTAGTTGATACAAGTATTTTATCTATAAGAAGTTAGCTTTGCAACTGTTTTTGTGAAAGTTGACAAATATTATTGGAAATAAAAATCAAACAACATTATAGGAACTAAATCGAAGTTTAAATAATATAATGATCTTGTACATTTAATCAAACATTTATAAATATTGCCTAAAACACATTATTATTTACTGTTTCATTGATCTTATTAACTACTGCAACGGAGTTAATTCTAAGCATGGTTTGTTGAGCTCTTTGGAAGTTAATTCTCATGTATTGCTTCCTCCTCTTCTTTTTGAAGTGTGTGCGTGTGTGGGACAGACCTTTAGAAATGATTGTTGCAGTGACTGACACTAATCCCGCTTGTACTAATGGCCGACCAACCAATGAGAAGTCCTTATTTCCAGCCAATAATACTTTCTCAAGTTTTATCTTGTCACCTATGTTTGGTGGCCAGTAGCCTTCTACAACAAGAAGGTCACCATCAGTAACTCTCCACTGTTTGCCAAGCAGGTGAACGATAGCAAAATTCCGAGAGGATTTTTCTTCTACCAATTTATTACATGTTGCAATGACGTCTTTTGTAGTATTTTCTTTGCTCTCTACAGGAGCTAGATATGTGATAAATCTTGATAGGATACCGCCTGAAAGGTGTATAAAATTATTTTGCTATTATGTTTGTAAGTTGAGCCGAGTAACATGGTTAAATTAATAACTACTTACCTTGACCACTACTAAATAAATTGGAAAACCTTTGAAGCCCCGCTCTTAGCATAGCCATTTCAAATAAATTAAATGTTCGGCCTATTTCTCATCAACAAAACATTGGTTGTTATATGACATAACCTCAAAAAAGTAGCATTTGCAATAGATAATCTGACAAATCGTTAAGTCCTACCACAGTAGAAAAATAATGTAAAATAATCTGTTAAGAGGAATATATGCATATTTTGTGTGTATTTTTATTTAAATATTAAAAAACCTCACTTAAGAGACTTATTTTAGCGAATAGTTAAATCAAATTTATTCTAGAGCCGTGGTAGCCCAGTGGTTCGAGTTCAATTTCAGACTGTACCAATGAGTTTTTCAGATCTAAAGTACAGTGATTAATCTCACCGCATGCTTTACGGTGAAGAAAAACGTCGTAAAGAAACTTGCATTCTTTTGAGAAGAAATTCAAAGACGTAATGTACAGTCGTGCTTAGGAAACGGCGATGGAGTCGCCTTCTGTCACGTTAGGACTTAAAATATATATTCGGCGAAAATGCAGGAACCCTTGCATGAAAATAATATATAATTTTTGAAAAAATACTGCATCGACTGGACTTTGTGATCATCACGCTAGTCCAAGGGGGTAGGCAGAGAGAACAGAGCGCCATTTCTCTCTAGACTTGCATACCTCTTTCACTTGGTCCACATTCGCATGTTTCGAGTACTCCTTATTTGTCCGTTCGATTTGATCTAGGTAGTTGGAAATTACTTAGATCGTCCTCTGTTATACACAAGGCATTTTTTGTGCGATGTAAAGTTTGAATGAATACATATCACGTATGTACTTTTATTTACAAGGATAGTGATTGTTCCGTAAGAGAGACAATTTAAAAACATAAATTATTAAATATGCAATCGCATTTGAAATACCGTGCAGACCTTTATAATTAAAATATTCGTATACACCAACATGAAATGACGTGACGAATAGTAATAATATTGCCTGGAACTCAAAGAACTCAGCGAGCGGTAGTTTTCAAAATTAGAGCGCCTTTCATGCTTGCGTTTTCAGTGGTTCAGCTCGTGTGCTCGGAGTTTTTCGTGCTAAATCGGTAGGCTTCGGCGGCGTCTGGGGCGCGTTGCCATGGTTACGGGCGGGCACGCGGCGCTCTCGGCACAGCGGCCAGAGCCGAAAATAAACACGAGGGTAGAGACTCGTGGTAAGGTACAGGAGCAAAGTAAAATTTGTTCGTGAGGAATGGTTGTCATGTGTAAATTGCATATAGTGCTGTATAGTAACAAGGTGCTTTTTTGAGATGGGTAATTATAGTGCAGAAGATATTTTGGTTACTGTTAATGTTTTTATGTCTGCGACATTAAGATAGACTATAATTCAAAGTAAGTAGGGGACAACATTGCAATTAGATAAATAATGACCAAATCTCAGACGTTTTCATTCGTGGGAAATGATTCATTGACTAAATGTCAACTTTTGACACCTTGAGATTTAAGTAAATAAAAATGTTATTTTCAAGTTACCGGGCAGTTGTCCGGTGCTCCTGAATAGGACTGCGAGCTTGCTCTGGGGCGGGGGTGAGCGAGGCATGGGCGCCGTGGAGGGGCCGGTGCGCGCGCACCGCTCTCGTGTCAGTCGCTGGGCGGCGCGGGCCGGCGCACGGTCGATAGTGCACGAAGCGCGAGCACGGTCATGTTGCGCGTCGCGTGCACGCGCAAGCGGCCCCGACGCGTGCCTACGTGAGTGAAGTGCTAAGTGCAGTCGCCCGCCCCCCTCCCCGACACCGCTACAAGGCTCCAGCTTTCGGTCAGTAATTATCCCGGGCCACGCCGCACACATGTGTCCACAATCTACATGAACCATTCACTAACAATGCGTTTTTCCACCTGCGGGTACATGATACGGGCGTGATTGAAAACGGCTCATATATTGCGATTCGACTCATGAATATTTACGGGTGAGTGCGCCGTGACTGATGGATGACACCCGTCTGATCGGCCGTCATGTGTGATTTGGCTGGGTTGTGGGTAGATGTTGCATTGCCTTTGAAACGTACGCAGAGATGTGTTTCTAGGTTGGCTAGGTTAGATGGTGCGCGCGAACGTGGACCCAATAACTGGAAAGTCCCAATTCAAAAGTCTACAGTCAAATTTAACTGAATCAGTCAGTAATGCAGGCAAGCAGATCGATAGCCTGTTAATTACCAGTAAAGTCAATACTGATAGCTGTTACTGACACTTCTTATCTTCTGAGCGGCGTGGGTCATTCGTTCAACTTGCTTACTTCAGAACGCTAAAAATAAAATATATAGTCTCATTTTACGATGCTTTAACAGAAAAATCAAACGTGAACCTCGTATCGGTTTTTGAAAGAAAATGTATCTTTTAAAAAAACAACCCATTACTATAAAATATTATACATTTATATATGCAAAGATTAAAATATAATTAATAAAGATACATACATAACATCACGCCGAGTCCCTGACGGGGTAGGCAAAGAGGGTAGAACGCCAGTTCCCTCTAGACTTACATACCTCTTTCGCTTCGTCCACATTAATCAGTCTCTTCATACATGCTCGCCGGTTTCGAGTACTCTTGACGTTCCCGTCCTTGAGTGTCCGAGTAAAGAAGATTCGCAGATGTTACGTTTTCCATGAGGTGAAAATGTTAAAACATGTTAGAACATGTTAAAGTCATCTGAAAAACGGCGGTTTGTAATGAGTTTTCTAAACTTATGTAGGTAAATTGATTTGTCGCAACGCGAGCTTGACGGTACGGGTAAATATTGAAAGGAAATTTGTATACGTTTGAGAAGACATAGAGACGTGTGTATAGTCGTGTTTGCAAACGACGATGGAATAGCTATTCGTCACGTTATCACCTATATATTTCTCCGGCGAAAAGAGCGTGTTCATCTCTACTTATTTCTCCGAGGACTTGTGGGATATACCGAAAAGACACATGGCGAACGTATGGACTCACCTGTCACGTTGGCATATATCTCCGGCGTATGCGGGCGTGTGGAGACACACCTCTGCTTGCCCTTTCGGAGGCCTTCGTGGGAAGGCGTGAAGATATATAATATAGAAAGTATACGAACAGAACTTAAAGGGAGCGATCTCGCGAAACTCGCTATCTGTTTAAGCCTCCGGCGAATATTATACCTTACCTTAACGTAACTTTTCGTAGTATTGAGGTAGATATATACATACATATATGTATATATATTAATGTTAAAAGTAAAGCAGTGTAGCCTTACAACAACACTACCTCACTTGTCATGTTATTTGACGTCATTCATATTTGATGTTATTCGACATTCCCGAACCTTAAGAAATGTAATTGCAAAAGAATGAAATTATGTTAATGACGGCTAACGATATATAAATATATATCTTATAATACAAGCTTTGCATGGGAGTAGATTTATTTCTGGAGAATTTTCCAAAGATAATATTAGATAGATAAAATACAAAATATCGTCCACGTGTTTCTGTAATATACCTACGCTTATCTAACGTAGAAGTAAAGAAAAGTTAAAGGTATTTATCAATTCGAATGGTAAATATTAATGTAAACTCGTCGGGTTTTCGAGACAAGGCTGGCGAAATCTCCGCGTGCACATGAAATCAGGTCAACACCACGTGTCCCTGTAGGTAATCAAAATCAAACAGCTTTTGGATTAGCTAGGATTTAAAACAAAAGGAAGATAAAGGATAGATTTTTTGCGTCGCGCAACTTTAACGGTAATTAATGTCTTTTCTCAATTCAGTTATTATTAAAAACAAACTAGATAATTGAGTATTTTTAAGATAGATATTTTTATTTATTAGTTCTTTGGTATGTAATAACATGATTATGTATTATCGCCACTTTTTTTGTAGTTTAACACTTATATACACACACGCAGCCTATTATGTCGTGGTGGCCGAATGGTTCGAGTAGTATCCGACTGTAAACGGGTATCTACGCGAAAAACATATTTTCAAATTGGATTTGTAGTACCCGAGATTAGCACAAATAAATTCTGCCTCTTAATACTCGTAATCTTTGTGTATACGTCTGGCGCAGATAAAAAATACTTTTTATAACATCTCAAAAACATCGTATTTAATCTGTCAGTTGACATTATCTTCACGCATTTTTACAAGGGTCTCCGAAGGGGTAGGCTGAGGCGCGTAGGTAGTGCTCACCCGCCTTCTTGACATTTCGACTGTTTAATTTGAAAAGCTTTGAAATCACTATCACAATATGTCCCGAATATAAAAAAATATGATTATTCAAATAGAAAGCATTCTTAGCTGTTTATGTTCCTTCATATTACGCGTACTCATTAGCTACGAAGTGCTACGAATGTGCTACGAATGTGCTACGGAGGTGCTACGCCCGCATTTACCACATTTAGTTGTAAGTAATGAGACTCAAGATATATAATGAGACTTAATTGTGGTAGTACGTAGCTTTTTATTAAAGAGGTGAGATCCAGACATGTTTAGTTAAGCATTATTTATCATATTATTATTACAGAAACATTGGCGGCCGAGTGGTTCGAGCCCGTAACACAAAGATTGCTTTTTCGAATCCCGACTGTACCCGAATGATATTTTCTGAATTTACGTACATATCAGTCACGATATAAGCCGTGGTGGCCGAGTGGTTCGAGCAGTTGCCTGCGACGCAAAGGTCGCAAGTTCGAATCCCGACTGTACCAATGAGTTTTTCTGAACTTAAGTACAGTGATTAGTCACACCCCGAGCAGAACGCTTACCATCAGGCGGACCGCATGCTTGTTTGTCACCCACGTAGTATAAAAAAAAAAGAACAGTAAAGGAAAACATCGAGAGGAAACCTGCATACGTCTGAGAAGAAATTCAAAGGCGTATGTATAGTCGTGCTGGAGTAACGGCGATGGACTCGCCATCTGTCACGTTGGCACCTAATATACCTCTGGCGGAAAGTGGGTGTGTTGGTATTACCTATACACCTCTGCCTACCCCTTCGGAGACCCTTGTGGGAAGGCGTGAGGATAATGTATAGTCGTGCTTGAGTAACGACGATCGACTCGCCATCTGTCACGTTGGCACCAAAAATATATACCTTGCGGAAAGTGGGTGTGTGGACTACCTAAACACTCTGCCTAGCCGTTGTGGGATGGCGTGAAAATATATATTTATATGACTAGTAAGATGTTATAATTTGTATTTTTCTCTCGACTGCTGTGTTTTTCATCACAGCTCGCCTAGATAAAACCTAAAAAAGTTTGCACTTGGAAATATAATACTCTTTAGACCATAATATGAGACATTCGAACGCCAACAGATGTCGCTACTTGTACCTATACGAGATCGTGCTCTACTAATAATGGGAACATTTAGATGCTAGCTCGAAAGATTTCAGAGCTAAACGTATGTGTGGATTTAAAAAGCTGATGTAAAAATATATAGACTATGAAGGGACTGTATTTATTTTCAAGGAACACTATCCTTCGCGTCATACCCACCCTGCCGGAATATTTTCACACCCTTCTTGAAGAACTACACGTACTAGGGAAAACATAAATGCTTAACGAAAAATAATCTGTAAGTCGAGAGATAACTGGCAGTCCAGTAACTTTCAGTAGCTACAGTGATTAATCACACCATGAGAAAATAATCACTTTTACGATGTAAGAAAACAGTCGGGAAACCTGTGCACGATTCAGAAAGAAATTACAGACATGCTATACTAATGCTACCATACCTACATCTCAGATGAAAGAGGATATAGTCGCAAAGAAAAGCAGTGATAACATCCATACTAAAATTATGAATACACATGTTTAACTGTCACTTACATAATCACTCTCAAACCGATGAATGGATTTGTTTGGCATCCGACAGATAGTTTATTACTTATTTGTTTTGATTTTTAGGATTAGCAAATGAGATGTGTTTTATTACAGAAAAACCTAGCTAGTGTATACATATATAAAACGGGTCGTAAAAAAAACATGTAAAAAGTCGGGGTGGGTCGCTAGTCTATACAAATATAATAAAGAGGAAAGATTTGAATATATGTTTGTATGGAATAGGCTCCGAAACTACTAAACTGATTTGAAAAATTATTTCACCATTGGAAAGCTACATTCACCTTGAGTGACATAGGCTATATTATATATATATATTATATAATAATCTTATGTCCACCCGTGCGAAGTCGGGACGGACTACTTCAACTACACTTTATTATATGCAAAGGTGGAGAGAATCACAGATCGGACATGTAAGATGTATCCCTTACCTCGCAAGGATATAAAAGCGCTTGTAAAATGTAGTAAAAGTTGAGAAACTTTTCCGTGGGCACTTCGATTGAACATTCCCTGACTTACGGGACAACTGTGATTTACAGACGCGTCTGGTGATGTGACTAGTGTTCGCCTTGTGATGCTTACCTTAACATACGCTACGTCAAGAGTACTCGAAATCGACGAGCATGTATGAAGAGACTGATGAATGTGAGCGAAGCGGAAGAGGTATGTAAGTCTAGAGAGAACTGGCGCTCGTCTCTTTTCTATGGCATAATGTTTACTTTCAAGCATGTAACGTCGCGGTGGCCGAGTGGTTTGACTAGCCTTCAAAATGCTAGTTCGGACCTGACACTACCAATGAGTTTTTTCTGAACGCAAAGAGGAAACACGGAAAAAATCAAGAGGAAACATACGTTTCAGAACTATACATCCATACATATCATCACGCCGATGGTTGCTTGGATGCTTCTTGGGGTAGAGATCACAATAGTAGGGCAGAAAGTGTCGAGTGCAAGTTCTCTCAAGATTCACAGTCTTCTTTCGCTTAATTCATCAGTCTTTTCATTCAAGCTCGTCGGTTTCGAGTACTCTTGATGTTCCCATCCTTGAGTGTCCGATCGATCTGATCTAATAATAAAGATGAAGAATATTGTTTCAGACGAATTTATGAAGGCCCGTAATAACAAAACAATATGAAAATAAACCTTACTAATGGACGTGTCCATTATTCGCCATAACAGTGGAAAAAGCTCAGGTATAATGTTACCGGCTATTATAATCACCTCTTTGGATTTGACATACGATATCGTGGACGCCAGCGTGATTTGAAGGTATCACCATGTTGCGTCATATTCGTAGTTCAGCCGTAGGTGCTACATCGAAGGTCGTCTGTGGCTATTTATGTGGTAATTAACTGTGACTCACGATTACCCGCGTAAACATTGATTATATATAATATGTGAATAATAAAAGTAGTTTAAGTTACTCAATATCAACTATCTGTAAGTCTAGTCTGAATATATATAAGGTTTCCAGTAATGAGCTCCTTGGGGTGGGGGAGGATTGTTGTATTGTGTTGGCAGCAGAGGGATTAGTCCCATTATGCTGCCAACACAGTACAACTCTCCGAACACAGAGTGGCAACGCGCAAGTGATACTTCGGTATTGTAAGCGTAAATAGGCTGCGGTAACCGTTTTCCATCGGGTGGGCCGTATGCTTGTTTGCCACTCTTGTTGTATAAAAAAAAAAAAAATATATTACCTGAATATATAATAATCACCAAGAATACTCGAGTTGCTGTCCACAACGCGATATTGGTGTCTACTTTATTGTACGGCAGCGAATCCTGAGTATGTCAGAGGAAGTATGAAAATAACTTAAATACAGTTGAGATGCGAGATGCGAGAGAGAGAGAGAAAAATCTGTCAAATCATTCTCGAGTTATAAATGGTGTAACTAGCTCGAGTTTGTTTTATGTCCATACATGTATATAGCTTGCTGACCCGCCCAGCGTTACTTGGGTAAAAAAAAATAAGGTGCTGAAACACGATCGCAGCGTGTCCAAATGAGAATCTAAACCATTCTCGCATCTACTTGAACACAACCAAAAAAAATATTTAAAATGGGTTCTTCCGTTAAGGAGGAGTTCAGTCACATACACGCACAGGAGAATTATATATGTACATATATAAGTATATATAAGTATATAAAGATATATAATGAAGAGCGCTGAAACCAAAACTACAACTTTACACACTTTTGAATCACCATCACTGGTTTAACGACAGTCCCGACATTAGCCATGCCTTAACTACTGGAATTAGATCCTTTTATGTTCAGTTAATTCGTTTATAGAGTCCCCACCTGTGATTGGTTCGAATGCAGGACGTAGCCCCTTAATGGGGGCGGCTAATGTTGATTGTTCCTCGCTTAAGAGTGGATTCAATTCAACGGGTTGGATGAGTTCCATTACTTGGAGAAACAAGTAACATATTTTGTATAATGAAGTAATCATTCGCATAATGTTATGTAAAGATACTCTGTTCTGAGCACAATTTCTTATTTTATTTACTGTTTATGGGTATAATATTTTAAGAGCACACATTTGTAATACAATCAGAGCAATGTACTTACCATGGTTTCCATTAGTTTCTGCCGTTCCGTCTTCATTTATATTTAGATCAGTATTTTTTAATTCTCATGTATTTAAAATTAATTATTATTTAAATAGAAGCCGTGGTGGCCGAATGGTACGAGCAGTTGCCTGTGACACAAAGATCGCAAGTTCGAATCCCGAACAGTACAGTGATTAGTCACACCACGAGCTTTACGGTGAAGGAAAACATCGAGAGGAAACCTGCATACGTCTGAGAAGAAATTCAAAGACGTATGTATAGTCGTGCTTGAGAAACGGCAATGGACTCGCCATCTGTCACGTTGGCACCTAAATATATCTCTGGCGGAAAGTGGGTGGGTACTACCTATACACCTCTACCCCTTCGGAGACCCTTGTGGGAAGGCGTGAGGATGTATTTAAAATTATTATGCACACTGAGATTTTTGTTTTTGCAACCGTAAAAACCTTAACCTTTTTAGCCTAATGGTTTAAAAAAATACGTATAAAAATATGCATTATGTAAAATTAAAAAGAAGGTGTGTGTAATATATATTAAAAAATATGTTACCTATCGAGCCCAAATTGGTAAATTTTCTCGTTACGGTATTAAGGTACAGGTAGGTTTCTTCCGTATTAAACACTTTGTAGACAGTGAAGCTGGCTCGTGAACGTCCACATTGGCTATTATAGATGAGCTGGGGTTCTTAGTGCTTGACATGAGAAAGTGCCGCTCATTCTTGAATTAATGTCTCACATGCTATATTGAATTCACTTGAAGGAAGCATTTTGGTGTCGCATAAGGTTAGATGGATGTTGTACTGTATTCGGGTGCCAGGGCAAGTGAACGAATCCTTTAGGCTTGGAATCTTTTAAACTATAACTAACTGTCCCGCCGCTCGTAGCGCCAGCTATCGTCCAATTTATAAGTTGAATCTAAACCAATCACGAATCCACTTGAACACACACAAAAATCAGTCGTTTAGGGGAACTTCAATGACTAACACACGGACACAAGAAATATATACAATAGATTATATTGCAATTTTCATAGACTTACTTACTTACATACATATCATCACGCCGAAACCGTCACGGAGTAAGCAGATAGACTGGAGCCTCCAGTTCTATCTACAGTTACAGACCCCATTCATATTCCACTTCATACATGTTCGGTTTCGTATTCGAATGCTCTCAACGTTCCCTTAAGTATTCAATTAATTTGATCGCATAATCTTATTACGAGTACCTACATATGTTAAATAGCTAATTATAAAGTATAGGCATACTGAGATGGTCTCAAAATTTTTGTTTTTATACCACATGGGTGGCAAACAAGCGTGCGGTCCGCCCGATGGTAAGCGGTTACCGCCGCCTATGGACGCTTGCAACACCAGGGGTATCACTCGCGCGTTGCCGACCCTGCAGGAATCTTTTCACACATTTCTTGAAGAACTCCATGCTGTACTCTCCAGGGAAAACCTCAACGGGGAGCTCATTCCACATCCTGAGCGTTCGCGGAAGAAAACTCCTTTGGAAGCGCACAGTGCGAGACCTTATCAATATAGAAATAGAGGTTAGCTATAATAAAGTAGTTGATAAAATAGCTGTTACGAAATATTAAAATATTAATGTAACCAGTTTCTTTTTTCGCCAGGGACTGTTTTTTGACTCTATAACTCGATATCTATAAATCGATATTTGACTCGATAACCGCTGATGTTATATCGCAAAGTAACGTTTTCTAGAAAATACATACATACATATCGTCACGCCTAGTCCCTAACGGGTAGGCAGAGAGTATGGAGCGCCAGTTCTCTCTAGACTTACATACCTCTTTCGGTTCGTCCACATTCAGTCTCTTTATACATGCCCGTTAATTTTCTAGAAAATCTGCAGTTGATTAAAGCAAGTTTTATACAGGTCTGCCCATATGCTTCCAAACTTGCACGGGTTTTCGTCCCAAGCAATTACAGACGCAGCAGTGGGACATGGATTTTTTAATGCCCGTGAGGTCGTACGGTCGTACAAGCATGATCCTTTGAACGTACTTTCTTTGCTCAACACCCTCTTGGAGTTCAAAGCTGATTGTAACGTATTTGCCGACGAATAGAAGACGATATTGTCAGGATCCTTGAAATACTGAGAGTTGGAGGTACTGACCTATATTTTAATTACAGTAATTAGATTTTAGTCGTTCTAAGTATTTCACAATAATTGAGCCATATTTTAAGGTGTTGTTAGGTTAGTGGTTATACCACAAGACGGCATATAATTGGGGAATTTATTACGATCTCCCTTCGGTGTTGGTCTGACGAAAATGTGATTGTTATGGCAGTTATTTCCTGTTAATATCGTCTATAGCGAGTTTGAAACGCTGCCTACGATAATGTTCGTGAGCTATTTGCCATCGCGTGTCGATTGAATTGAGATATAAATAATCTTAAATCTTATGTTCTTATATTTCTCTATGTTATATCAAAATGTATTGACGGCGTCCATGGATTTACTTTCAGAAATACTCCTATACGATCGGTATCGCGCGAGTGATACTTTTAGTTTTGCAAGCGATCATATGTGGGGTTAAGCGCATACCATCGGACGGCTCGCACACTTATGTGCCATATTAATGATCTTGAATAAAAAATAGGTTTAGATTAGGTCTGACGGACCAAGTGAAAGATACTTGTACAAAAATATATCTGTCTGTTTTCCCAAAAACGTAAGCAAGTTACTTTAATTGGGGTGAATCATTAGGAGCAGGTTACATCAAAATACTGAACTGGATTTCTTGAGAGCCTCCGCTCGTTCCACCCTATCTTAACTAGAAAGGCGTATAATGATTACAATGTTGGCTTGTATAAGTATACAGCGGAATTACTTACCGACTGTTATGTTAGCTGTTTCCACAAACATTTGGGCAACGTTTGTCTTGTTGGGAATTTGATTGTTTATAATGTTTTACTTGGTCTTACTCTCTGATATGTGTGTTTAGCTCTCCGTGTGTTTTTGAATAATGGGAGCTTTGTTTCAGTGAGTTCTACTTAAGTGTTCTGATTCAGAAGAAATTTTTATTATGATTTTTATTTTAAGTTGTCCATAATTTAAATATTACCTACGATGAATTAAAGTTATAATTAACTCACTGTGTTAGGTAGCCAGAGGCGTATTTATGGTGACTGTAGCTCGAGTAACATTCAAGTGCTTAAATAACAGATGGTGAGTTCGTCACCTTCTCATGGGTAAGATGTTCCGTGTTTGAACATGAAATGTATTTTATTATAATATATATATAAATATATATCCTCACGCCTTCCCACAAGGGTCCCCAAAGGGGTAGGCAGAGGTGTACAGGTAATACCCACACACCCACTTTCCGCCAGAGGTATATTAGGTGCCGACGTGACAGATGGCGAGTCCATCGCCGTTACTCAAGCACGACTATACTTACGCCTTTGAATTTCTTCTCAGACGTATGCAGGTTTCCTCTCGATGTTTTCCTTCACCGTAAAGCTCGTGGTGTGACTAATCACTGTACTTAAGTTCAGAAAAACTCATTGGTACAGTCGGGATTCGAACTTGCGACCTTTGCGTCGCAGGCAACTGCTCGAACCACTCGGCCACCACGGCTCATCATGTATTTTATTACGATGAAAAAGCAGTATGTAATTTTTTTTTTTTTTTTTTTTTTTTTATACAACAAGAGTGACAAACAAGCATACGGCCCACCTGATGGGAAACGGTTACCGCAGCCTATTTACGTTCACGATACCGAAGTATCACTTGCGCGTTGCTACTCTGTGTTCGGAGAGTCATAGTGTGTTGGCAGCATAATGGGTTTAATCCCTCTGCTTCCAACACAATGTAACAATCCTCCCCCCTCCCCAAGGAGCTCATTACTGGAAACCTTATTCACCACGTAGGAACACAACACAAACAATTGTGCTATTTGGCTACGGACTTCTATAAGGTGGAGGTCCTGCCCCAGTCGGGCAGCTCCAAATTCGAACGGGAAACCCGTTATGCCCTACCTCTCTTTCTACCTCTCTTATCATACACTAGTGGGGCATGGATATCGTGAATCGCAGTGCTAAAATTCTATGTTATTCATATAGCTACAATAATATTCAAAATATTCTTAAGTACATATCGGTGTAATAAATAAAAAAGGTTTATTCACCGAGCGAAACTTTAAAAGCCAATTCAAAACTAGTTTAGAATGTAAGCCGTCGCGTTATCGACTCGTCAAACCGAACCTTAAACCGCACGCCAACGCCAGGCATTGCCATTAGAAAAAAATCGCGGCTGTTACGTCACTGGGAGTGTGTCGGTGACGTCATCGTCGGAAATGGAGCACGCTAGCCCGGCCCTGCAGTTGCGTTTACTGTTATACTTACGTGTACGACAGTTCTGGGAAATATTTAGCTACGGCTGGGAGTTTGAAAATAGCCGTGGTCGTCGAGTGGTTTATGTGATCAGCTTCGAATTGTGGATATTTAGGTTCGAAAATAACATAAGTAGTGCATTTTTTTAATTTTAAACATTTTATTTAACACTCATTACAATAATTGTCATATATAAGGGATCGTGTCAGACGATCTGTCACTTTAAGATATCACCCGAGGAATGTGATTTCTGCCTCATCTGCCTACTTCGTCGTAAAAAATAAAGGTAAGAGAGAAAGATACGAGTACATATGTCGATAAGATTTTTCGAGTACTCCAAGAAAGGTTTTCATATTAATGAGCTGACTTATTTCTAATGGAAATCACTTTCGTCAAGTTCAGGTACGCATTTAATTTTTTTCTTTATTTTTTAAGTAAAGCCGTGGTGGCCGAGTGGTTCGAGCAGTTGCCTGCGACGCAAAGGTCTAATAGGTCTAATAGATCTCTGGCGGAAAGTGGGTGTGTGGGTATTACCTATACACCTCTGCCTACCCTTGTGGGAAGGCGTGAGGACATATATATATATATATATACAAAAACATAGACAATGTTTTTGTCATGAAATATTAATGTTCAACAAAGCGGGGCTACAGCAGAGTCAATAAACAATTCAGGGTTCTCAATAGCGAATGTAAGAACAATGTTGTTGTTTCATATCTCGGGCTTTTTCGAAAGTATTCGGATATTTTTATATCAGATGCTAAGGTTGGATGGCAGTCGCTTCATGTCGAAATAAAAGCTGAAACAATGGCCGTGGTGATCGAGTGGTTCTAGCAGTCGTTTACATCATCAAGATTGCAGGTTCGACCCCCGTCTGTATGAGTTTTTCCTAAACTTTAGTTAGAACTCACTAACAGATGTATCATATTATTTCTTCGCAACTTTTTTTTATAAATAAAGGTATTCTGTATGATTTCTTTAAAAATTTCACATATGCATATAGCTCCGTAGCCTGTATTCACTGTCGGTAGAAATTAAATAACAGTTATTTTAAAATAGACCTCCAGTGAATGATTGGGTGCAAAGCTTTGTAGTTCGTATTACTAGCGCGGGTTGTGTTGCGTCTATAAATAACGAGTTACGGTTGCGACATTTTCGCCACAAGAGTAGGAATATACATGTATATTGTATGCCATATTTGGTTTGCTGTGAAGAGATATTACAGTGTTTTGGGGATTCAATTATTATATCCGTGTTTTATTAGTGTCACTCCTACGTCATGTTTAAATTTGGAAACAATTACAGGCATACGAGTGATAAAGAAGTATTTTCAGTGAGTACTTTTAAATGCCGTGATCGAGTAGTCCGAAAAAAGCTCGCAAGTTCGAATCGCGACTGTATCAATGAGTTATTCTGAATTTAAGTACAGTGATTAGTCTTTACGGTGAAGGAAAACATCGAGAGGAAACCTGCATAAGCTTGAAAAAAAATTCAAAGGCATATATATAGTCGTGTTTGAGTAACGGCGACAGACTCGCCATCTGTCACGTTAGCACCTAAAGTGGCGGAAAGTGGGTGGGTACCTATATACCTCTGCCTACCCCTACGGGGACCCTTGTGGGAAAGCGTGATGACATTATTATTATGCTTTTACATAAAAACAAAACAGCTTTGAGCAGTTGTGGCCGAGTGGGTCTTACTTCGTACTCTATAAATTTGCTCTTAAAGCTATGCTTACAATGTTTTGTACCTAATATTCACAATTTCTGATGTTCTGTCATTCATAATATTTGTAAAGTAAATTTCGCTGTCCGTAGAGCTACTACGGTCGTAGCTCGTAGCAGATATTTGCGTAGCGGGGCTACGACATTGTCGGGCTATATTGTTTAGGAGCGTAATATGTAGTCTGTGCCACGGAAAGCATGCAAAACCGGTTGTACAATATTGTATTTCAACTATGAGATTTTATAAAGAGAGGTAGGGCATAACGGGTTTCCCGTTCGAATTTGAAGCTGCCCGCGACAGGGGCAGGACCACCATCCTATAGAAGTCCGTAGCCAAATAACAATTTTTTTTGTGTTGTGTTCCTACGCGGTGAATAAGGTTTCCAGTAATGATAATAAGGTCTCCTTGGGGAGGGGGGAGGATTGTTATATTGTGTTGGCAGCAGAGTGATTAGTCCCATTATGCTGCCAACACAGTATACCTTTCCGAACACAGAGTGGCAACGCGCAAGGGATACTTCGGTATTATAAGCGTAAATAGGCTGCGGTAACCGTTTTCCATCGGGTGGGCCGTATGCTTGTTTGCCATTCTTGTTATATAAAAAATATATAAGTATAAACTTACGGCGATTTTTTACATTAATGCCGGTATTCCTTCCTTCGGGAACATTACTAATCCAACCTGAGCACGTATGAAGTGATTCACATAGATAAATCTGGTCTAGTAAGTGTATGTTCAGGGAAAAGCTTGTTTTTCTCACTCGTTCAATATTAATGTCTTTATTCTCAATAAATTATGATATACAATAGGTGCACATTATCCAGTCAAAAACACGTGGAAAATTTATCTCAAATAAGATGCAGCTTAATTATCTGTGGGCTCAGTTGGGCCCGAATAATGACCCATTTGTTAAATATATTATTTGTAAACATTATTGTTAATAATAGTTAAATATTATATTTTACGGTTGCGTTCTGAATACTAAACACCGTTTACCTTCGTCAAGCGTACGACTCGAATTAATTTGTTGGGCGTGCGTTTGAATATTAAATGTACGGTGAGAAATTGCTGCAATCTGTCATGTCGCTTTTTTACTCGAAATGTGGCAATTTTATCTTTTTAGGGTTGAGTTATTTCACGAGATAAATGCATTTGCAACTGGACCGAAATCAATCTTAAATATTTCCCGAAATAACATCACAGTTTAAGTTAGAAAAAGATAGAAAGAAAGCGGTGAGCAGAGGCTCTAGTTCACTGAAGATATATACTAAATTACGGATACAAACATTATGGATGGTGAGTCTATGACCGTTCCTTAAACATGACTGGACACACGGGCTTTGAGTAAGGTCGGAGTTATGTGTTAACTTAAAGATTAATTACTATACTTTGATTAAAAAACAATAGGAAATTTCATTTTAAAAAAAATACAGTTTATCCAAGCTGACTGGTACAATTCGGATCTGAAGTTTACAACCTTTGTAAACCGCTCGGTAACCATGCATGAAAACGACGAGTTATTTGGTCTGTTGTATATATCGGAGTCCTATTGCCTTGTAAGACCATTTCCCGGTCTCCCTTTATTATAAGTGACACCCCAAGGCATATATGATGCACACTTTTTCTATGATTACATTAAATTCACATACCCACTAAGGAAGTTAATAATCTTAAAAAGAATCGTATTTATGTTAATCGGTCTCGATTTGCTTCGATGTTTTAATTTAGCTTCCGCAAAAGTAGGTTTGACAAAGCCTATACAATTATAATTTTCATACGTATGCAGCAGTAGCAACGGCCAAAACCAGTAAATTTATCCAAATTCCCCGCCAAGGCGAATTGCTTAAGTCGTCAAATAAAAGTTGAGGGAAGCGCCCCCGGAGGTACCGTGTTATGGCTAATATTATCATTCTGGCCTACTGTTTGCTGGTGTCCTCATTCTAATAACAGGATGCTTCTACCAGGGCTATGCAATGACTTTGTTAACTTTATACTACATCCGTGGTGGCCGAGTGGTTCGAGCAGTTGCCTGCGACACAAAGATCGCAAGTTCGAATCCCGACTGTACCAATGAGTTTTTCTGAACTTAAGTACAGTGATTAGTCACACCACGAGCTTTACGGTGAAGGTAAACATCGAGAGGAAACCTGCATACGTCTGAGAAGAAATTCAAAAGCGTATGTATAGTTGTGCTTGAGTAACAGCGATGGACTCGACATCTGTCACGTTGGCACCTAATATACCTCTGGCGGAAAGTGGGTGTGTGGGTATTACCTATACACCTCTGCCTACCCCTTCGGGGACCCTTGTGGGAAGGCGTGAGGATATATTATAACTATATACTTCATTATATTTATCATTATCATCATACTGTTATCACTACTTCATAATTGATTATTGAGTGACGGTGGCTACTCCAAGATGTTACTTAAAGCAGACTTTGGTGGCGAATGTTTGATAACTAGCTATCACAATTGTTAAGGGAATTACTAAATCTGAACATAAGGGTCCTCGAAGGGGTAGGCAAAGTTAGGTTGTACCCATGCATTCACTCTCCGCCAGAGATATATTTTAAGAGCCATTCTGCTTCGAATTACCTCTCAAACGCATGCAGGTTTCCTCTAAATTTTTTCCTTTTCTGTAAAGCTCGTGGTGTACTTAAGTTTAGAAAAACTCAGTGGAACAGTCGAGTTTCGAACTGCAACTGCACGAACCACTCAGCCACCACGGCTCTTTAAACTATTCATAATGTGAATGTTACTGAAAAACGACTGCCCTTCATCATATCATCACGAGTACAGCATGGAGTACTTCATGATTTAAAAAGATTCCTGCAGCGATACCCCTGGTGTTGCAAATGTCCAAAAGCGGCAATACATCAGGTGGACCACCTGATAGTTTGAAAAACTCCATACCAGCGGGCCTGGATAAAGAAATTGATGCGAATGAAGCGAAAGAGATGTAAGTCTTGGATGAAATTACACTTTATCGCATTTGCTTACCGCATAGCGACGATAACGAGAGATATCTAGTATCATACTTTATAAGTAGTAGTTAACTTGTCCTTTATCTGTAAATGGCTTTGGACTCATGATCGCTGCTAGCATTATCAGCAACAATTAATCATAATAAAAAAAATATTAAAGCGCTAGTTGATCGCTAATAAAATACTAATTAATGAATAATTACTGGGAGCAGTTCTGTCTGGGAATAAATCATTTGTACGTTGTTTTATTCATAATTTATTTCGCGATGATGTCCAACACAGCAGGGGAAAGATTTAGGGGAAAAAAAGAAGAGTTAAGAATTAAATAATAGAAATAAATGTACTTTTTAGTACGTCCTGCTAATATATATATTTTTAAACGGAGGTATAAATTGTATTCTTCGGTGAACCTACATCAACCTCAACATTAATCTTTAGGTCGTAAGTTCAAACGCTATCCCTAAATTCTAACATGAAAAGGAATGCCCTGAGTAAGATGGCCGAGAGGATTAAGATATACTTGAAAAAGAATTTGTAGCGCAAAAATACGGGGAGACATTCCACGCTGTCGAAAAAAGGCAGAAATATCCTGTAGATAACGAACGGACAAGACAGGACGATACAGAAACAAATCAATTTGAACGATAATTTCAATTCGATCGCACGTAGCATTTGGAGTCCCGAAACAAAACAATAGCAACCTTTTTGTAAACTTCAAAGTTGTAGATAAGGGCCCCCTTAGTTAACCAATATATCTTGGCACGTGGTGAGCCACCACGCTACCTTTTCGCTGTTGCTTTTGGTTTGCAAAAGCGGTGCGAGAAGGGTCTACGTATATCTGATCATCTCGTGTCGTGACCAATTTACGTTGGCCTCTATACTTTGGCGAGTTTTCTCTTCTATTATTAGTTCTTTAAGTTGCAAAGGGGGGAAGAGGAGATCAATTGGTTTTGGTCATGATAAGACAACCCTTGAGCGACGTTCGCCGCGAAGTTGTAACGTACTGTCTGAGAACTCTGAAGATAATGGATCGTGCAAGGTTGTAGTAGAATCGAGTTAGCACGCCTCAATTCTAAATAGACTGACAGAATTCTAAGAAAATTTAGAGTGCTTCGTGGTTAGAGAGAGCCGAGTGGATTAAGGTTAACGAAACTGTTGAATTCAGGTCTGTTGGTAGCTGTGCTTTCAAATTCTATGTGACAATTAGTGTTCGTAGCACGCCTAGTGCCTCTCCATTGTCCGAATCTTTTATCTAATTCATAATAATAATAATGATATTATAAAGAGGAAATATTTGTATGTAAGTATGTTGGAATTGGCTCAAAAAGTACTGGAATGATTTTAAAAATTCTTTCACCATTTAAATGCTACATAATTACTGATTATATATAGGCTATTTTAATTGCAAGAAAACATAATTTTTATGCCAAAATGTATAAAAAATAAATGTCCACCCGTGCGAAGCCGGGACGGGCCGCTAGTTCATTATAAAGTTCTTAGAGTAATTTGTCACAATTAAATATCTCCATGCCTCACAAAGGTGTTCGGCAGTGGTACCAACATCAGAGTGAAGATACAAATCCTATACAAAGGCATTATATGAAAATCTATCCCTAAGGAAATCAGAACGTGGAGTAAAACGGGAATTATAAAAGAATAGGAATTGATATTTTTAAAAATGCTAGTTGTTGTACTGTTCGAGATTTCACAATCGAAATTTACACTTATAGTTCCAACTACCAATTTATATGATTATTTGTTGCATCATTCTTTACCATCACTATCAGCTAACACCATTAAGTCTTTAAATTCAACCGACGGAGGATAATTAATTAAACTCGTTTCTAGTGATCGTGGTCCAAACATTTGCCCGCAGATTTCTGCTTTTTGTCTTAATTTTTTTAAGACAATTTCTGCGTTGTTTTAGGGTCCTGTCTTTGCGTTTTACAATTAAGATGACCTGTTAGCGGTGACATGTTGACCTTTCTGTGACGAAAGCTATGTATTAAGTTAACGTCGTTCGCTTTGATAGTATCAAGAATTGAAAATCGAATAATCTAAATTATAATAAAGAAGGCAGTGAAATATCTTCATACTTATCAAAGCTTAAACAAAGTCTCGTTATTTTAACGAATGACAAGCATTGTATATACATAGTCTTAACCAATGAGGTTTTATCATCATTGGTCTTAACACCCTTTCCTGGCAAAACAAAACACAGAGAGGTTTCTGTCAATCAACAGCGTCACGACATTAAATATACACCGTCTATCCAATTTTGCTCCAAACCGCTTTGGAATTTGAGTAAAAATACTCGTCGCGTTGTCGATGTGTCACCCAGCTTCCCGATGGCATTCAAGTAACACCACTATCATAATACATATATTGTCATAATATATATATTTAATACATTGGTTTGAGAAAGAGAAAGAGAAAGAGAAGAAGTTTAAGAGTATGTTCTGCTTGTTAAAATGCAAGCTTTACAATGAGCTAAAAAAATGTTAAAAGAGAGAAAATGTAAAGAGGATTCCAACTTTATGAGCTTTGTGTAGCAAGCAACTACTATAACCACTCAGCCACCACGGCTTTAAAATTAAGGTTTGTTTTAATCTGATTTTAATAATATAAATAACAATGACACAATCAGCTTACCGCTTATTGAGTGGTGTGGTTAAGCGTGCGATGAATCGTCGGCCGATAGCACGATCGATCGCTGCGATTTGTCGTAACCCCTGGCTTTACATAATTCGTTACCCCTGGGGATACAATTTCGCGCGAAAAATTGATTCAATTTGCGCACATGCAAAACGATTTTAGTTTCGTCGTTAGACGTGCGTGGATGTTGCTACGTTCATAATTTTTTACTAAATTCACGTTCAGTAAATGCATTTTAGTTGAATATTGAGCGGCTTTTTTAAAGTTAGTCGTTGAATGACCTTATATGCGGGTCGTTTTAAAGTATTAATGAATTAAGTAATTTAAGATATAGTGTATCTGTAGGCGTTCCAACATAAGTCACTGTTGGCAGAAAATCACTCCAATTGACAAATATGATATTTGACAAGTCTATCGTTATTGTTGTATCCGGCATACTACTGCGTAAGCGTAAAAAATTGGTGCATTTAAAACATACATACATAAGACCATCTTATCTAGAATTTCTTATCGATTTTTCAATATTGGTTCAGAGCAGAAAGTTAAAATGAATTGAAACAAGAATAATTGTTATTTTGCCAACAAACAAATTATTGCAGCGTAGATTGCAATTCAATGGAACGGACAACGCAATTTTCACTAATATTTAGTTAATGTAATGTAAAATGCAATGCCTGAAAATTCAGCGCTTTCAGCAATGACATGCTGTCTGTCGGCCAGTCAGTCAGAAGCATTTACTGTACATTTCAATTATTTATGTGTTCTAGTATTCCGCTTAAATATAATATAAGCTGTGCCCGCGACTTCGTCCGCGCGGAAAAGTGATATTAAGCAGCATAATTTGTTTTATTTTTATTATTATATATTTTTATTTTAATAAAACTTAGGTTACATAAGGGAAAAATATTACAAACTTAAAATGTAATAAATATTAGTTTATATGTAATCCTAATAGCCTAAAAAATAAGTTCCAAGTTTCTATTTTCACAAATGACGAAAATTCCATACAAACTTTCATTCCCTATTTCAACCCCTTAGAACCCTTTTTCGTATTAAAAAGTAGCCTATGTCCTTCCTCAGGCTCTCGGCTATGTCTGTACCAAATTTCATTAAAATCGGTTCAGTAGTTTAGGCGTGAAAAGGTAACAGATAGACAGACAGACAGAGTTACTTTCGCATTTATAATAGTAGTAGGGAAGTAGGGATTTGTTGCAACCACTTCCCAGATTAATCACGATGTTCAAGTAGTCACTTGGATAATCAAGATTGCAGGTTCTCCCGACTGTACCAATGAGTTTTACTTAAGTACAGTGATTAATCATACTCCAACCTTTACGGTGAAGGGGGAAATCGTTTGAGACAGTTCGTTTGAGAAGGAATTCAAAGACGTATGTCTAGTCTAGTGCTTGAAAAAGACGATGGACCATCTGTCACGTTGGCACTTAATTATATCCGGTGAAACAACGGTGTTATTATTACACCTACATATGTCAAGCGTGAAAATATAAATTTGTAAAAGCAAGTAACGTTGAAAGCTGTTCTAATTTCCCACTGCCCAGTTCCGAACAAAACATGCAACTGAAAGGCAAGACCCAATAAAGGGACGCTAAAAAGTTAACGAGATACGTACGTTTCACAGGCTTCGGAGTGTAGGAGCCGAAAAAGGTTAAGGACGGTGGTGCTATGCTTTTGGTGTAAGGTGCCTTACTATTACTGTTAGCCTGGTATATCATATAGCAAAGCTTGTACTATGGTAATTAGACAACGATAAATATATAGATATATACGTAAATACATAGGATATCCAAGACTAAGTTACTATTATTACTCGTGTTCATCACACAATTATCTGCCCTCACCGGGAATCGAACCTGCAACCTCAAGATTCGCAGTCAGGAGCTCTAACCACTAGACCAAATGACCGACATATTTATTAATATTTCAGTTAAATTAGCTTTCCAATAAATAGTAAATTATGGCTGCTAGGGGTACACATGTTTTTCTGTTCTTCTTGTCACCGTGCCCTGTTTTTTCGATGACTACTGGTTAGGCACTTTCCTTTGTGGACTTTGACAAGCCCCGCTGTTTGTGCGTCAAAATTCTCTTTAGCTTTATACTCAATAACACACGTAAAAATATTTTTTGTCGAGTACTCCAACACGGGAGGCGTTTTGAATCTCGCTTGCTCTGTTTGCTTGTTAGTATGAGATGAGAGAATCAGGTGTAGATAATACTACACGTTATTTTACCGTCCTCGAAGGGGTAGGTGTGTAGGTAGTACGCACAGATTCACATTCCGTCGGAAATATATTTTAGACGCCAACGTGACAGATAGCGAGACCATCGCCGTTACTCAAGCACGGCTATTCATGCTCCTGGAAATATCTTCTCAGACGTATGCAGGTTTCCTTTCGATGCTTTTCTTCAATGTAAAGCTCGTGGTGTGACTAATCACTGTACTGAAATAAACATTTGAGCTATTTTTTTTATCTACATGTGTTCTTATTACAAGCCGTAATTAAATTTGTTCGTCCGCGCATATTAATGTTCACAGATCTTTATTTCGAGAAGCGTTAAGCTCTAGTACAGTGTGAAGAGAAATGGTAATGAACGCAGATATTTTGATTAACAATCCTATTCTGCGTTTGTTTTTCGTATTAATTACGGATTGTGATAGGGTTTGATTTACATAATTATGTAAATGCATGCAGTGTCGCGCTGTCGTGGCCTACGATGTTCCCAATACAAGTACGATACTCATCTACACTTATATTCTTATATATAACGGCCGTCTGGTCTAGTGGTTAGAGATCCTGACTGCAAAACTTGAGATCACATGTTCGATCCCCGCAATATCACTCATATTGAGATATTTGTGTGATGAACACGAGTTTTGTATCTTGGATCCTATGCATTTATGTATATATCTATTTATATCTAGCTTTGCTTAATTAGGGGCAATTTGTGTGGATTTGTCACATGGTAATTTTATTATTATTATTATTTCTATTTGATTGTTTGTAGTGGATAAACGCATTGACCGATTTTAAGGCGAATGAAATGCGGGTACTTCATGCCTATAGTAAAATATGATGGTTTGAATGGATTTATGTATATTTGTTACTACAAAATAACACCAGCTGTGTTTGTTACTGAAAAGCATGTATGAATTCTAATGTATTAATTATTGTTCTCTACCAACAAGTATTTCCATACTTTCTCGTAATAAAATACATGATACAGCGATCTAACGTCCGAAATAATGTAACTAAATGAGGTAGCATTGCTTAAAGCAGTATTGTTTATGTGGGATCGATAAACGTTTGTTGGTGAGGTTAGATAAACACAGGATGTGCCGCGGAGGCGCCTGAGCTACACACAGATGTGAGATCATTTGTTTATATCAGGTTTGGATGCGGTATTTGCAACATCAATATCTAATATTATATAGGTTTTGCTTCTTATTTAAAAAATAATATATAGGCTTACAAACCATCCTTAACGCAACATGTGCCATTTCTAACAAAGTGATGGAAAATATTAGATTTACGTCTATTAATGAGTTTTAGTGCAATTGATCTTTTCCTAAAACCAGGTGCGATATTACGTAAGAAAGGCGTTCGAGAAATCTTATAGGGGTAGAAGATGTGGTTAGAAATGGCCAAATTCTTCCATCTAAAATTAATTTAGAACTCACACCTGCAAAATACCACATCCAATGGTCCCTACCCCCTTGGCGGCAGTGTGTCTCCGCGTAGCGCGGAAGCGATCAATCAAGCCAGCAGTCGCTGAAAACAATATAGCCTCAGATCGAAGCGTTTCAGCCAATGTTTACCGCCGCGCCCATCTTTACGCAGCTTTACACTTCATTATAATATAACTTGACGATATTTGACCCAGATATCTAATTCAGTCTCGCAGATTCTTTCTTTGAAAGGCAATCAATAGTTTATTCACGAAAACACGACACTGTTATAAAATAACCATTGCCAGTGTCATTGAGCCACTACATGGTATGTACACTACGTATTGTTATGATGCAAGTATCTCACGGTTTCGCCTTGTAACAATATGATTGTTGCCGCACTGTATTTCATCTGAGGCAGTTAACTAAGTACACACATGTAATTTAAGAAATACATACATACATATCATCACGCCAAGTACCTAACGGGGTAGGCAGAGAGTATAGAGCGCCAGTTCTGTCTAGATTTACATACCTCTTTCGCTTCGTCCACATTCATCAGTTATTAAGAACAATTTAAGAAATAAACGTCCCAAATCCGTGTCATGCGGAAGGGTGCCAAGAAGGCTGGCGGCATTGCCACACTGAATAATAGGCCATATTCTCAATAGACATCAATAGCCAAATGGCCAATATGTGATATAAACCGTGGTGGCAGAGTCGCTCGCAACGCAAGTTGTAATTCGAACAATTTCGAAACAAACAATTTTCTTTCTAAGAATACATATGGAACTCATTCCTGACGGATGGCTAGCTTTCTGTCACGTTGGCACCTAAATATATATCTGACGAAATGTGGGTGTTACACGCCTAATTCTTCAAACTCTCGCGAACAGTCAAGAATGTGTAGATATAATATTAATTGCGTTATGGTTGTGTGTGGTTAGTTATAAGCCCGTTGCACTAAATAGTATTTATTAGTCGTTGTAAAATAATTGGGCGCTGGCTGGTTGTTAGGGGTACCTGTTATGGGTACATTACGACTGAAATGTTATTGTTACGGCGTGCATTTGTGATGCCATCATAATATATATTATATGAAATGAATATATATTAAATGAAAACATCGAGTGGAAACCTGCATACGTTTGAGAAGAAATTCAAAGGTGTCTGTATAGTTGTGCTGGAGTAACGGCGATGGACTCGCCATCTGTCACGTTGGCACCTCTATATACCTCTGGCGGAAAGTGGGTGTGTGGGTATTACCTATACACCTCTGCCTACCCCTTCGGGGACCCTTGTGGGAAGGCGTGAGGAATTTACGTAGGAAGTATAAGAGACGATACGAGGTACTTAGCATGTTATCAAATATTTCCCATATGAAAAATGGTAGTAAACGAATATACACTAGATGTATGGTGATCATAAAAACTTTTGCAAGTACATGCATACATATCATAACGCCGAGACCCTCATGTAGGCAATAAGATTAGAGCGCCAGTTCTGTAGCCTTGCAGTGTCTTACGCTTTATTCATCAGCTCTTCATACATGCTCGCCAGTTGCGGGTACTCTTGACGTTCCCATCTTTAAGTGTCTGATCGATCTAATGTAAGTACTTGGAACGTGTTCTCCCTCCGTATTTCTTCCAGACACTTTCGTAATTTGTAAGTATATATAAATCTTCACGTCTGCCCACAAATGTCCATGAAAGGGTAGACATAGGCAGTGCCTAGGAATATTTAGGGACGTTACGTGCAAGTTCATCATTTACAAATCTTTGCATTGCAGGCGACTACTGGAACCATTCTGTCATCACTCTTTGTAAGTAGATCTAATAGAAGATGCTCAGGTGTAGACGGTTCATTATGTTGGGTTATTCTTGTACAGTCGGTCTGAGTAGCACCGGCCAGGCTAGTTAAGTATACCTAATCTGTGCTTATCAACCGCGGAGTTTTTACCCCCCGCGGTCCGCATCGTCATTATCATTAAGCTTTTTGTCCATCACAAATGGGCTCAGGCCTAATCTATTTCATGTTGGTTTTTCTCTACGTTTCAGTCTAGATACGCTGACATCTTCGGTATTATCGTAACCTCTACGTATGTATTTGTTTGTAAAGAGAGATTGACAAAACACTGCGAAAGTACATGGAAGAAGAGGCAGAGGATCACGTTCAAAGGAGTTCTCAAGTAAGGTTTTGTTTAGGAACGTTTAGAGTAGGTATCTAAATCTAATAAGAGAGGTAGGGCATAATGGGTTTCCCGTTCGAAGTTGAAGCTGCCCGTCTGGGGCAGGACCTCCACCTTAATAGAAGTCCGTAGCCAAATATATTTTTGTGTTGTGTTCCTACGCGGTGAATAAGGTTAGCAGTAATGAGATCCTTTTGGAGGGGGAGGATTGTTATATTGTGTTGGCAGCTGAGGGATTAGTACCATTATGCTGCCAACACAGTATAATTCTCCGAACACAGAGTAGCAACGCGCAAGCGATACTTCGGTATCGTGAGCGTAAATAGGCTGCGGTAACCGTTGTCCATCGGGTGGGCCGTATACTTGTTTGCCGCTCTTGTTGTATAAAAAAAAATCTACTCGAAACCGGTGAGCATGCATGAAGAGATAGATGAATGAGGATGAAGCGAAAGAAAGATGATAATGGATCGCAATTGCTATTAAATACATATATACTTGTAAGAGCCGTGGTGGACGAGTGGTTTGAGTAGCTGCCTGTAAACCAAAAATTGCAAATTCGAATCCTGACTGTTCGGCGATGGACTCGCTATCTGTCACGTTCCTAAATATATCTCGGGAAAAATTGTAGTGTGTTAAAGTGAGTTTGAAGAATGAGTTTTCTTAAATGAGGAGGACACTGATTAGTCACACCAGGAGTCTACGGTGAAGGAAAACATTCAAGGGGAAACCTGAAAGACGTGTTTATAGTTGTGACTGATTAACCACGATGGACCCGCCATCTATCACAGGGCACCTAAAATATAAATCCAATGCAAAGTGGTTAGGTTAGTTTAGTACTTCCCACACACCTCGGGGGATCTTTATGGGAAGGCGTGAAGGTTTGTAGAAAGCGCTTGTATAGTTCTGAAGAGAAAATAAAAAATATAAGATGTGCCTTCCAAAAACATGGCAACATACGAACATAAACAATTTTTACGTCCCGTAAAAGGGTAGTGAAATGAAATTTACTACCTTAGCGCTACTTTTACTAAGCACGTCGTAAACGATGACTGTAACATGGGAATTTTGTTAATGTACAGCTTTCGAATATAACTAAAGATGATACCTGCACCAGTCAATACTTAGTTTCTAGGTCCTGATGTCACCATTAGATCGTAGAGACGTAAGTTTAAGGACTAAAAGCCTTTGACTCGTCTTTCGTGCAGCCTGCAACCCAGAGGTTGCAAGTTCGAATCCCGACGATAGCAATGAGTTTTTCTGACCTAACTAGTACTGTGGTCAGTCTAGTCTTTTCGCCAGATTTTAATATTTTTTATATTCAGGTGACCTAGTGACGTAGTGGCATAGCAGACAAAACTAAATACCGTCTGGTCTAGTGGTTAGAGCTCCTGACTGCGAAACTTGAGGTCGCGGGTTCGAATCCCGCTGAGGGCAGATATTTGTGTGATGAACATGAGTATTTGTACCTTAGTCTTGGATGTCCTATGTATTTATGTATATATCTATCTATATAAGTAAATATATCGTTGTCTAGTTACCATAACACAAGCTTTGCTTATTTTGGGACTAGGTCAATTTGTGTGCAATTGTCCCAGGTTCTTATTATCATTTTATAAAGTGAAAAAAACCGTGTATAAGTAAAAGAACAATCGAAACCGGCTAGCTAGTATGAAGAGAGGGATGAATGTGGGCAAAGGGAAATCAAAAGAGAACATCTCTATATACCTACCCCGTGAGGAACTCGACGGCATGATATGTAACTCTCTGCATGATATATTATATGTATTGTTTGTCCATAAGAGCCGTGGTGGCCGAGTGGTTCGAGCAGTTGCCTGCGACACAAAGATCGCAAGTTCGAATCCCGACTGTACCAATGAGTTTTTCTGAACTTAAGTATAGTGATTAGTCACACCACGAGCTTTACGGTGAAGGAAAACATCGTGAGGAAACCTGCATACGTCTGAGAAGAAATTCAAAGGCGTATGTATAGTCGTGCTTGAGTAACGGCGATGGACTCGCCATCTGTCACGTTGGCACCTAATATACCTCTGGCGGAAAGTGGGTGTGTGGGTATTACCCATACACCTCTGCCTACCCCTTCGGGGACCCTTGTGGGAAGGCGTCAGGATATATCATTTGTTCTCCATACAATAAATTATGTTGTTGTGTTGAAAGAGTCCTAAATAGTACATTTTGTTGCAGGATTTTTTTTAATAATGCGGCAGTTTGATGGAGTCTAATCTAGGCGTTGCGCCAGAGGGTGAGTGTTTATGTTTATACTTCATACATACATATTATCACCGAGCCGAATCCCTCACGTTTTTTTATTATACATTAGTGTTTTATTAATGTACTCTCTTGGCTAACTCTTCGGGGATCCCTCCGGGAAGGTACATAGTGGTTCGAGTGGTTGCCTGCAACACAAAGATAGCAAATTCGAATACGATTGTAGCAATGAGTTTTCTGCACTTAAGTACAGTGAGTAATAAGATCGAGCTTGAACGAGCGAGAACGGCGAAAGAAAACATCGAGAGAAAACCTACATACGTTTTAAAAGAAATTCAAAGGCGTATGTAGGTATATAGTCGTGCTTGAGTAACGGCGATGGACTCGCCATCTGTCACTGGTACCTAATATGCATCTCTGGTGGAGAGTGTGTGGGTACTTCCTATATACCCTTGCCTACCACTACGAGGACCCTTTTATGAAAGCGTGGAGATATATATAGATATATAGAATGACTACTGAACTAGCCCTAAATAAAACCGAGACATTGATAAATTCGTTTCTCGCCCACCGACTGCATATGTATTGGAAATGTTTTGTGCTAATGTTGCGCGCTCCACGAAGTTATACTCTATTATGTGAATGATATTCATGATTGTTTGATAAATCGCTTTTCTGAGCTTGTTTGTCTGTTCAATTAAAGTGACGAGCTTTGGGGAATATCTTCAAAGTTACCTACCACGGTCTCGATGGAGGAAGCAGGGGCGTAATAACATCCACCACCCGCCTGAGATATATTTATGAGCTAAAGTACAGTGAATTGTCATACAACGCCGAAGTTAACATAGAAAGAAAATCTCTATACGATTGAAAAGGAAATTCAACTTTTTATGTCGCCATATGTCACGTTGGCGTATATCTGCGTCAATAAAAGGGTGTTATACTATTTCTGCCTACCCCTTCGGGGATACATGTGCGAAGCAGTGAAGAAGATATTGGTGTTAGCTCATTAGTCAGTAAATAAATAAAATATATGTGATAATTCTTTAAATGTTGTCGGATTTTTGTGTGTTGTTTATATTTCCAGGTAAAAAAGCTCTTTATTTAATAAAGCGAAGGCATTACAATAAATCTTGTTGAATTATAGTCTGGCCGTCGTCGCCTGTCCTGTCCGAATGAAACGAACTTGAATCTCGTTCATTCTCAAACTTTTTTAATTCATTAACTCATTAGATATTTTTCTTCGCACAAGTAGTTCGCCCTTCGAGATTCCCAAGGTTAAGTTAATTTCCCAAAAAAGTTATCAATCTAATTTCTATGAAATTAAACTTGGAATTTATTATAATTTTTTCCTGAAAGCCTTTTTTATGGGTCCGAATGATTGATTACTCTGTAGTACTTGCGGCGGAGTGGTTTGGTTGGGAAAAATTTCGGAAATGTCTGGGTTCAGTTATAAAAAGATTTTATTACACCTGATAAACATACAAACATACGTAAGTATGTTTATCAGGTATACACGGGTCTTCTCGAGGTCTTAGAAGCAGTATTATTTTTAAAATTGTCAACATTGTTACTCCCGAGGTAGAGTTGGTACGGTGGCCAACGGATGAAAAAACAAGTGAAAAGCGAGTGATAATATTCTCTCCAATAATAAAGAAAGCAAAGCATAATATCAGTAACAATTACTGCACCATAACATGTATTATGTTCTTTACATTACAGTAATGTTGCCCCTGTTAACTCGTGTGTGACGAATGTTGGTACCTATTTATCTACGCCAGCGAAATCGAAGATTACCGACAAGTAACCTTCAACAATACCCAAGATTACACTCGAATCAACTTGGCATTTTAAACGCACGACGTATCTCTGAAGCCGGGATGAGCGGAACAGCCAATCCATCACCAGCTGACATAATGACGTCATCCATTATCAATTATTGACAGTACACGGATCGGATGCCGTCCGGCGATTTTCCAAGTTTTATGCCTTGCCCCCCCCTCGCCACACCGTCGCCAGCTATTGATCATAGTTTAGATTGGGTGGATTCATGGTAATCAAACTTCAAGGAACTATATTAACGCAGCTGTATTCAGTTTAATAATGTTGCCAATAGTTAGACGAGCTGTTATACCCTATACATGTAAAGCTAAGTGCTAGCTGATGCTGCTGCATCAGCAGTTCTATGTTAGTGTCTCAGTTTAGTTCTAATGCTCAGATCAGTCTCGTTCCACCTCTCTTACGCGTCGGCTGCCAAAGGACATAAATAAATAATATTTTTATACTTTTCTATTTCAAATATAATTTTGATTTTTAATTAATTAGTTTTTTTAAAAAGCTAATCGCGAGGCTCATTATAACATTGGTGGCAGCTTAAGGGATTTTTAAAAAGTAAATCCCCGGTACGTTTCCGAAGTATTTCAAGTTCGCGAATAGTGAAGTGTGAAAATTCGTGAAAACTCTGTGTCTACTATATCCTACTACATCCTGCTAAACCGTTTCCGAGTATGAAAAACTACACGCTTCAAAACTCAGTGATCTAAAACAGTTTAGTGTTCAAAAAATAATATAAAAGTGAGCAGCGTAGAGCTGTATCATTGAACCCTGAAAAAATTAAACAATAAGAATTATCTTTACAATAAAATCAAGAAAGTGTTACTATTGAACTTGAGAAGAAATTACCAATAAGTTCTTGAAGTCCTTTCTCTGTGTTGTCCCTGTGTTCCTGAAAATAAAAGTGTATAAATTAAACTACGAAATTACAATAAAGTTACTTACCTGAAAACTTTACTTGGAGAAAACTCGCCAAGTCGCTGACCCAAACCAAGGAGTCCTGTAACGTCAAGAATTATTGATCAACCGTCCATCCACTTTTCGGTTACGCGAGGTCAAGGCTACCTTGTGTCATCATCACCGTGTCTACGTGTCGTCGCACCGAGTCCGCTGTGTCATAACACCGTGTCATAACACCGTGTCCACTGTGTCGGAATGCAGCTTATCGCAATCGCCTACGTATTCTCCGTACTGTGAGTCTTTGGTCACAATTTTATTAGGGATCAGTGTTAATTTTATTTTAAATAATTTGTGTTTTACAGTAACATTTCTTAATTTTGAATAATGTCGAAAACCAAGGAAGAGGTCACAAGTGTGACTACATTAGATTTAAACATTCTAATCCAATTTATTCACAAATACGACGGAAGTCGTGAACTACTGAACCCATTTTTAACTAATTGTAAGAATGCAATGAACTTAGCTAGTACGTCACAAAAAGATGTACTCTTCAAACTCATAGTCAGTAAATTAGAAGGCAGAGCTCAAGCCGCGTGTGCAATAAAAGAATTTGACGATTGGCCCCAGTTAGAAGAATTTTTAAAGACTCAATTTGGGGAGCGTAAACACTACACGCACTTGCTTTCTGATTTGCAAGACTGTAAACAGGGACCCGACGAAACAGTCAGTCAGTTTTCATTAAAGGTTGAAACTTGCCTGTCTAAACTTTTAACTGAAATAAATATATCAATTCCAACTAAACGTAAAATGGAACTGGCTGGCCGCGTCGCGGCAATGGAAGATTTAGCACTGCATACCTTTATTACTGGGTTGAACCCCAAGCTCGCTACTATAGTCAGATGTCGTGATCCCGACAATCTCAACTCTGCTATTAACTTTGCTACAGCAGAGGAGAAAATTTTATTTGGCACCTTTAAAAGGGCGTCTCCATCACAAGTATGTAACCATTCAGTAAATCGCCCTCAAAACTCTTCAAATAAGGCTGAGTATTTTAAAGATGGTGCGCGTTCATTTCGCCCTGCACGTTTTAACAATAACAATAATCTCCAAAATCCTGTTATTTGTCGTTATTGCAAATTTCCCGGTCACACAATAGAAAACTGTAGGAAAAGAGAATATAATAACAGAAATTCACGATATGTTGACTCAAACCAACCATCTACTTTCAATTTCAAACCCAAACAATTCCAAAGGGTCCATTATACGGATGATGGTCCTGATCCAAATGAAGGTGATGATTCCCGTGATGAAGTAGATGATATACAAAAAAACTAATTAACATCTCGTCTGGGTGTCGTGCGAGATGTCAATCATTACAAAGCGGCACTTTATCCATTGCTAAATCCACTGTATCCATTGCTAAATCCACTGTATCCAATGCTAAATCCACTGTATCCAATGCTAAATCCACTGATTCCAATACTAAATCCACTGTATCCAGTACCAAATCCACTGTATCCAATGCTAAATCCACTGATTCCAATACTAAATCCACTGTATCCAGTACCAAATCCACTGTATCTATTGCCAAACCCACTAACTCCAATACTAAACCTACTGTTCTCAACACCAAATCCTTTGCAGCCGAAGTAACCACTGAGCATGATATTTGTCCCACTGTATCAAATTCTACGTCCACTGATCTTGATTTTAAAACCAATAATAGTAACTCCGAATCCATCATTGAAGTCTATGAAATATCCAGTGACCCTTCAAAATTACTACTTCCGCATGTCCTGGTTTTATCATCAGTATCTGAAATTCCATTATCAATGTTAGTAGATTCTGGCTCATCAGTAAGTCTTATCAAGCAATCATGCATTCACAAAAACCCCACTCTGATAAAAGAGAAGATTATATTGAAAGGAATAGATCCTGTCCAAGAAACCACAAAAACATCTGGACATTTTAAATTAAAACTTACACTCTCTGATCAGGCACGCGGGTCTATTTTACATAAATTCCATGTCGTAAATAAAATCGATTTACCATATGATGGTATAATAGGCAACGATCTTCTTAAAGAGTTCGGATGCTCCATCGACTACGCCGATGATACCTTGCGTTTAGGAAAACTGAAAATTAAATTGCATTTCAGTGAACCAACTTACATCATACCTCCTAGGACAGAAACTGTTGTTGAGTGCTCTGTATCGAACCCTGAAGTTAAAGAAGGCCTCATACTAGACCAAAGTCTATCTAATCATTTATTGATTGCAAATTGCCTCGTTCGTGTAAAACGTAATAAAAGAATTAACCTTACCGTATTAAATACATCTGAATCTCCTATATCTTTAAAATCTAATCTTAACTTGACTCTTTCACCTACTAATCCCGACTTATTCAATGACTCTGATGATACTAAACCTATTCATTCTATTATACAAAGTAAATCTTCAGTTCAACGTACACGAGAAGTACTGAACCAATTAAGAACATCACATCTTAACAATGAAGAAGTTAACGCACTGTTTCAAGTTTGTTCATCCTTTTCCGATATCTTCCATCTTCCAGGAGAACAACTAACATTTACTAACGCTATTAAACATGACATAAAAACCTCTTCTGACAATCCCATACATATTAAATCCTATCGTTTCCCAGAAATTCATAAAGCTGAAGTTAGTAGTCAAATGAACCAGATGCTCGATCAAGGTATTATAAAACCATCTATCTCTCCCTGGTCCTCTCCCATTTGGGTAGTGCCAAAGAAGGCTGATGCGTCAGGTAAGCAAAAGTGGCGTGTTGTCATTGACTATCGTAAACTCAATGATGTTACGGTAGGAGATACTTACCCAATTCCACAGATAACTGAAATCTTAGACCAGCTGGGCAACAGCAAGTACTTCTCCACCTTAGACCTTGCTTCTGGTTTCCATCAAATCCAAATTAATGAGGCTGATGCAGAAAAAACAGCTTTCAATGTTCCAGAAGGACATTTCGAATTTACCCGTATGCCATTCGGCTTAAAGAATGCACCTTCAACATTCCAAAGATTGATGAATACAGCCCTTTCCGGTCTTCAAGGTATTCGCTGTTTCGTGTACCTTGATGACATTGTAATCTATTCCCACGACCTTGAATCCCAAATCTTGAACCTTACCACCGTATTCCAGAGGTTACGCGAGTTTAACCTCAAACTCCAGCCGGACAAATGTGAATTCTTAAGGCGAGAAGTCGCATACCTCGGTCATATCATATCAGAAGACGGTGTGAAACCTAATCCTGAAAAGATAAAAGCCGTAACCCAATTTCCTTTACCAAAATCACCCAAAGACATTAAATCCTTCCTCGGTCTTGTCTCTTACTATCGCAGATTTATCCCTGACTTCTCCAAAACTGCTAAGCCCCTAACAAACCTTCTAAAGAAAGAAGTCCCATTTAAATGGGAAAACCAACAGCAATTGGCGTTTGACCTCTTGAAAGAGAAACTTACTACTGCCCCTATTCTCTGTTATCCTGATTTTACTAAGCCTTTTGTCCTTACCTGCGACGCTTCAAATCACGCCATCGGCGTAGTTCTATCTCAAGGTTCCGTCGGTAAAGACAGACCAATTGCCTTTGCTTCTCGTACTTTAAACAAAAGCGAGTGTAATTACAGCACCACGGAAAAGGAACTTTTAGCCATAATATTTGGTTGCAAAACCTTCCGTCCATATCTTTACGGCCGGAAATTTCAAATCATAACTGACCACCGACCGCTTAAGTGGTTGTTTAATCATAAAGACCCGAGCAGTAAAATGCAAAGGTGGCGGTTAAAATTAGAAGAATACGAATACGAAATCCTTTACCGAAAGGGTAAATTAAATGCCGCTGCTGACGCACTCTCTAGGTTCCCAGTAAACCCAATTATAAGCAAAGAACCTTCTACCTCTAACGACGATTTCGATACCATTGACTTAGGTCCATTCGATGACAATCTTAACTGGAACCTTAGTCCATCAAATTTACCATCTCTTCCATCTCCGCCGAACCTTTTCCCAAGTCCTTCCAATCCCGCAGAACATTCAAACATACCAAATCCAATATCTCCGACTCCTGAAACAATACAAAATTCGCTGAGTCCTAACGCTGAATTACAAGAAAATCTTCAAAATCCTCCGACTAACGCTGAAACCTCTTCTCCGAATCCTGAAACGATAGATCCCCTTTCCGACATAGCCTGGAATTCCGACGATTATTCTAATTTCCTGAAACAAATGGCTACGACAAATAAAAACTTCAATACGAACCTTGAAGAACATAACGAAAACTTAACTAAAACATCTTGCAAAGTCATCTTAATTCCCACTTCTTTAGACCTCGACGAATCTAACCCCTATATACAAGAAATCCTTAGTAGCGTAGAAAACCCTGAAGATATTATCAATAGTGAAAGAGAATTATATTCATTTACAAAACTCGATATAAATAATAAAGAATACTACCTTTTGTATACTAAAGTCCATCATTTTGACGAATCCTCATACAAAGAAATATACAACGTTCTAAAATTAATAAGGAACGAATTTACACTTTTAAGCAATATAAATGAAATAGCTATTTCTGATTTCAAAAGCCCCTATGAAAAACACTCATTTATAAAAATCTACAATATTCTTACTTACCTTTTTCACAATACCAATATAACAGTACACATATACCATAACAATATTATATTTCCCACTCCTACTGAAATAAAGAAGATTTTACGAGAAAATCATGACATACCAATCGCAGGTCACCTCGGGACCGTTAGAATGCTGAAAAGAATTAAAGAAAGATATTATTGGAAAGGCATGCGCTCAGATATAGAGTCTTATGTGAAGAAATGTTCATCTTGCCAGGAAAACAAGGCACTGAGGAAAACGAATCGGGCGCCAATGCAAATTACTACCACTTCTACCAGCCCCTTTCAACGCGTAGCCCTTGATGTCGTAGGTCCCCTGCCTGAATCTGGTACCGCAAAGATAAAGTACATTCTTACCATACAGGATGACCTTACAAAATATTCGGTCGCCTATCCAATGCGCAGTGTTTCTTCTGAAGAAACTACTGACTGCCTTGTTCACTTCATTTCCCTATTCGGAATTCCGAAAACCATATTAACCGACCAAGGGACAAATTTTACAGCCGACCTTTTTAGAAAAACTTGCACTTTCCTCAAAATAAAACAATTGTGGTGTACACCTTACCATCCTCAAACACAAGGTGCCTTAGAGCGAAGTCATTCGACACTCAAGGAGTATCTTAAATCCTTTGTCGATTCTAATCAAGACAATTGGCCAAGATACGTGTACACTGCTATGTTAACATACAATACTAACACACACTGTACAACCAATTTCACTCCCTATGAGCTCCTCTTCGGTCATAAACCATTTATACCTGATTCCATATTCGACTCCACCCCTGACAGCACTTACCCTGAATACGTAAGGATGCTACAGCATAGGATGAGGCACTCGAGAGAGAGAGCCGTCCAGAACATCTTGAATTCTAAAGAAAACTCTAAGACACGTTACGACACCCATACTCGACCAAAATCATATAAAGTTGGTGATTACGTTTATTTAAAGAATCACCTTCGTCTCGGTAAAGCATTATCTCCATTATGGAAAGGACCATATAAAGTGGTCAAAATCCACGGTAATAACACTCTCTCTTTATTAATCAATAGGCGATATGTTAAACATCATTACGATGAGACTAAGTTAGCTGTCCTTGATACTAATTCATAAAATTCGAATAGTCTAGTTCATTTAATAATGATAATGAACTAGATATATATCCTATATATATTAACAAGTTATTTAAGTACTTAAAATTATATAAGACCGGTATTTTAGTTATCTACTATGTTAAAGTATCTATTATTATATATAACATATTGTTACATAAGTAATATGTATATAATATACTGAACCCTTGTATTAATTATACGATATTACTATTAACACATACTTATTAATATTCCAGTATCGCTGTCGAAGCATCTTCCGATTATATCAAGCCTATAACTTCAAGTTCAGGGTTGTACTTCGATTACGTAGGTAAAGTAAAAATTAAAAGTAGTTATCTTAGCGTTATAATCCCTTTGGACATTACTCACATAAACCCACATATTATAAATATAAATTCAACCTTAAGTACAACAAGATACTTATGTAAGCAATCAAGTATTATAGATGACATAGAATGTCACAACATATTAGAACCGGTTACTGTAAGATACCAAGATGTAAAAAGGGAATACGAATCAATATCTCATTTAATACCCAATAGAAATAAGCGAGCCTGGATTGGAGTCGGAGGTACTATTTTGAAACAGATTTTCGGCACGTTGAACGACGACGATGCTTTAAAATACAATAATGCCTTGGATCATTTATATGAAACTGATAAAAAACTGGCATCGTTATTAAAACAAAATGTTCTTTTGACAAGATCTACTTTAAATGCATATAATCAAACACTACATCAAATAAAAAATAACGAAGTTAGTTTAAACCATGCTATCGAAGAGCTCCCTAAAAACTTTAAGAATTTAACTATTTTCTCGAATGAACTTTTATTAAGATCAAAGTTTAATTCATTAATAACTAGTTTAGAGACAGCCCTATTAACTTTATCATTCCAATTGAATGATATAACCAATGCAATCGTGTTGAGCAGTAAGAACATTGTACACCCGTCAGTCATAACATCTATGCAACTATACCGAGAACTCTCTGATAGCCACGCACACCTGCCTAACGGTATCCAATTACCTTTAAGTCTAGAGTTAGATTATATGAATATTATTTTAACTATATCTAAAGTATTATGTTATTATTATGACAGGAAAATTGTATTTGTATTGCAAATACCCTTGGTTATACCTATGGAATATACCCTGTACCATAACTTACCGTTGCCTATGCCCTATTATAACAAATCAAATACATATATCACTGTAATCCCTAGCAGTGTATATACAGCCGTGACCAAAGACAAAACTCATTATTGTAATTTACATAGTTAGAAAAGTGTGATATTTTGTACAACCAAAACTTTATCTGTGAAATTACCGATGTATTCTCTACTACTTTAAATCCTAGTTGCGAAAGTGAATTGTTGACACGTGTTGTAGACACATTACCAAGAACATGTGATACGAAAGTGATTTATGGCAACATTGATATTTGGAAAAGTTTGTCAAACAATAAATGGATTTTTGTTCAGTCTGAAATAACTAAATTAAGTATAGATTGTGAAAACTCAAACTCTCATGATTTCCGAATATCAGGAACAGGTATATTAACCTTGACACCTCGCTGCACAGCATATTGTAAAAGTACAAAATTAATATCAAAATATAATGCAGCTAGCATCAACCTTTCTATATTAAATACAGATTTTAACCTTATTAACGATTCTTGTTGCCCACTTGATAAAATAAATAAGATTATATTTAACAAAACATTAACCCCGCTAAAATCAGCAGACCTAGATAGCTTAAGAATAAATAATATTATGTTCCAATCACTACTAGATAATGTCGATGAAATTACTACTGCTGAACCACACTTTGTTAAATATCAACCACATTACTCTGTCTTAATGTTTATTATGATATTTCTTGTATTAGCCCTAAGTATTGTATCCTTTATAAAATTAATTTACCATTGTAAATCTGGCGGCAGCCTACAGACATATTTCATCCAACCAAATACGCGTAATGAAAACATGAATGAAAAAGATGACGCTATACGACTTCCCCGTCTTCGCGAAATAATCTAGTATTTTAATCTTTTTACATAAACTTTGAAATATCAACCCCAAAGTTTAGTTCACTTCGGGGGGCTGTTATACCCTATACATGTAAAGCTAAGTGCTAGCTGATGCTGCTGCATCAGCAGTTCTATGTTAGTGTCTCAGTTTAGTTCTAATGCTCAGATCAGTCTCGTTCCACCTCTCTTACGCGTCGGCTGCCAAAGGACATAAATAAATAATATTTTTATACTTTTCTATTTCAAATATAATTTTGATTTTTAATTAATTAGTTTTTTTAAAAAGCTAATCGCGAGGCTCATTATAACAGAGCGTTAGTGCTCGACTATTAGCCGACTTCGTTCGTGACTGTCGTTTGAGTTATAATTTATGGTGGTAGTCAGTTTAAAAGAAGAACGGCTTTGACCCTCGGTGTATCTGTCACGCCAAAAGGGATACTTCTTAGGGATTTTTTTTTGTATTGTCCCCGTAGCGTTAGTTCCGGGAACTTTTGCTACTTAACCGGTCAATGGCGAGACCTAGGCCTCCAGCCAGGCACTTTAGTTTTAAGCAACACAGCTAAGGGCACCCCCTGTGGGGTACGAACCTCGGCTTAAGGCGTTGCTGGATCGCGAGCAAGGGAGCTGGGCTGGACTGGTAATTTTATTTAAATATTATTTGGGGACGGGATTTGCGCGTCTGGCTCGGCGCGGGCCAGCGTTTGCGGTGGAGGTCGGGGGGGGAACATTACGGCTTATTCGCGTCGAGCCTCGCCGGCAAGGACGGAACAGTGGTCGGTTGTGTGTAGTGTTGGTACGTTTTTGTCGGGCGTCCTGGAGGACCGTTATGTCGTCGTCCGGTTCGATGACGGCATGTCTTGGACGACTTATCTTTGAGATAAGGGAAGGAGTGTATCGGGCGGCCGATACGACGAGGCGGTTGGGGTGATTTACAGCAGAATCGAAATGACGTTTGGCCAGTTTTTTCAAAAACTGTTTTATAGTTGGGACTTTGAGGTCAACGTGGAGTTGACTATTACGCATGTACCACGGGGCACCTGTGGCTCTCCGGAGAAACCGGCTTTGGAGCACTTGCAGGGGGTTGAGTATTGACTTGCTAGTGTGTGCGAACACTACACCCGCATATGTCATGATTGGTCGAATGCACGTCGTGTAAATCCTCACCTTGGATTTCAATGAGAGTTTACTTCGTGCATTCAACATGCTGTGAAGTCTACCGAGCGCGAAGGCGGCTCGCGCGCGTACCGCCTTTACGTGGTGACGGAAAGAAAGGCGTTGATCGAGGATCACACCCAGGTATTTGGCTTATTCTTCCCATGGAATGGGTTTGCCGAAGAGGGTGATGGAGGCTACCCGTGGGCGTTCGAGGCCTTTCCAGTATAGAATGGCTGCGCTTTTGGTGGGGTTCACTTCAATTCTCCACTTCCGGAACCACCGCCCCAGGGCTGTGACCGCGGATTGGAGGTTGTCGTGAATTCCCTCGGTAGTTCTACCTTTGTAATAGATAGCCGTATCATCGGCGAATAGAGCGCTTTTAACTCGTCTATGGAGGGGAATGTCGCTAGTATAAAGCGTGAATAGGAGTGGTGAGAGCACTGAACCTTGCGGGACTCCTGCTCGTATGGGATGGGGGGAAGAGAGTGTGCCCTCGACTCTGTAGCGGAAGAAGCGGTTCGACAAAAAGTCCCGTACTATGCGTACTAGACGGTCCGGCACGCCCAAATGGTACAGCTTGTATATTAAGCCGTTGTGCCAGACCTTGTCGAATGCCTTCGCCACATCGAAGAGGAGCATACCCGTGGTATAACCGAGTTGGAAGCCGCTACTGACGTCTTCCACTATACGGTGGACTTGTTGGATACAGGAGTGTTTGGTTCGAAAACCGAACTGCTGGTCATGTATGACTTTCTTAGTCTGCAAAACTCTTTAATCTATTGTAGATAAGTCTCTCGTAAATCTTGCCAAGGACGTTGAGGAGACTGATGGGGCGATAACTGGAGGCTTCGGTCTTAGGTTTCCCTGGCTTGGGAATACCTATTCCAGACCACCCCGGTCTGGGTCCTCGGAGGGTGGGAGAGATAATTTGCTTTCGACCTCGGCATCCACCTTATTGAGATGGCGCGGATCTACCGGCAAGGTACTGGGCGTACATTGAGCCTCGAGACTGTCGGCCAGGCACTCGGACTTCTCGTCGTCGTCAAAGGCGGGCCCTTGATTTGGACGAGTGAGTGGAGGCATGGACGAGATTTTATCCGATTTGAGTTTTCGTTGGAGATGCCAGAAGGTCAAGTGACTTGGTTCAAGTTCCCCTAGGAACTTGTTCCAGCGAGCGTCTCGCAGGTCTTTCATGCGGTATCTCATCTTGCGCTGGAGTGACCTCAGAAAAGTGCGGTTCGCTTCAGTCGGGTGAGCTCTATGGGCTCGGAGGGCGGCGTTCTTTTCCGTCACCAGTTCACGCACGTCGTCGGGAAGTTTCCAGCGATGGTCTTCCATCACCGTAACTTGTCGTGAACAGGCGTCCACGGCTGACTGTACGTGAGCTGTGAGGGAATCGACCGCCTTTTGAGTGTCGGCTGCCGACTCTATGAGGGGCGGGATACTATCTAAGTGAACAGATGAAGAGGACTTGAGGAGTTCCTCCAGTTTTCTCCAGTCTGTTATCTTTTTCTGAGGCAGGGGCTGACCTGAGTCCGGGGGGCCTAGTCGGGGGGAGAGCGCTAAGGACACAGGTCGGTGGTCGGAATCTAATTCGTCGTGCGACCTCAACGAGTGCAAACGGAGGTTTACATTCTTGAGGATCGCAATGTCTAGTACTAGGGTGGGGTGCATAGGCCCAATGACGTCGAATTGGAGGAGCCCGCTGAGGTCCTCCAATTGGCGTCCTCTGTTATTTCGTGAGTGGCGGTTCCAAGCATCGCTCTTGGCATTCAGGTCACCCGCGATAATAACCGAGCTATTGAGGTTAATGAGGGCTTTGATATCAGCTTTGATATCGGCCGTCGAGTTAACTGGGGAGCAGTATGCAGAGACTATCGTGATTGGCTGATGGCCAGTCATTCCTAATCGACAGATCGAGGTCTCAATATGGGAGAGGGTTGGTGGTTGGATCGGGATACAGTGCAGGGACCTCTTGTAATAGATCAAAGTACCGCCGAGGGGGGATCGAGATCTATCATTGCGAACTACGCAGTAGTTTGCAATTCTAGGGTCTCGGTGTGATGGTTTCAAGAAGGTTTCCTGTACTAAGAAAACGTCGATATTGTTGTCGCGGAGGAATGCGGCGATCTCTTCCTTTTGGCTGTGAATGCCGTTGGCATTAAAGTAACCAATTGGATCGGGGTTTGATTCTGCTGTTTACGTTTGAGTCCATTATTGGTTGGACGAGAAGGTAGCCAGGGACTCTGATACGTCGGCGTAGTCGCCGAGCACCTTGAGGAGGGCCAGAGGGTCCTTCCGGACGGCCCTGAGGCTTCGTGCCATCTCGTTAACCCTCGAGAGGTTGATGGTGGAGAAACGATCCGCCAGGAATGCCATGTTGGCGGAGGTTTCAGAAGGGGAGGAAGTGGGCTGGACCGCCTGGGGTCTACGCGGGGGAGTAGCAGCCTGGGGCTGGGGCTGTTGAGGTTTGGCGGTGGAGAGCGACGGCAGAGGTGTAATCTGCGGGCTCGGGGCCGCTGAAGGGACAGGGGGGGACGCTTGTGGTAGGGGTGGAAAGTCCCTCGGAGGGAGGGCCCTCCACGGGGAAGGTCGAGATGGGGCGGGTTGCGCGGGGGGGGCGTTACGCCATTCGCGGGCCGCTGCCCTCTTGACCACGACTGGTCTGGGTTTGGGGGCTTTGGGACATCCCCTGTAATTGGCCGGGTGGCCTTCCTGGCGGCATAGCACGCAGCTCGGGGGCGAATCGGCGAGAGTGCGGTCCTTAGGGCGAGAGCAATCGCTCGTCCCATGATCACCCAGGCACTTGACGCACCTGGGTTTTGCGTTACAGTTACGCGATGCATGACCGTATAGTTGGCAGTTGTGGCACTGCCCTATAGGGCCGCCTTTGTGGGGGGTTTCGACCCTTATGCCAGACAGGTGGCATAGGGTTTTTATTTTGAAGACGGCTTTGCCGTCGGTGGAGTTCTCGCAGATGGCGAGAACCACGTTAAATGCCTCTACTTCTTAGGGATACGCAGAAAGTATATTCAATAATTATAACAAAACACAGATTATAAATAAAATATATGTTTATCTGTCTCTTTACTCCAGCTGATCTTCTAAGCGACTGGACCGACACGACCGATTGTGAGGAGTAATTTTCCACACATACCTTTTTTTTTTATACCACATGGGTGGCAACAAGCATGCGGTCCGCCTGATGGTAAGCTATTACCGCCGCCTATGTTAAATACAATTTTACATATACATAGGTATATGAATTTAATGCGGGCAAAATCACTAGAATAATTCTCTCAGTTGCTTTTTCCCCACGTTTTCTAGTTCTCTGACCTTTTTTTTCTTATAAAATTCTTCAATCACAATTACCCTTTGGTAGGTAGGTTAATCTGTGCCGGTATAAACCTCAGTTGTACTGGTACTACCGTCACTTTCTACCAGAGATACTTTTAGGTGCCAACGCGACAGCAAGCTGGCAAGTCCGTCGCCTTACCCACGACTATGTATAGTATCTTGAATATTTTTGTACCGTGTAGCAGCCTAGCGTTGCTTTACGACTCGCTCCCGCGGGACACCTATTTGAGTCCAATTTCTTATCAGGAAAAGAAAGTAGATGTTGTATTAGGTATTTACGTTTCTTGTAAATATTCTTATTTGTTATTATTAATGCCCAAGAGGTACTATCGATCGTTAATATCATAAAAAAATTTATACAATTTAGTTACCAACTAATATTCATAGTTCTGAAACTTTTAATTTTTATCTTTGATCACTATATTGGAGACCAAGCGATCTCGGAACTTATGAAACAAAATATCTTGACCAAAATCTAGCCCTAAGACCAAAATCTAGCCTTAAGACTATCTTTGAAGTTGCCAAGTTGTAATTTGAGTAACTTAAAACGACCAACAAAATTAAAAAAAAAACAAGTAACATTTGACAGTTTACGCGTACGTCTGCTGTTATCCTGTTTTATCCGGCACACACCAGCCCGGGGCGGTGTTTAACACCTCATTCGGGCGGTTAAAACTGGTTAAAACAAGTTAACGCCAGGTTACGTACTGACCTCAGCAATGTCGTGTTTGTTTGGAATCTAAACTTCCAACTTATTTAAGGGATTGCTGTCCAATCTGTAACAAAAGGTACGGTGCTTTATTGAGTGGACAAAAACATTTAATGTACTGAGATTGTTTTTTTTATTATATACGATTGGATATTTTTATATATTTATATTTATAAGTCTTATATACGTGTGTGAATTATATATGACTGAATTACCACTAATCAGCTGGACTTCAGAGAGGTAGGGCATAACAGGTTTCCCGTTCGAATATGGAGCTGCCCGACTGGGACAGGACCTCATAGAACCTTATAGAAGTCCGTAGCCAAATAACACAATCTTTTGGTTTGTGTTCCTACGCGATAAATAAGGTTTCTAGTTATGAGCTCCTTGGGGAGGGGGGAGGATTGTTATATTGTGCTGGCAGCAGAGAGACTATTTCCATTATGCTGCCACAGCATAACTCTCCATACAGAGTGTCAACGCGCAAGTGATACTTCGGTATTGTAAGGGATAATACGCTGCGGTAACCGTTTTCCATCGTGTGGGCCGTATGCTTGTTTGCCACTCTTGTTGTATAAAATACTTATTTTAATGATTTTTTCGGGTGTGTTTTGATTGGATTCAAGAATATTTTGGATTCACAGTTGGACCCGCTGAGATCGTGTTTAAATTATTATTTTTTCAGCTAAGCTAAGCGAAGTTGGGTGAGTCGCCTAGTAATATGCTATATCTTGAATGGGCTTATAATACATTTTTGCTATGTTGTCGGCATTTCATTATATATATTCAATAAGAAGTGATAAGTCTACTCTATCTGCTGGTAACCTTTAGGGACTGGGCGTGATCCATGTATACGCAGTTTTACCCACGTTAAATTTGACTGCTCAGTTCCCTTGGGAAGTAGCATGAAAATATATATCCAACCTTTCATAATAAATGGACTATCTAATGTAAACATATTTTTATAATCGGTTGATTTGATCCCGACATTTGCGCAGACAAAAATACTGTGCCTACTTTGATATATAGATTGTGTGTGTACATATGTGCGTGTAGTAAGCAACGACCTATTGTCGGGCCTACACTGTTCCCCCATACTTAAGTACTAAGTACTACTTAAGTACTACTACTACTTAAGTACTACTTAAGTGCTGTAACATAATACCAAATGATTTGAAAAGAGTAACCATGGAGTTTCTTGCCGGTTCTTCTCCATGGAAAGACCAACCCGAACCGTGCACCTTTTTCGACGTTTTATAAGTGCCCAACTAGGCCTATGTGAAAAAAAAAAATATATTTTGTGTATCCAAAGAATCGATATTTATCAATTACCAAATGACGACCTTCTAAGTCCTCCTAGTTGAGATAAAACTTGCGTTATTAATGATCGTATATGTATTGCAAACGTGCCCACTCATTCTAGGGCCGGAGCACCAAAGTAAAGTGCTGTTACTTATGTTTATTTATTGGTATTCGACTTGTGGGCGTTACATTTGCATCGCGCCGGAACGGGCACTGTGCCATAATGGACACTCAATGAAGACGCCTCGTGAACGATTTTAAGCTTTAACGTTATTGTAATGAATGTTACATTCAATTGGCTAACGGTTATTTCATACTAGTACATGTGAAATTGAATTTAGTTTGGTTAGCTTGATTCTGGTGTGTTCATTATTACTAACTCTGCTATATTGCGGATTTGTCCTATGAGATGTAAGGGTCGCGGGTTCAGTCCCAGAACGCAATAATTTTTACTGTGAGCGTATTTTGTTTATTGATTGGGGTGTATTTTATATGTAAATTGCATATGTACAAATTTACACTCAAGGCAGGGCCATAAAACACAGCTAGTCGCATATGAACATACAAATAATTACGCCGAGACTCACGGGGTAGGCAGAATGTAAAGTGCTCATACTTTCTAGATATACAGACCTTTAATCTCTTCATATATGCTCGGTATCAACCTCGTTGCGTCAATGTTAATTAAGATTATCGTTCGGCGTCAAAACTAATGATTTTTCACCTCGAGGTGTTTAGTTCCCAAACTTATTAAACTTTGCGATCAGGCGTTTCAGCACAGTACGGCTACGTTCGTATTTCGTCCTCTCCATGCTGTTTGTATGGCAATTGAAAGTGGTTGCCAAATCTTTGGTAGCTTTGCCAGGGGTTTCGACTGCCAATACCTCGTTTGTAGTTCTCAGCAATATGATCACGTTAGCTCACGTACTGAAATAATCTATTTGCTATGTATCTTATGCAACCGTTATTGTTGCTTATATCTATTACTAATGAGGGAGAAACAGAGAATCAGCATTGCAATCTAGCGTGGCAATTCTGCTAGTCATTTTGGCACGTTGCTGCTGGATACAATCAGCTGTCTTTTGTAGATATTGTTAATTGTTGTTATTGTAAATAAACTCAAGGGACGAATTACTAATTTGTTACATGCAAATGCAAAGATTGCGAGCTTGGTCCTCGACTGTACCAATGAGTTTTTATAACTTTTACAGTGATTACACATCACTAGATTTACGGTGAAGGAAAATATCGAAAGGAAACCAGTATACGTTTCATCAGAAATTCAAAGGCGTATAATCGTACTTGCGAAAGCCGATGGCTGAAAGTGACGCTTTCTTCAATATACATGCTCGTATGTGCATAGTTATTACATACATATTATAGAGTATATGTACATATATACACGAGCTGCAAACTTAATACGAGACAATTGTACCAAGTGTGGCCAGATGTTCATTTGCAAGTGGGAGTGGTGCGCCTTGCGGGTCCGTATTCCATTGTGAACGATGTGAGACTATTAATTCAACGAGCTAATACTGTCACTGGACAATGTACCGGTAAGCCCATTATGTATTCTGTAGAACAATAGGGTTGATTATGGCGTGCACGCCGTCGATAAAACTGATCTGGCCTGCGTTGTGAAGTACTGGAGATATTTACAATAACAATGTTTTAAATAGCCGTGGTTCGAGTAGGTGCCTGCAACACGAAAATGGCAAGATCCGACTGTACCAATGAGCTTTTCTGAACGTAAGTACAGTATAGTCACATCACGAGCTTAACGGTGAAGGAAAACATCGAGAGGAAACCTGCATACGAGAAAAATAAGGAGTATGTATAGTTGTGCTTGAGTAACGCGATGGACTCGCCATCTGTCCCTTTGGTACCTAGTACCTACAATATATCTCTGGTGGAAAGTGAGCATGTGGGTACTACCTATAGATTACCTATAGGTTTTTTCTTGCTTTCATTGTGCACTAGGAGATATTTGGACAATGAAGAAAGGTACCATATATTTGAGAAGAATTTCAACTTTTGAACGTTGTGTCTGAGGTAAACAGACTCGCTATTAATCTCGTTGGCAAATTAATATATCTTCGCCGAAATCTGGGTGATTTTAATCCTCTGCTTACCGCGACGAAATACCGTACAAACAATGAATACGAATTTATGCGTATTTGTAGGTTCAATGATTTCGAGAATTAAAAAGGTTTTACTACTTTCCGATCTTATTCGACGCAATGCAAAAATAGTTTAGATATACGACGTAACAGGCGGAAGTGTAACATGATTTTCATACGGTTTATTTGTACTGGAGCAATCAAACGAGCTCAAACAAAACTCGTTCAACTGTACACAGAATGTTTACGCTTGTATGATTACAAATACTCGTATACGGACTGTGCCGGGTTGGTAAACTAAAGTTTTATGAAACGATTCCTATATTGCTCGGCATTGATCAAAGGTATTCCCACCATCCCAAACTGCACTGTCATATATATATTCTGCCTTCCCACAAGGGTCCCCGAAGTGATAGAGATTTGTACCCACTAGTAGTGGGCAGTAGAAACCAGTTATTACTCATCTACTTTCCGCCAGAGATATTCTTCAGAAGAAATTCAAAAGCCGAATGTAGTAGTCGTGCTGGATTAACGGTGATGGATTCGCCCTCTGTGGTTCCTACCTAGGTACTACACACACACCTATGCTTGCAGACATATTTTGAGGCAAATTCAGATATAATACATCATTATAAAGAGTGCTAAATATTATCTTAAACACTGTTTAACTTTCTATAAATATATATATACATCTTTATGTATGAAAATGTGATAGTAACATCCACCCCTAGATTCAACCATATATTATAAAACTTTCCACCGATGAGTCAGCCCACAACCGATATTTCATCCATTAAAACTTGTCCGTTATTTACGGAGAGCGGCCGAAAAAATGAAGACCTCACAACTAGCGTCGTAACTTGAAGCTACCGCCATGGAAACTTACTCGAGCGACCAGTTTTTGTTGGGACTGCGATTCCCGCCCAGCTTACTGCTTACTTACCACTTAATATAGGCAGTTATCATATGTATCTATGTCTATGAATTCAACGCAAGTGCAACCGGTAGTGATTGATAATGGACTTGCTCGGTTAGTTACACGTAATTACACACCTCACGCCTTCCAACAAGGGTCCAATTTTAGGTGCTACCGTGACAGATAGCGAGTCTATCACCGTTACCTATACATACATATTTGAATTTCTTCTCAATTGTATGCAGGCTTCCTCTCGATGTTTTCCTTCACCGTAAAGCTCATGACTAATCACTGTACATAAGTTTAGAAAAATCATTTATACAGTCGGGATTAGAACGTGCAATCTTTGTGTCGCAGGCAATAACCCCTCGGCTACCACGGCTCTAATTCATAAGTTTTCGTAATGTATAAGGACTTGCTAAGGCGTCCCACTATGAGTACAGTGTGAACGCTGCTTATGACACAAAGACTTTACGTCGATGTTCTTAAACACGACGACCATGTAACACATGTTGTAAACTAGACTGTATAGTGGATGCACATGTACAGAGGTCAAATAAAATTTGTTTACGACGTCGCGTCGTGAACAGGTGACGTCTGCTGTAGTCAATAATGTAAGCGCCGACGACGCCAAGATGGTGTTCGGGCTACGTGCCGCATCTTTCTATACTCTATAGACGATATTTTAACACGTACGCTGTCTTGACATTGCTAGTTAGTTTATTACTGTAGTGCGGCATGGAGAGCTTCAATATGGAGGTGAAAAACTCTGGAAAAGCCATTTGGACCACGTGAAACTCATTTGTTTTCTTATGACGGTAAACAAGGATGCTGCTCCTGATAATTGGCGGTTACTGCCGCCTATTGTCACTTGCTACGCCACAGGTATAGTTCGCGTTAACGATCCTGCGAAATCTCCACTTGAACCCAATTGTCTAGGGAAAACTTCAGGGGGAAGATTCTATGGCATAATATACGGCAGCAAGCGTTGCAATAAAAAGAGTTTTACTTACCTTATCGTGCCAAAGGTATTTTAAATATAATTTGGAAAATACGAGCTCCCTTGAATAATACAAATTTGGAAGTTACATGACGTAATCTTCATAAATTGTCTCCCGTAATCATTATAATTTTCTTTTTACCTTTGCTGTGCGATTTAGAAGAACAATCTTCGATGCATTTTAGAGTTCTACTCTAGATAACACTTGCTTCTATAGTACTAAGTAATTAATCAAATTAAATGTATTTTAGAAGTATTTTTCGGTATGAAAAAAAAAGTCTGCCTGTCTGTCCCTGTCCCTCCCTGATCGTTCAAAACTCATTGAGAAAGTCGAACATGCAATCTTTGCGTTTCAGGGGACTTTTACAACTACTCGACCACCACGGCTCTTATAACACGTAACTGTGTAATATAGTCGGATAGTTCTGATAATCTGTATTAGACATTATTCTTGCGAGCTGGAGGAAGTAGGAAAGGATATTTATAAAGCCACGGTCACATTAACGACACAAGTTTTTCTATTTCAAACTTACGGTAGATAACACTGGTGCTCCGACTTAATACGTGTCGTGAAGGCCAGCGGTTTTATTGCTATTGCTATTAGATCTGGGATCTCCGTCCAGCCCTGCAGCAAACATTTCAGTAATGGACACGCGTTTGACTATTGTTTGTGGGTGTAACCTACTTCGTGTCATAATATTTATATATATTATGACAAGAAGTTGGCACCTAAAATATATCCCTGGCGGAAAGTGGGTGTGTGGGTATTACCTATACACCCCTTCCCTTAGAGGATATTATAATATATATTTTAAATCAATCTCCAGTACTTAAGTCTTGCCATAACTCGAGAATGGCATGATCGATTTTGGTCATTTTTTATATGTGTATTTGCATGGATCCCTGGATGATTTGAAATAAGACCTGACAGGCATTGCCGCGTTCGTGTTCTAATTTTTTTCATCCAAACGAAGTCGGGTGGGTCAGGTAGTATTTAGGTTAGTATAGGTTTACATCCACGCATTTTATATATTCGTGAGTGATATTTACAAGGCGGACTCTGTTTTCTTTTGGGGTCAGCTGTATTAAATAAATTACTGATCAGTTAGATACCGTTCATAAGTTATTTATAGAAGTTGACTGCTTCGACAGAAACCTAATTTAGTGTTATTTCAATAACGGGTATATATATATATATATGATATTTTTCATTTATCTATGTCCCACGGCTAGGCTAGGCACCAATCAGGTACATGACAGTTCGCCATCTTGGCATTCCACGTTTATAATATAGGTTGCTTTTCCATAAGATGTTACTCCACCCTCTTTTCTTTTATTATTGTCTACATCTAACGTTACAGTTGTCAAACACGACTCATACGAATTTTAAATACGCCTTTGCATTAGTTCTTAAAATTCATTCTTCCTCTTAACGTTTGGTTTTGCGGTAAAGATTGTGCTAAATTACTTTACTCAAGTAAAACATCTCATTAGTGCAAAATACCGGGTTCGAAGCCACAATCTTTGATTTCACTGGCGTTCTAACCACTCATTCACCATGGCTGTAAAATACAAGAACGATAATAATATACTTTGAACGAGAACTGTTCAAAATAGTTCAGTTTGAATGCAAGTCGTATGCATCCATAGTGGCTCGGAGATAGTGGATTGGCTAGTCTAATGAATACTTTACGAAGAGTTGTACTGCACATGTGGAATTTTTCATTGCCCCAAAGGCTCTGCAGCTGTAAGCCTGTGTGCGGGTTGACCTAGATAATACCCAGGCTTAAATTTATAAGGTACCGTGAAATGTGTTTTTGATGTAAAATGCAGATATGCGGGGTGTGACGCGAGACCCCAGCTATATTTGGAGGGGTTGTTTCGTATCGCAATACGACCAAAGAATGATATAATGGACAGAGGGCATATTTTACCCTTGTTGTTTGTTCACGTTTGTCATATGAAATGTTTTCATTGAATCAAATGTTTTGTCGACTGTCATTTGTCATTTTATGTTAAACTTATAATACGCTGTTGTTATTCTTTAGAAAATAAATTAATTAACTCTGTCCTGACAAGGCTTGTCACCCCACTGTGCGGCCTCTTCTTCAACACGTCCCGTTTGCCGGCCCTACTTCGCATCCATTGCTTTCCAGCCACTGTCATGATATCGTCAGCCCATCGGATTGCTGGTTACTCTCTGTTTATTTCAATTCTCCCCATTCAGTAGCTGCCTTACTCCACCGCCCGCAAATCCGTCTAGGTAAATTCCTCTCTTCTGGTGAAAAATATCGAGAGACCTGCTCACATATCAGATTGCTCACATATCAGATGAAATTCGGTTTCAATAACAGCTATTAAAAATTCAAAAAAATTTTAATAGCTGTTATTGAAACCGGTGGTGGACACGTGACGGAACGTAGGCACTTGTCACTGGCGAAATGTTAGTGTACACCTCTGCCAGCCCATTTAGAGGCCCTTGTAGGAAGAAGAGAAGTTACGTATTTGGTGTCCTAAAAAGTTTAATTATCCTACTTCCTGTGATAGACATATTTCTGTCTATCAGACATATATTCCTATCTTATTCATACATACATACATACATATCATCACGCCAAGTCCCTAACGGGGTAGGCAGAGAGTATAGAGCGCCAGTTCTCTCTAGACTTACATATCTCTTTCGCTTCGTCCACATTCATCAGTCTCTTCATACATGCTCGTATGAAGAGAAGTATCGCTTATTCATAAATAGATAATTACATATATATATATATATATTTATAGATATACTTTTTTTGATATTTTTTAGCACTGGTATTCCCTTTAACTGATAGGCTCTGTACAAACATTTTAGCGGCTGCTTTAGCAGTGATTTTATAGTGTCGGTCCATTTTTAGTTCGTTCGCCGAGTGGTTTTCCTGCATTACGGATTTCCTTGAGTTTTTAAGTAAAAATGTTTAGTGAATGTGTTTTAAAATATTCAAGATATTACTTTAAATGTTTTTTGTATTTATACTGTTGGATTTCTGTTTCTCTCCAGAGTTATCGCGTTGCGTTTAGCGCATTTTAATATTAAAATTTTTCTCTTATAAGATACATTAGATATTATAGACATAGAGCCGAGTGTGGCGGAGCGGTTTGAGTTCGAGCAATACAAAGATTGCAAGAATCCCGAGTTTCGAGTACTCTTAACGTTCACATGCTCGAGTGCTCGATCGATTTTCAAAACTAGTTGTTCTCTATTGGCTCTGGGCCCGTCCATTTCCGTAAACATTGTAAGCAAGTACTATATTTTTATTTATATATAGGTAAGGCAACACAAATTGAATAACTGAATAAATATATAGCTACTCTGCAACTATGTTGAACGCCAGTTGTCAAAGATGTGCTTGTTAAAAACTTTGACTTGCACTACTTGAGTGCATTCGTTAACCTCCAACTTGGAACGTAGTTGCGATCTTCGGGAGAGTCGTGTGGAAGTATTAGTTGGATAATCTATTCGCAAGTTGACTGAAAATACGATCGTAAGAATTCTGGGACGTAACTTTTGTGATACGGGGTGATATCCCAATTAAATTCAAATGATTGCAGCTTAAAATAATTGTATTAGTAATTTCGATCAAACGTTTTATTGAAAATCCTTGGGATTCTGTAGGATACACTTTAGAAGAGAATGTAGAGTTTGTGAGTTGAGAATGAACACTGTACTGTCTCTGCTAACCCCGTGAGCGACCCAGCGGGATGGACGCATGTTTTGAAAATATATCCAGATGCATTCTGGTATATTTCTCTTCAGTGTTTTAAAAGCAAAATACTTATTTGCGAATACCGGGGTCTAGCGTGATAGCACGCTTTTGCTAACCAAATTCAAGTACAACGGAGACTAATGTATGTGACGTCTATAGGCGGTTCTTTTGCACCCCGCCATAACAAAGTTAAGTTAGGAGCTAAGTTAACTTAAGAGGTCCTAGAAACAGATACCTTGCAAAATATGTGAATAGTGATTTCAAACTTGAATTACGAACTCGATACAGAATTCTACTGTAATTTTAGGAATTTGTAGAAGAATGTCTGTGAAAAGTGAAAAAGTGTTCTGGTAAGGTTCATATCTCTTTGAGAATGTGTAATTCTAGAAGCATTTATGTAACTAACATACGCGTATATTATATGTGTATGTTAGTTAAACACAAAAGTAGTATTCAGGTATTTACAAATTGCCCGTTCGATAAGCACTCGAGTTAATGATTCAGCGATCAATGTAACAAAATCATACAAGCAAAGGTACTTGGATAATTTCCCAACAGAACCTACATAAACAAATTAAGTCAAATAAGGCCCTTGGAGTAAATAATACAGCGCAGAAACAATTACCGTGCTGAGTTTATAATAGAACTGACTTAGCAAAAAGCCGTCTCAAAAACTCCAATTAATTAACTTCTTAACTCGGCGAAAAAAACGGAAAGTTCCCTCGGACAATTGAAAGTAGCGAATCGCGTTAACTGATGCCTTGAACTATTTACAGTAAGAGGATAAAGTCGTTTCGTGAGAGTGTGTGAGTGCACGTGACAGATACACTTCGGTCACACCGCGAGTGTCCCTTCGACTGCTACTCTTACAGTTCGTTTTAAACGAGACTCGCTGTTCCTGAGAGTTCTATTAGTCGCCTGTAAAGTTTTAACTTAACTACAGTGAATTATCCCACCACATGCTTTACTGTAAAGGAAACCATTCATAAGAAAGTTGAATACGCTTGAAAAGAAATTTAGCTCTATGGTTGAACGAATGTTCTAAATATTCTGAGTTCCTCAACATGATTTACAAATAATAGTATTTGTTTAATGCGTGTTTGTGAGTTTGTATAAACATGTATCTAGTAAGAAAGTAAATACATTTTAGCTATACAAATACACAGCAAGAGTTCTTATAAGATGATCTGAGAATATTTTTAGACGATATTCGTCACAGCCAAATTACCCTCAGATTACACTTAGTCTGAACAGTAATGACTGATTGAATATTATATACATATAATAAATCGATACCAATAAATATTTCCATTAATCTAACACCCAGACAGACAACAGACATATATCTACGTCTATCGGATAAAACATTGTGCGAACGTGGATCGATCCCTCAAATTTTAGGTCAGAAAATAATCGACGATAGTTTTGAAATTGTAATAATAATAATAACTTTGTACTATCTCCAAACAAGGTTTCAACATAAAGTGATACATAAACTTCTTAGAAATATAAGAACTTCACTTTGTTAAAACTGCTTTGTGAGAGAAATTATTAGAAGTATTAGAAATTATCAGTTCGAAAATGTTTTTTCTCCTCACGCCTTCCCACAAAGCCGAAGGGTAAGGCAGAGGTGTATAGGTAGTACCCACACACCCACTTTCCGCCAGAGCTATATTTTAGGTGCCAACGTGATAGACGGCGAGTCCATCGCCGTTACGCCAGCACGACTATATATAAGCCTTTAAATTTCTTCTCAACCGTATGATGGGTACTTCTTGATGTTTTCCTTCACCAGAGACCTCGTGGTGTAACTAATCACTGTATTTAATATCAGATAAACTCATTGGTACATTCCTCCTCGAACCACTCGGCCATCACATATAAGTGATATATCTGGCCAAATATCTGTCGAATAATTGGATCTCGTCTGCGCGAAGGACACAAGGACAATACAACTCGTACAACAATTTGCTCGAGCAACATTTTTGCCAAAGCGTCACAGCTGCAGCGTGCGCCTGACGTGTCATTAACGCGCTTTGTGCCGCTCATTACGCTATTAACGTTTAATTGTTTCATTATTTAATACACGGAAAATATTATGTCGATACTAGCGGCCCGGCCCGGCTGCGCGCGGATAATATGCTTACATATTTTTTGTTTGTTCACGCCTTTCCACATAGATGTGTTTACACCTTTTGGTAAGGTGTGAGAAGAGAAGCCTACTATTATTTTTTGTTCGAAAGCTTTATAAGTTTCTTTAGGAATATCTTAGAAGGAAAGGTACAGGGGAAGAGAGGACAAAGAAGATCAAGAATGTCTCATATATGAGTCAAATCCAAAGTAAATCTCATGACATAGACGTCAAAATGATTGCGCTGGACAGAAGTAAATGTATGGAATTGCTTCAGATTCGCCACCAATAGCCAATAATATGATGATGAAGATGTCATATTTCCCAAAAGCAGTTAACATGCAAACATGGTAAGCGATAACCGTGCCAACATTGATGTTGAAGGTACAAGATGTTAAATGGGGAATGTTGAGTGTTCATTGTATTGTAAATTATTATCGTTCCCTTTCCCCAATGTCGCTACATAATCCAAATTGCTCGCGAACGATATGGCTATACCAAAGCGACCAACAATAATAAAATCAGAGTGCCACTCGAAACATATTTTACCAAATTGAAATTTTGATATTAATCCTTATTCGCCGGTAATTTTTCTCTGATTAAACCCGAGGGCGCTCCGCCGCAGCACAAATTGTTTATTAAAAAATAAAAACTCTTACTCAACATAAAGGAGAAATATGGGCTTTGTTATTGCGATATTGATCCGCCAAGCTGTACCTTCGTACCTTTATAGCGATTGTAGGGAGACTAGGACCACGCAATTTATAGTATTGTTTGACGTGATCCCCACTTCTACCTGTTACCATTGACGGAGAGTTGACCATCATATTTTGGAACCAAAAAGGTCTCTGAATGCGCAGTTTCAATGGACTTTCCTACCGTGAACGCTCCGGCTGTGGAATGAGCTCACGTCGATGTTTTTCCTTTGTCGAGAGTAGCATGGAGTTCTTCAAGAAGGACGTGAAAAGATTCCTGCAGGATCGGCGACACGCGAGCGAGATCCCTGGTGTTGAAAGCGTCTATAGGCGGTAGTAGCCGTTTACCTACCATCAGGCGGCATCAGGCATCAATAATTCATAGCTTGTTCAAGGTTATATTACTGGCCTATTTAGTTTAGTTTGGTAATGTTTATCATGTTTATATGAATATTGTCACGATAAGATTGTTAGCGTTTTTTAATAGTATTCGATTATGATATTCAAATTACTGATCCATTGGGGCTGGTACTGAAGGGTACAGAAGTCACAGAGCTATTCCAAAGTTATCTTTATATCACAATAGCTGTCGCGGCAACTTCGTACCGCCAAAGTCAATAAAAATTGTGATAGTTTTTGTACGTTAACCAATCCTTTTTATATCACAAGAGTGACAAACAAGCATATGCACCACCTGATGGAAAGCGGTTACCATAGCCTATTTATCCTCACGATACCGAAGTATCACCTGCGCGTTGCCACTGTGTATTCGGAGAGTTATACTGTGTTGGCAGTATAATAGGACTCATCCCTCTGCTGCCAACATAATATAACAATCCACCCCACTCCCCTCATTATTGGAAACCTTATTCATCGGGCAGGAACACAACAAAAAAATATGTTTTATTTGGCTTTGGACTTCTTAGAGAAGTCGGCCAGTCGGGCAGATTCAAATTCGAACGGGAAACCCGTTATGTCGTTCCTCTCTTTCTATATTTATCTATAGTTATTCTGCTAGTTTTGGATTAGACGAATCCAACAAACCAGAGATCATCAGAATTGGTCCACCCGTTCATGAGTTATGAATGGTATAAATAACCCGACTCTGTTTTATATATATAGATAAAAAATATTGGAACGAAGTTCCTTATCGCGCGTTGTGAAAGGGGGCTAGACGGAAAAAATTCTTACGAAAAGTTGTCACGACATTCTTACGAAAAGTTGACACGACATTCTTACGAAAAGTTGTCACGACATTCTTACGAAAAGTTGTCACGACATTCTTACGAAAAGTTGTCACGACATTCTTACCCAACCGTTGGGTACGTAGGTTGGGTACGTAGGTTGGGTACGTAGGTTGGGTACGTAGGTTGGGTACGAAGGTTGGGTACGTAGGTTGGGTACGTAGGTTGGGTACGTAGGTTGGGTACGTAGGTTGGGTACGTAGGTTGGGTACGTAGGTTGGGTACGTAGGTTGGGTACGTAGGTTGGGTTAGGTAAAGGTTTGTTTGTTTATTTTTGTTTCTTGTCGTCACGTAGCCTGTTAGGTGAGAAATGGCGGCGTTAATACAAATAGGTTGTTGTCTTACAGATTACCTATTATTTGCTGTATATTTATAACCCCCGTGTGAGTGACGTGTGCTTCTTGAACTTCATTCCATCCGGGTGTCCCTTCACACCTCTCGAGTTTTTCTGGCTATGTAACTTGCTTATAAATACAGGAGTCTTTAGCTCATTGCAGAGAATGCCTTTAATTTTGTCTAGAAATAATATCTTAAATTCAAGCTTATCTTTACTCATTGGTGGATTAAAAAGATTGGATGAAAGAGTACAATTTATTTATAACAAAAATAAACTCACCACTCGTAAAACAGAACAAACAACATGTTATAAATCACACGAGATCGTGGTATGATATTCACTTCCACGGAATAACTGCGAATAATACTAAAACTTTTACGACCCTGCGTAGACGGGAACATCGAAACGTTGAGTTTCCATTGACACACCAGTCGGATATACAAGCAAGTGTCATTACAACACTGCGCGATGTAACATTTGCTGGATTTACTGACGCTATCGTTGGATGGTATTGCGATTTGATAGTTCTAGTAAAACTATTAGAAGAATATTGTCTCCGATTGATTTCAAAAGAGCCTCGTAAAATACGGTTCATGTAACGAAATATAGCTATGATATCTATCGATAAGAGTTAGATTATCATTCTTGTGAAGATGAAAATATTTGTCAATCGAGCATATTTCACAATGACACACAACTCACTATGGCAGCGAATCCTGGGTATGTCAGAGGAAGTATGAAAATAGCTTGAATGCAGTTGAGATGCGATCTCTTCGAAAAATGTGCGGCGTAACGATGTTAGATCGAATCCGCGATGAAGAGATTCGTAAATCAACTGGCGTGAATTAGGGCGTGATTGTAAAGATGAAGAAAGGCATGTTACGTTGGTTTGGACACGTAGAAAGGATGAGTGAAGAAAGATTGACGAAACAGATATACAAAGCAAAATTGTGTGCAAGAAGAGGCAGAGGAAGGCCATGTTCCAACTACTTGGATCAAATAGATCGGACTCTCAGGGACGGGAACGTTAAGAGTACTCGAAACCGACGAGCATGTATGAAGAGACTGATGAATGTGGACGAAGCGAAAGAGGTATGTAAGTCTAGAGAGAACTGGCGCTCTATACTCTCAGCCTACCCCGTTAGGAACTTGGCGTTATGATATGTATATGTATGTACACAACTCACTTGTGAATGAATACACACAGTTAGAAATTTGGAATTTCTTAAGAATAAAACTGGTAGACTATATCTTAAAATGTACCATAATGATTAATCTCCAAGTCACAATTAATAAATAGGTGAAAAAGTCACATTAAATAAAAATTGCCTACACTGTAGTTACTTCAACATAAGGATCTGAATTCCACTCAATTACTGAATAATTACTCCACACAAAGTTCCCATTGAGAGAGAGAGGGGCTTCCAGAGCCATGTATAGGATGGCTTGTGCTCCTTCCTCGAATATCTTCGATGTTCTTCTGTCTTCCTTAGTCGTGAGGTTCCCAGGGTTAACGCAGTTGATCACTATGCCTCTGTCAGCCCACTCCCGATGCTGCAGAAATGTGACAGCGTTTAAGGCTACCTTGCTAACAGCTTGTACACTCATTCCCCACCCCTCAGTTTTCTCAACTCCCCTCCGCGCCGCGTCCTCATACTCCTGCAGTATAGCCACCAGCTCATCTTCCGTGAGCGATGTGTTACTTATTCTTTGTCTCTTCGTCTCGTCTTCAATTGTCGCCAGTAATCCGGCCGGCCCAGAAACGTTGACCACTCGCGCGTCCTCATTCAACAATGGATAAATGAGTTTCCCGAAATTGATATATCCATAAAAGTTCACACTCAGCGTTCTGCGTACCTTCTCAATGTTCGATATATTTTTCTCCATCACGTAATCTGTCACGTTTATAATTAAGTCTATTCTTTCATCTTGGTCTTGGATATGATGTCTCACCTTGATGATGCTTTTTGTGTAGGTCACGTCCATTTGTAGGAAATGAACATCAGCGGCGGTTGTTTCAAGGCCTTTGAGTATGTTATATCCGGTGGTCTCGTCTTCTGTCGTGAAGTAAACTTTTCCATCATTTGTTTTTGATAGTCTGTTCAAAACTTGGTACCCTAAATTACTGGCCGCGCCTACGACAAGAGCGACGTTAGGCATAGCGGTTACAATACTACTATCTAATGTAACTTTATCAGTGTTATCATGCGCCATCAATCTAGCGTTATCACAGTTGACATGCGCCCGTAATGTAGGAGCGAGATAAGTATTCGTAGATGATAACAGTTTTACTACGAGTGAGATGGCTGATGCTGTGCTAGTTTTGTGAATACTTGTTATCTTTACCATACAAATATTGAATGCGTAATTTTGGGATTCCTCTCAAGGTCACTGAATATATGTGTTTGTAAGGCGAATTTTGTTTTAGTACATTGTATGGTGTTATAGTTATTGCTGTGGTTCAAGGTCACGAACACAATCGACGGTTTTAAAACATTTGTAAGGCTTATTCGATAATACCGTTCAATCTGTGTCTAGTCCTCATAGCAACGGAATATTGTATAGGTATTTTGGTATTTTGGAAATATTACCATAGATACATACATGTATCTATGTATATGTATATCCTCACTCCTTCTAATAAGGGTTCCCGAAGGGGTAGGCAGAGGTGTATAGGAAATACCCACACACCCACTTTCCGCCAGGGATATATTTTGAGTGCCAACGTGACAGATGGCGAGTCCATCGCCGTTACTCAAGCACGACTGTACATACGACTTTGAATTGCTTCTCAGAAGTATTCAGGTTTCCTCTCGATGTTCGCGATGACTAATCACTATATTGAAGATCATAAAAACTCATTGGTACAATCGGTTTCGAACTTGCAATTTTTGTGTCCCAGGCAATTGCCCGAACCACTCGGCCACCACGGCCTTTTGCTCTAATTTCTCTAACTACCTAGTTAGGGTCTCGGCGTGATTGTAAGTAAGTTTTTTTTTTTTTGTTATGAGAAAATAATTTTGGTGTGTATGTAACAATAACATATACAAAAATTTTCGCATTTAAATAACATGTAGGATTTTACTCCTTTGTGTTCACTACGTAATCATTATATATTGTTATCATATAAACAACTTACCATTAATCTATTTACTTATCTTTGAATATCTTTCCGTTATATCCATGACATGTCACATACCGGAATACAATAATAACTTTGATAACAATCGATATTAATACACATTTTCATAGTTGATTAGATGGCGTAACGAGATGGGATATAATAATTAAGATTATAGCTATTTATATATGTATGTCCTTATCAGCAACTGCTACCTGATAATTAATGTTAACTATACCGCGCCTCCCGGTGTTACCCGCTGTTCGAATGTTCGAATTATGAATTAAAAAATGTACGTAGCGGGCTCGTTGTCATGACAACCATGGTGCATTTATCACATATGTCACATGTTCTTGTCTACCGCTAGATGTCGCTGTGTTTTTCACTAGAACTGGTTATAGAGATTCTCCACGCGTATGTTTATACTAGCTTATGCCCGCGGCTTCGCCCGCGTGGAGTTCGAAAAAGTAGCTGAAAAGCAAGATACTTGGGAACCTTGAATTTTTCAGGATTCAAATGTAGACTATGCCCTAATCCTAGGTATAACCCATCATCATTTCGATTTTCAGCAAAGCGGCTTTTTTATCCTCAGTAGAATTTTTTTTTTAAATAAAAAGTATCCTATGTTACTTCTAATACCTCCAAGAATATGTGTACAAAGTTTCATGATGATCGGTTAAGTAGTTTTTACGTGAAAGCGTAACAAACAAACTTACATTCACATTTATAATATTAGTAAGTAATAAGGATTAATGAGCTTCCATTCTATTCCATTCTAAATTAAGTTTACTCCGTAAGTTAAAGAGATGAAGACAGAAGACAAATTCAGTAATTACCATTAGATCTATATTCGTTTAACTTGACTTAAGTCTCTTAGAGTCTTAAGTCTTAAGACTTAAGCCTACAGATTGATTGGATATCATACGATATAGTTGTGCAATAACCATATTCTTCCCCTCAAATGACACACACAGACACCCCCACACATTGTTCCAATCAACAGTACGTAGTATGTAGTGTTATAGACGCATCGTGTGGCGGCCTCAGTTGCTTTTCTTCTTTCCTATATTTCCATTGACGATGGCCTTTCCAATATCACTGCTCTGCTTGTGACACAATAGCTAGAATAAATCTAATTCCCCCACGAGGGAAAACATGAAAGTTAATATGGATATGCCGCTGTAGGGCCCATGGCATATCCATGCTTACCTCACCAGAATGCCAAAATGCATTGGCATCGAGTAATACGTAATACAGATCCAGTTACGAGCTGAGTGTGACTCAAAGGCGACGATACATATTTATTGCCCCTTATAAAGTAGCTGTTCTGTCTGGCCTCTTGTATTGGTTTTATCTCTGATTGTATTTTCCTTGTATGAATGAAGTTCGAGTTGTATTACGGATTTTTGTAACAACTTTGGTAAAGGTTACGTCTCGAAGTCTACACATCCCATGAGAGTGCTCGAAGAGGTAGGCAGAGGGCTGAAAGCTCACACTTTTCCAACGGATAATTGTGAGTGCCAGCCTTGGAGAGTCCATAGACTTAAAATTTATATATTTTTTTAATTTCTAATGGTAAGAAACGCCAATCATTCTTCCCCGTGCTCGTAATTTTCTGACATGAATATAAACTTTTTACTTATAAACATAAGATATTGGTTCGATAACAGCTGTTTATCTTTTTTTTAACAATAAGTGGCGTACAAAAAAAGGCTCGACTACGGTTAATCCCAGGCGCTTCGATATACCTCTTAGATGATGAAGCAGAGAGTATGAAATTCACAATTAACATGACAGAGGGACATACATACGTGTGGTGCCACCTGTACCGTTTCCCATCGAGCTCTTATACTTACTCGCCGTAAAAATGATTTCTCACAATGTTCTCTCGTAATAACTTTTTGTCGCAATAACAATTGTGACATAATTTTTAGTTTCGAGACTTGATTTTACGACGACACAATAAACCAGTCGCCGGCAGCGGGAGCATAGAATGTAAAGAGAACCGTAAACAGTTCAATAGAGTGAATTCCTTTGACGTACTCGCGTTTACAGCGCTCTGAAAGGTCATAACTTCAGTAGGGGCGCTGTGGCTTGTGGAACATAGTTGGGATACATTTGATGTCGTATATATATAAATTTGTGCAAGAAGGGACAGAGGAAGACCACGTTCCAACTACCTAAATCAACGCTCAAGGACGGGAACGTCAAGAGTACTCGAAACCGACGAGCATGTATGAAGAGACTGATGAATGTGGACGAAGCGAAAGAGGTAAGTCAAGAGAGAACTGGCGCTCTATACCCACTGCCTACCCCGTTAGGGACTCGGCGTGATGATATGTATGATGTATTTAAATTATAAGTATGTTAAATAAGTACTTAGTAGAGTAAAGAAGCCGTGGTGGCCGGGTGGATAGAGTAGTTCCCTGCAACAAAAAGTTTCTAAGTTCGAATCCCAACTGTACCAATGAGTTTTTCTGAACTTAAGTGTAGTGATTAGTCACACCATGAGCTATATGGTGAAGGAAAACATTGAGAGAAAACTTGCATATTATGTTTGAAAAAGAACTGGCATATGGCAAACGGTTAGTGCTTGTGTAACGGCGGTGGACTCACCTTCTGTCACGTTGGGACCCAAATCTCTGACGGAAAGTGGGTGTATGTTTACCTACTACATCTGCCTACCCCACTGAGTGAGGGCGAATAATCGAGCTTTTTATACCACTTGCCTAGCGCCAAAGTTAGAAAAAAATCCTTAGTTTTCTATAAAACGTAGCAACACTATTCAAACATTGTAAACTTTATTGTTTTTAAAACTGTCTCGAGAAATTGTCGAGTCATTTTTCACGTTTCAACAATTCTATTCAAGCCTAGGTTTACGAGAGTTATTTATTGAGAGCTAATTGTATGACGTAGTTGTTAGTACTTTAAAGAGCTTTCAAATGATGTACTCTATTTTGTATCTTAAAGTGTACACGTTACGGCTTATATTTGAATAGTGAAGTATTTTTTAAATTTAGAATTGTGGTAACACGCTTTGTATATTCTGGTGATAATGGTTTTTGTCTTTGTTCACAAACGTATGTAGGTATACTCACGAATTATCAGCATAAAGCTCGGATTGTTATCAATGTTCAGAAGAAAATTACAGTCAGGATTCGAAGTCCGGCCATAACGGCTGTAGTGTTTTCCTCTATCATAAAATGTCTTAAGTATATAGGACAACACTAGGGTCATAATGTTGACTTCAAGTGGCCGTAAAGACGTGCCACAAATCGCTGGAGAGTGCGTGACAATACGCGATTCCCGTTAAACGCCAAACGGAGGGGTTACAATGCTGCTTGACAAATAATCTTGTTAAGGACTAATGGTGATTGGCACGCGACTCTTAGAGAAAATACAAAGGAAAGATTTACTTGGATAACACTAACATTTCTTTACATAACTAGATGTCGGGGTATCAGACCAAGTTTCTCATGGGACCGGCATAGAATGTAGAGCGCTAGTATTCTCTAGTCTGACAGAGACTTTGCTCCATTTAAAATCATCAGTCATTTAAAAAATCCTTTGAAATATATATATCCTCACCTATACACATACATATATATATATATATATATATATATATATATATATATATATCTTATTTTGTTAATGTTGCGTAGCAATTACTATTATTTGTTTTACATTGCAAATCTAAAAAAATATTCTATTATTTTATTTTATTTTTCTATTATTGTTATTTGAATCGAATGCAAGTACATAGCAGGCCCAAGTGGACTTCAACAAAAAAAAAAATGCCAAGCACACATTTTAGCGTAACTTGAAGTTTGATTCAAAATCAAAATCAAAATCTTTTTATTTCACATAGGCCCAGGTGGGCACTTATAAAACGTCGAAAAAGGAGAAGAACCGGCAAGAAACTCCATGGTTCCAACTCGATTATGAGTGAGTTAAGTAAGGAACAATATTTTAAAGAGAATTTATGATGGAGTGACATTAGCTACATCTGTTCTCCTACGTGACGTGAATAAATGATGTGTGAGCGATAAAAAGCATTATACACTAAGTTTTGTACACTGCTGTTCTTAAATATCAAGTATTATGAATGAATCAATGGCTATTAATGAATGTACTTTCATTTGGATGACAATCTATTGCGTTATTAATGGACAAGAATTCATAAAAATAGTGACAACATATTTAGTCTAGAGAGAGATTTCTTCACTCATTATTTATATATGTAAACCATACATATTATCACGACGAGTCCCTAACGGGGTAGGCAGAGTGTATAGTGACTTACGAACCATATGACCAAACCAAGTATTCCATTCTTAATTTTTAAAATCACATCCTCATGCCGTAGGCTATTTTTAATCATGTTACTTTAGGAGAGCACATAATGTGTAATTTAACTCATGTGCAACCACGGGGCGTAGATAGAACTGCGTAAAAACAATGCTTGTCAAACTCCAAAAACCTTACGCCCTTTAACTGCTCATTTAGCACCATCTTGTGTAAAGTACTGATGATGGAGCTTGAACACGACCAGTAATTTTTCTAGGATATGAGCATCTGGAATGTAATGTAAGGAGGCTACACGTCGCTCTAGAAATATCGAGATTGGATATTGTTCGCAGATGATAAATGTAACATCAAATATGGTGGCCCATTTATCATTGTTACGAATTGAAACAAAAACGCTGTTGTCGTTGCCACCTTTGCTTCTAGGTGCCGTAAAGAGTTTAGCTTTTCACATTGTATATGATATTATTCGTCTGGAAAGGGTCTAGAGTATGAATTAACCTCCAAAAGACAACATTTTGTCGTGTTTTTTAAGCCCTTGTGAAGTTTAAAAAATCTAAGGTTAGCATCAACGATTACCCTCTGTAGAGGAAATCTACTGTATAAAATACTGTATAATGACGACCGTCTGGTCTAGTGGTTAGAGCTCCTGACTGCGAATCCCGCTGAGGGCAGATATTTGTGTGTCGAACACGAGTATTTGTACCTTAGTCTTGGATGTCCAATGTATTTATGTATATATCTATCTATATAAGTAAATATATGGTTGTCTAGTTACCATAACACAAGCTTTGCTTAATTTGGGACTAGGTCAATTTGTGTGGAATTGTCCCAGGTATTTATTATATATATTATTATTAATATTAGTAGTGGCGGCTCGGTGGTATGAGTAGTCACCTGCGACACAAACATTGCAAGCTCGAATCCTGACTGAGCCACATTCTCTCACAAAATGGTATGTAGTGGTCGTGTAGTATAGTAGGTTTTAAAGTGTAAGCCAATAGGTCATACAGCACAAATCCTTTGATTTAAATTATTAGGCTATGGTAGGTATATATTGCGGTCTTACTGATGAGAGGCCTACGGTAACAACTGCCAAATTTCTAAGGCTTTAATGATGGTTTATATTCACACTGGGGATATACTTAGTATATTTATATATACACATATATATTCTCAAGCCTTCCCACAAGGGTACCCGAAGGGGTAGGCAGAGGTGTATATGGAGTACCCATACACCCACTTTCCGCCAGAGATATATTTAGGCGCCAACGTGACAGATGGCGAGTCCATCGCCGATACTCAAGCACGACTATACATACACCTTTGAATTGCTTCTCAAACGTATGCAGGTTTCCTCTTAATGTTTTCCTTCACCGTAAAGCTCGTGGTGTGGCTTATCACTGTATTTAAGATCAGAAAAACTCATTGGTACAGTCGGGATTCAAACTTGCGATCTTTATGTCACAGGCAACTGCTCGAACCACTCGGCCACCACGGCTTCATACGTAAATGTCATTAACTAAATAAAACAAAATATTCAGTATGTAGGTCACAATTTCAGCTTGAATTCAATTCGAGTCTATGTACACTCGAACCTTATTATTATAAGGGTCGATTGTACCACCTTTTTTAAACAAACACCGCTCACTGGAATTACGTACGCCTCGTCTGCGTATCTATTGATTTATGTAAATACGCTTCGATGTTTGTGTTTTTATCGTTCGCGTATCGAAGGGTGCTTATTAAGTGTACTCCCGCCCGTATAACGTCATTTGTGGTACCACTGTGTGTTTATTATCTGCGTCGATCGTTCTGAGTCTCGCGCTATAAAGGGGAAAGTGGCAAATGCCTTTTTTACCACGTTTCTTTTTATTTTTATTTTACACAAATAGAAATACTTTTGAACTCACAACGAACAAAACATGACCGTTAGGTATAATTCAATTTTACGTATTGAATAACATTATGTTTGGATATTTCACAAATGTACCTAATATATCATAATTACTTGATGAACAATTATAACAAGTATCGGAAGGTTGATGAGTCGGCTCTGTTGGTCCATTTAAAATATTGTTACATATAACAACACTTTTAAGCATTTTGATTTATACGCACACATTTAATGTTTGATACCACACCAATGTTGTACATGCAAAGCTTATGTGTGTGTGTGCGTGTGTGTATTTAGATACACGTCAGAACGGCTGAACGGAATTGAATGGCATTTGGTGAAGATTTAGATTATTAGCTGGATGTTTTGTTCCGAATAAAAAAGCTAGTTAAAATTATATATACCACGTCTCTTAAGCTTATTTCCGTTGAATCACCACAGCAGCATGGAAAATGAAAAATTAATCCGCGAATATCCCCATCTAGATACTAACAGCACCGTGAAATGCCGTCAAAGGCATACCAACGAGATTTAAGTGCAGACTTAAATAACTAGGTAGTACAATCTCAGCGCTGAACGACGCGAGCTCGTTTTTGTTGCAATTGAAACGTTCTGTGATATTTGCCTTAATTGTACAAGTGCGTGCAAGACGATGCAGGGGTTGGAGGAAGACAACGTTCCAACTATCTAGATCAAATTGATCGGACACTCAAAGTGGGAACGTAAAGAGTCCTCGAAACAGAGGAGCTAGTATTAAATGTTTGACGAATGTGGATTAAGCGAAAGTCTCTGTTTACCCCAAAATAAGCCCTTAAAAAAATATTGATATAAAAATTGCCCGTGGTTTGTATTCTACATTTGATTTCATAAATATTATCGATTAATTTCATATTGGAGTCGTTTTTTATTTCTTGTCGTTCGTTCTTAGTAACAGCCACAGTGTATCCCTTCGCTACTTACTTCATACAGTACAAATTGTTATGCTATTAAACCTAAAATGGGAGGGCAAGAAGCGAATCTGGAACACAGACACAACACACACGTTTGTCAGCAGATGCATAAGTAATTAATTGAGGTGCAAAGTTACCTTACCCACCGTCTCTGGCTAAGGCTTATCCTCAACTTAAATATTAAGGGCACGACACAGAGCTACTAATCGCCTCTTAAAGTTTCAAGCTCCTTATGTATGACAGGTAATTAGTGTGGATTACATGAGTGGCGCAAGTTGCAATATACATACTATATTTGTATATAGTAGAGATTCTTCATTTATTTTTATATATATCTACACTCCTTCTCATAAGATTCTCCGAAGGGGTAGAAGAAGGGGTACGTTTGTAGGTAGTAACCACATACCCACTTTTTGCCGGAGTTATATATTAAGTGCCAAGGTGATAGATGCATCGACGTTACACAAGCACGACTGACGACGAACTACCCGACCACCGCGGCTAAAATTATTGTTTAATTTAAAATGTATACAATGAAAACCGTCTGACAAGTCACAGTAATGTTGTATATTTTTTTTATTTTGATATTAATACTTATATAAACTGGGTCAGTAAATGAGTTTACAACAATAGGTAAAGCAAGCCCGTCACAGTATAAACTTCTTTGTCTACTTCTTATATACAGAGTGGGGAAGTTTGTTTGTTGTTTTGTGTCCGGAAATTAATGTTCCCAATATCACTTACGAAGGACCTCTCAAAAGTGAAATAAATCGGTAGGGTGTAGGGTTCCGTACCTTAATGATTAAAACGGAACCCTCATTTCTTTGTTGTCCGTCAATCTGTCTGTCTGCCACGCTTTCACAGCAAAGTAATGCGATCATTCAATTATAAGGATTTTCATTATTTTCTTGTCTTGTTTTTAGGTTCACATATTTTTTTATACATATATATCAGTTTACTGTTTGTCGAATACAATGATTTCTGCCCATCCTCCTTTAGTAACATCAGGGTTCGATACCCGTTGGCTTTATATAATTAGCTTTTGTGAACTTATTTCTTGCGTGTGTGTGTATATATGTGTCATATTAATGAAATCATTTAGTTACATACATTAACATTACATACATAACAGTACATTAACAGATAATTCAGGGTCAGTTAATTATATGTGAAGAATATTTTAGACACATAAATTGTTGTTTCTCTTAATTGAAGAAAACTTGATTACTTATCTAAGTGTCTGAAAGTAAAATAACGAATCGCTGAACTTAACTCTCTGTCTGTATGTATACAGATAACAAAAATAAAATAGTCCTCCTAACTAATAACGAAAAACCGTTTCCAATATGAACCGTATTTCCTCTATAGTCTATAGTTTAGATCGCAAACAATTGCATACGTGTTTATCGAGAGGATTGTTGGGATTCCTATCGCAGTAGAAAGGGCGTGTGTTGACCACGTGCTCTCTCTATAGAGGCTGACAAATTAACTCGGAGCTATATTCATAGGCCTTTTGCCGTGGCTATAGGCCGAATGTTCGAGTAGTCGTAAGTACAGTGATTAGTCACTAGGTGAGATTCACGGTGAAGGAAAACATCAAGAGGAAACCTGCATACAATTGAGAAGAAATTCAAAGGCGTATGTATAGTCGTGCTTGAGTAACAATAGTGGACTCACCATCTGTCTCGTTGGTACCTAAAATATATCCCTTGCGGAAAGTGCATGTGTTGGTACTACCTACTCTTTGGAGACCCTTGTGGGAAGGCGTGCAGATATATACATATATAGTGAAGATATGTACAGTTAATGGGAAATTTGTTCTATCTGACTGTCTATCTACCATAGTATTATATCTAAGCCGCAATACCAATTCTGACATATGACTTTAAAGCCCATTTGGTCAAGCCAATCCAGCTCATTTGGTCTCATACAAGCTGTATACGGATACTTTACCCCTAATGATAAATTGCTTTGGACATAAAGCCTTCTTTAAGAAAAGGTGCTGAACTAGACAAACTTATATAGACTTTAATACACGCTAAGTACTGATTTGCTTAACAATTTTAAGAGAGGTAGGGCTTAACTGGTTTTCCGTTCGAATTTGGAGCAGCTCGACTGGGGCAGGACCTCCTTAAAGAAATCCGTAGCCAAATAACACATTTTTGTGTTCCTACGTGGTGAATAAGGTTTCCAGTAATGAGCTGCTTGGGGAGGCGGGAGGATTGTTATATTGTGTTGGCAGCAGAGGGATTAGTCCCATCATGCTGCCAACGCAGTATAACTCTCCGACCACAGAGTGGCAACGCGCATGTGATACTTCGGCATTGTAAGCGTAAGTATGCTAGGGTAACCGTTTTCCATCGGGTGGGCCGTATGCTTGTTTGCCACTCCTGTTGTATATAAAAAAAAACAACAAACATTAAAAGGTAATTTTATTTTTGCGTGTATACGTGTGTAAAGTGGTTGACGAGGGATGGCAGTAATAATCCTCAAGATCATCTTGAGAAATACATAGATAGAGCCAAGATTAATTATAAGTTATTCCTTTACCTATTGTGGCTAATAGCAATAGCCTCTAATAGCAGTGAACTTAGTTATCGTAGCAATCCAAAGTGCAATTAAACTATCGATTAGTCACAGCTACGGACTAGTCCGCTGGGAGCTTTCAGCTTCAGTGCATATCTCGTGAACAGGTGACTGGGTAGGCTTTTAATTTGTTCATTTATGGATCAACTTTGATCGTCGTTTTCAAAGAGCTTAATTTTATTTGTATTATATAGTTGGTAGTATTAAAAGGCGCCGTGATGGCCGAGTGGTTCGAGTAGTGAACATATAGATCGCAAGTTCGGATCCCGACTGCAACAATAAGTTTTTTTAAACTTAACATTATCATCTATTATCACATCATAATTATTATTTTTATTATTATTGATTATATGAATCACACGTTGGCACCTAAATATATCTCCGGAGAAAAGAGGGCGTCAGACACTCCTGCCTACCCCTGGTGGGAAGGCATGAAGAGAAAATACAAACGTAGAGTTGTCTTAATCCCTATACCCTTAATTGAACATGCAGAACCTGTCTTGTGACATCACACTTATACTCAGAAAGTCACAAAGAAACGTAGAATCCTTACAAAAACAGTTGAATCTATGTATAGCAAGAACGGGCTATCTATGCGCGTAGCAAAGTATTTGATGTGTGGGACATTTTTCCCGATCCATTCACATCGCCACGTCCCGGCCGTTTGTCCCGAACGCCTCACGGACAGACATAACCAAACATGTTACAAATAAATTTTAAATACAAATTCACAATAGCACAAGATAGTTTTATCTTGTGCTATTGTGAAATTTATTTGTGACTACGCTGTTCTACTATAAACCTTTGGGTCTTTTTTCAATATTTCACAGTTATTTTAATGAAAAGGTGGTTTATTAAACTAAGTGTTTGAGTGCCAAGCTCCAGTTGTGATGCTGGGGGTCTTGACTAATGAAACCACAAGGCTTCTTGATAAGATGAACTGTAGTTTTAGGCAACTGTGTACAAAAGATCGTCGATGCGTGCGCATGCGGTCGTTGTCGATGCGAAGGAGTGAGTGGGGGCCCGATGGAGGACCCGAAGACCGACGAAGTTGACCGACCGCGCCGCTCGATGTGACGTCAGTAACACTAAGAGTGTCTAAAAAGGCCTGTTTTAACTAACGTTAAAACAGGCCTTACATAACTGTTAGCTTATTGGCAAACTTTGATAAGCCTTATTTCATGTCATCAATAAGTCTTGAAGCACTATGCATTTTTTTTGATGATTGATTTAAGATAGAGCCGACTGGTTCGGCTGCCTGCAATACAATGAATGCAAGTTCGAAGTCCGACTGTAACAATGAGATTTTCTGAGAGAACTTACGTACAGTGATTAGACACACCACGAGCATTGCGGCGAAGGAAAACATTAAGAGGGAGCCTGTATACGTTTGACAAGCAATACAAAGACCTATGCATAGTTGTTCTTGAGTAAAGGCGATGGACTCGCCATCTGTCACAATGGCACTATACCTCTGTAAAATACCTCTGGAAAATATACCTCTGAAGGAAAGTGGGTGTGTGAGTACTACCTACACACCTTTGCCTACCCTACAAGGTTCCCCACCTTGTGGGAAGGCGCGAAGATTAAAATAAATGGTAAATATGCTGATTAAATAATGAAGAGGAAAAACTTTTAAATTTTTTTACGTAAATATATTCTGGGAATAGAAATTATCGCTTTCAAAGAGAAAAAGAAATGGTGTGTTGTTAACAATCTTAACATAAGAATGACTTGTAAACTTTTTTTAACACCCAAATAAGCATTTGTACCCGAATATAGATGTACATAAAAATAAATTTCATCAAGAATTTATCTAAAGAAAAAAGTCCCAAAGACGAATCGAAGACAGCAAAAGGGTAACTAAGTTCAGAATTCTTTAAGCAAAGCCTTATCCAAAGTGGGCTACTTTTAACGACTTAAATGAGGATATGTAAAGTTCATGAAAGGGCCGTTTAGACAAGGGGCTATTTCAAGAAAGGCAACTAAGGGAGCCTCTCGAAAAGGCGAGTTTTAATCAAGAGAGGTGGAATGTTGATCAGGCTGTTGTCCTCTGAAGCTGGAACAATTTTACTGACTTTGAGCAGACACGCTTTGTCCTAATAATAATAATATTGTACTTGTACACAAATTTATCTAGTTCCAAACGTATATAAACAAACTAGGCGAGCCTCGCGATTTCAGTGCATTATTTCATATACACTGCTTCGCTCCCTTGGAAGTAGCATTATAATATATGTATATAGCCAGCCTGCCTCAATAACGGACTATCTAATACAAACACATGTTTGAAATCATATTAGTGGTTCCTAAGGTTAACCAATTGAAACAAAACCAACCTACTTTGTCTCTTTATCTTCTGTTTTATATATATAGAACAATCGTTGTGCGTTAGTCTTGTTTAAACTACAGAATGCCCGGTTTTAGTCGTGTTTGATTTAAATATTTTCACCCAAAAGAAGCTGGGCTTCGTTTCGAAGACGAAATTCAAAGGCGTATGTTTAGTCGCGCTTGAGTAACGGCGATGGGCCATCTGTCCCGTATAATTCTATATAAAATATATCGCTGGTGGAAAGTGGGTGTGTGTACTACCTTTACACTTATGCCTACCCCTTCGGGGACCGTTGTGGGAAGTTGTGAGGATGTATGTATATACATATGATCAGGTGTTTCCGATCGTCGCCATAGTAAGTGTATTAACCACACGTACCGATACCTGTGCTAAAGAGCTGGCGCAAGCTGGTTATAACCGGATATCCACTATCTAATATTCGATTTAAATGCATGCGGCAACCCCCACCTGTGTAGCAAGTGTTGCGCACCCTAAATACCGCATACCTTGTGAATACAGCCTATATTGGGTCACGTGGCCTAAGTTGATATAGTAAGCTATTTTATTGAGTACTAAGATATTTAAGAGAGATAGGGCATAACGGATTCTCCGTTCGAATTTGGAGCTGCCCGACTGGGGCAGGACCTCCACCATATAGAAGTCCGTAGCCAAATAACACAATTTTTTTGTGTTGTGTTCCTACGTGGTGATTAAGGTTTCCAGTAATGAGCTCCTTAGGGAGGGGGGAGGATTGTTATATTGTGTTGGCAACCGAGGGATATTAGATTACCGAGATCTATTTATGTTGCCAACACAGTATAACTCTCTGAACACAGAGTGGCAACGCGCAAGTGATACTTAGGTATCGTGAGCGTAAATAGGCTACGGTAACCGTTTCCCATCAGGTGGGCCGTATGCTTGTTTGCCACTCTTGTTGTATAAAAAAAAAAATTGAATCATTCACGTTAACGAACTACTTATGTACATATTAGTTGCAAAGAATATAGATTCATTATTATTATTTTCTTTTAATTACTTTATTTCTTTAATTTTCATTATTTATATTATCTTCTAATAAAAATAAAAATATTTTTTTTTTATATTGTCTGCTAATATTTAGTTTTAGTTGTGCTATTATGCTACGACTTACATACATACATACATAGCTGGGCACCGTTAATCAAATAGTTAACTTCGTTAATCGTTAATCCGCTACAAAAAAAGTTAGCTTCGTTAAGCGTTAAAGCGTTACATTTCGGAAGAATTAACGCAAGTTAACGTTAATCGTTAATCCGTTAATATGTGTAAAATTGCATTTTTATATCGTTGCGTTAGTGAACTTATGCAACTTGTTGGTTTAGGTTCTGGAAGTTAACAGGTCAGGAATAAAACAAAATACTTGTATAATTCAAATGTGTAATTTAATCGTCGGGCATAAGGTGCATATTCCCCTTCATGAACATTAACATGTTGAAGTTCTCGTCTGAAAGCGAGGCTCGTTTTGGTGTTAAAATGTCTTTAACCGTGGAAAACAGACGTTCAACTGCAGCGCTTGAGGGTATAGCAGTATTGTATTTAATAAATAGATTTATGAATATCTGTTCCCCGAGGAATGCAGCATCGTTGAACGAGTCTTTTGATTTCATATCCAGCCACATTTTAACGAGACTTTGCGCTTTACTCTTTTAAGAGTTGGAGCTCTTTGGTTTTTCTATAGACTGAGTGACAGAATTCAAAATTGAGAAGTGCCGCCTGGCACTTGTCATTCGTTTCATACTTGTCTGAACCTGTTTTTCGCGCCGCGCCGCGGTGCCGTGCGGTAAATAGTAGGCATTAGATTAACGATTAACGGGCTTCTGCACATTAACGGAAGTTAACGTGTCCGTTAACATTTTTAAAAGTTAGCTTAAAAGTTAATTCGTTAATCAAAATGTTAACTTCGTTAATTAACGATTAACGGATTAACGAGTTAATGCCCAGCTATGCATACATACATATCATCACGCCGAGTCTCTAACGGGGTAGGCAGAGAGTATAGAGCGCCAGTTCTCCCTAGACTTGCATACCTCTTTCGCTTCTTCCACATTCATCAGTCTCTTCATACAAGCTCGTCGGTTTCGAGTACTCTTGACGTTCCCGTCCTTGAGCGTCCGATCGATTTGATCCAGGTAGTTGGAACGTGGCCTTCCTCTGTTCTTGCACACACTTTTGCTTTGTTTATCTGTTTCGTCAATCTTTCTTCACTGGCCCTTTCTATATGCTACGATTTAATTGTTATATAAGATCTCCTATAGGGTTGGCAAAGAGAAAAGAGCGCCAGTTCTCTCTAAATTCACAGACCTCTTTCGCTTTACTCAGATTCAGCGGTCTTATCATACATGCTCGCCGGTTTAGAGTACTCTTGTCTTTACCATCCTTGAGTGACGGATCGGCTTGATACAATGTCATAAAAATATTGACCCTGTCATTCATTTAACCACTGTTAATAATGATAATTATTACTGTTTAAAATTGCTGTAATATATGTCTGTATTTATGTATAATATTACAATGAATGTTACATACAGATTTGAGATATCGTTTGAGTCACAGACGTACCGAATCGACGGGGTGACGGGGGCTCAAAGCCTATGTTATTGACAGACTGTCACCGCAAATGATATTTTTTCATGATTTACCTGATTTATTTTATCTCATTATTCTATAGAAGCAGACGTAGTTGCTGCCTGGTGAAGAGCAGCGAACAGCTTTACAGTGAAGGAAAACAATAAAAGTTAACCTCGAGGAAACTTGCATACGTTTAAGAAGAATTCAAAGGCTTGTATTTATTTATTGTACTTAAGAAACAGTGATGGACTCATCATCAGTTTTTGACACCTAAAATATGCCTCCATCGAAAAGTGGGTGTGAGGATACTACGTACACACTCGCTTTTTCTGCCTACCCCATAGGGGAGCCTTGCGGGAGGCGAGTTATTATAAATCTCCTTGTATTGTTTTGGTTTATTGGACATAATGCAAATCTAAAAGCGGCCCTTGAACTCAACACAAAGATTGATAAATGATCTTAATAATGCTGTCAGAATGACATTACCCAACGCTCCGCTGACTTCATATCTCTACAACGTATTAAACAATGCACCTAGCATTGATTTTTGTTTGGTGTTGGTTAGGTAACGCGCTATATGTTTCCATATGAACGTTTTTCTAATGCTGTCTGTTAAACGGGACGCATATATCTTAATAAAACCACTGTTGGTTTTGTTTGAGCAACCATTATATTAACCACAATGCATTATGGGCCCTACTGTCGCAACATTCGATAATCTGCTAGCTTTCCCCGGAGCGATATGGGTCAAGAGAAAGCCCGGAGGGGAACCTGGTTAGGTTGTGCGCACACTGGCCGATGCTGTAAAAACTTCATACCAGATTTTAAAAAGATAGTTTCTTATCTTAATATATATATAAATTACGTGTCACGTTGTTTGTCCGCGATGGGCTCCTAAGCTACTTAACCGATTTCAATCACATTTGCACACCGTGTGCAGTTTGATCTAACTTAATAGATAGGATAGCTTACATCACAATTGGACCCAACAGGTGGCGCTGCGATCGTGTTTCAGGAAATTTTACTTTTTCACCCGGGCGAAGCTGGGCGGGACAGCTGGATATATTATATTAGCAAGAAGAGTTCTAGACAAACATGTAAATTGTTACTTTTAATAAGTTCACAAAGTTAATGTATGTGCATACATACATATCATCACGCCAAGTCCCTAACGGGGTAGGCAGAGAGTATAGAGCGCCAGTTCTCTAGACTTACATACCTCTTTCGCTTCGTCCACATTCATCAGTCGCTTCTTACATGCTTGTCTGTTTCGAGTACTCTTGACGTTCATATCCTTCAGTATCCGATCGATTTGATCTAGGTAGTTGGAACGAGGTCTTCCTCTGTCTCCTGCACACTTTCGCATTTTATATCTATCATCAATCCTTCTTCACTCATCCTTTCTATGTGTCCAAAACAACGTAACGTGCCTTTCTTCATATTTACAATCACACTTTAATTCACGCCAGATGTTTTGTGCTATGCTTCCTTTACATACTGAATGTACATGCAAAAGGATTAGTACATACTCACTGAATAAACCTCCGAAACTAGAAAGCGCACAGACTTGGTATAGCATGTACCTGTGGCTTATCTGCTGTTTATATGTGGCTTGTAAAGCGTTTTATTACTTTGGGGGCTTTTTTGCGGTCACTTTCATATAGATTTTAATCAAATTTATCCTGTTTATTAGTTTAAATATAAGGAGTATCAACACTCGTCATGGAACGTGCAAAAATAATCGCACATCTTTATCTATATAACTCAAAGGTGACTGACTGACCGACATAGTGATCTATCAACGCACAGCCCAAACCACTGGACGGATCAGGCTGAAATTTGGCATGCAGGTAGCTGTTATGACGTAGGAATTTGATTAATTCTACCCCCAAAGGGATAAAATAGGGGATGAAAGTTTGTATGAAACTTTGTATATTTTAAACCGATCGGGCTGAGACTGTGCATGCATAAAGCTACTATGACGTAGGCATCCCCTATTCACACCCACACACACACACACACGTCCAAAATAAATAAAAAAATACTGAGCAAAGTCACTATCCCACGCGGACGAAGTCGCGGGCACAGCTAGTATATATATAAAACACAGCGAGATAATCACTCACACTTGCGAGCCCGCGATGTGGTCTCGTATACGTGAGCCTGTTTATGTGTGTGTGTGTATGACGTATACTTGGCGGTTTGTTGAGTGCCGTTTGAGAGAGCCAGGGTCTGATGGATTGTTTTTCTCTCTAGATGTGATTCGTGATGCAAAGTTCGTACAATTCGTCTTCGGGTATTGCCGAACACGCTTTTCATCAACTGTTCCTCGTATTTGGCTGAACATTATGATCAATGACGTTGACATGTAGCAGTTTAATATCTATTGTTGTATAGATTTTGGCATTTGCACCCTCTATAATTATAATAGCTTTAATATATATGTAGTATGTACAGGCTGTGTCGGAAAGTGACAAAGTTGCTCAAATAGGTGTGTGTTATAATATGTAAATGTCAGACTGTGAAAAAAGGAAATAAAAAAAAACATTCTTAGTTGAAATTTTATTTACTTTAGTATCTGTGACTATCGCTGTACTTAACTTCAGCAAAACTCATTGTCACAGTCGGGATTCGAACTTGATTCGGTCCCCACGGCTCCACTAAGTTCAGAAGAATAATTGCTACAGACGGGGCTAATACCCCGTTCATACACCAGGTCGCTACGCCGTACCTTAACTGTTATGTTTTGTCGATGTTTCACTAATATATTGTTGTCCTTTTCAGATACAAGACATGTGCTGATTTCATACGCTATGCTATCAGAAACACGTGAGTAAACACTTGAGCTATTTTCAACCGTTCTCTGTATATATTTCACAAGTTATATAATCTCCTTTCACGTTCATCCAATGGGAATGAGACCACGGGAAGATAAATTGCCCGTGACACTACTAAGGTAGAATAAGTTTCTATACGTCATGATAACTATATATATTTTGATTAATTCAATAAAAAACTTTAGGCTTATAAAAATTACTTGCTTAATAAGGTTGGCAACATTATCACACCGCAATGCTGGTTTAAGTAGTTACTTACCTATAAATTAGCAAATTAGCATAAAATCTACGTTTAAATATTTGTTAGTAATAATTTTATAATGATTATTTTGTCATCATACACACGGGGAGTGTCGTACCTGACGCACACGGTTAATAATTAAAACGCCGCGCCCAAACTTTGACCTTCCGGTCAATTTAAACTGTGGGCTACACTAAGTAGTTCCTTTAATCGCTTTGGGTAAGTATAAGCAGAGCCGGCCCGAGGGACAAATAACTCCCTTGCAGATGATGGATATCGTTGAATAAATTATGTGGCGGTTAATCGAAGCTCGGTAACTTGGTTAATTGTCCGGAGTGCGAGTCTGCCCGCAACATTCGGATACTGTCATTTTCTCGATCATGATCAGGCTTTAGTCCATTATTTGCCCGAGGCGACTTTTATTATTTAATTAGGGTTTTCAACGTGGGGTTTGCATTTAATGGACGCTCATTTCCTCAATATACATACATATATATCTACCCCATCGGGTTCCTGGAGCGTTAGCAGGCGGTATGTTTAGTGCAAATATCAGCTGTATAATATTTTTTGTGGTTGTTTCATTAGTTTTAAGAGAGGTAGGGCATAACGGGTTTCCCGTTCGAATTTGGAGCTGCCCGACTGGGGTAGGACCTCCACCTTATAGAAGTCCGTAGCCAAATAACACAATTTTTTGTGTTGTGTTCCTACGTGGTGAATAAGGTTTCCAGTAATGAGCTCCTTGGGGAGGGGGAGGATTGTTACATTGTGTTGGAAGCAGAGGGATTAAACCCATTATGCTGCCAACACACTATAACTCTCCGAACACAGAGTGGCAACACGCAAGTGATACTTCGGTATCGTGAGCTTAAATCGGCTGCGGTAACCGTTTCCCATCAGATAGGCCGTATGCTTGTTTGGCACTCTTGTTGTATAAAAAAAAAAGTTTTTTCTGACAGGTTTAGTTTTGTTTCATATTAAAAATTAAATAAGGTTTTAAACGAGAGAAAAATATATAAATAATATCATGAGTATTGATGTTAAATCATAAAAACTACATAAAGTTCAGAATTTATTCTCAACGTTAACTACGTTAAAGTAAAGTACGTTAACAACGTTAACTGCGACGAAAAGGTCGCAAGCTCGAATCCCGACTGTACCAATGAGTTTTCCTGAACTTAAGTACAGTGAATGAACTTCACCGTTAAGCTCGTGGTGTGACTAATCACAATACCTAAGTTCAGGAAAACTCATTGGTACACTCGGGTTTCAAACTTGCAATCTTTGTGTTACCGGCCACCACGGCTTTTCATCAATCAAATCATGACCTAAGGTTATACAAAACAGCCTACTCCATAAAACTGCTTTTATAAGTCCATTCAAAGAACATCGATTGAGCTATTCCCACTGTGCAACAGTCAACCTCTTTGAGGATTCTGAATTGACAATAAATTTTCAATCAAATCAGCTCTTATCTTTACAGATATTACAGATAAGAGCTGATTTAGACTTTAGACCTCACCTCCAACACGCCACACTTTCGAGTCCTGTGCTAATACCACTGCCTTCTAGCCACCGCCATGATATCGTCCAGTCATCAGGTAATGTATTTTCAGTTTGCTCCTTTAAGTCACTTTTCCACGTCGAGTTATCAGGTTTCCAACATACATAGACACACATATCATCACACGATGTCAACGACGAGTCCCTAACGGGCTAGGCAGAGAGAATACAATAGAGCGGTTTCCAAATAAGACACAATTGATACATTAAAGTCATGTTCAGGTTCGTAATATCAAATTCAATGGACTATTTTCATACCATTTTTTTCATACCTATTTATCCTAAAATATCTTCCATTCCTGTGTCCTATTGACATTTACAATCAAAATCACATCTGAACACGATTTAAAATAACTTGCTTATGCAAATTTTACAAGCAAAGCAAACAGTTAATGAGGGTAAAAATGTTTGCGCATTCACAAGTGAACGAGTCGCGACTCAGCTGGGCGTTTCTTCAAAATACCAACTTCTCACTTGATTGCAGCAAGGTGCTGGAACGTTGTGCCTGAGTAAATTTTAAATTCCATTCCTTCATAATTGTTTATGAAGGTTTGAAAAGGGTGCCAAAGGGTTCGTTTCCGAAGTATTTCACCGTGAAGTTTTTTTTCTACTTTTTGGAGTTAATAAATTTACTCGCGACTTGTTTACGTATTCGAACTTAGTCATAGAAACAAAAAAGATTCGTTTTATATCGATTTTATATTATAACACTGAATTGAAAAATTCATTTGGTTAAAGTTTGGTTAAATATTGGGAAAGGTTAAAGATTTTTCGTGGCTTTTCCATACAAGAAGAATCTGAGTATATTACATCGTAACTTCTAAAGTCTTACATTTTCTTAATTTTTTTACACTAATAACAGTAACATGATGAGAGCCGTGGTGGCTGATTGGTTCAAGTAGTGGCATGCAATCAAAAATCCGGACTGCCAGCGTGACAGATGGCGAGTCCATCGCCGTTCCTCAAGCACGAACATACTACTACTTTAAAAATCTTTTCAAATGTATGCTGGGTTTCCTTGCGATGTTTTCTTTCACCACAAAGCTCGTGGAGTGATTAATCCGTTGTTAATCCAGCTAGTAATAGTAATCTCTTCGCCAAATTTCATTCAACTCCGGCCCGCCGTTCAGGCGAGATTGGGTACTAAACATCCGCACGAACCTTCACATCTACAATATTAGTAGGATACATACAGATACGATGTATCTGTATATAGGATAAAAATTAACAAATTGTTTATTACACTTTGCTTCTTGTAGTACAACTTTAGTAGCAATACTTTTTAGTGTAATCCTATTGATAAAGCTGCACACAAGACAGGCCCTACCTAGCGTGGGAGCTACTGACTTTAGTTTTTACTAAGCTGAATGTTATGTACAATTGATTATAGAACATGGCATCCTTGACGGTAATAAACTTTATTATCATTATTATATAGATAGGATCGATCGATCGGACGCTCAAGGACGGGAACGTCAAGAGTACTCGAAAACGACGAGCTTGTATGAAGAGACTGATGAATGTGGGCGAAGCGAAAGAGGTATGTAGGTCTAGAGAGAACTGGCGCTCTATACTCTCTGCCCCGTTGGGGACTCGGCGTGATGATATGTATGTATGTATGTACTACTATTATATAGATAGGCTGTGAAGCACTAACAAACTGTTATACCACATAATGTAAGCTGTATATAATTGTAACGTATTGCATTAGAAGTATCGTGAAGCATCCTTTGTGGAGGCGACCTATCGTTACAATCTAGCCTGAGAGGCTGTACTTTTACAGGCCTATTGTCACACATTTCCCGTACATTGTCCTCTGGCCTCTTGATTTGAGTCGAGCCTCCTTTGACAACGGAAATAGACCTTTTGTGAGGGCAACGTGTTGCCCTAGCGGTAGCTACACTGTTTGCTTGCGCTCAGTTCTGTAGATTTATTTTGATTGTTAGGATATAATGTAACTATATATTGTTACATTAATAGCCAAAAAAAGCCGTGGTGGCCGAGTGGTTCGGGTAGTCTCGCCTGCAACACAAGATTTCGAGTTGAAACCTCGACTGTACTTTTATTATTCTAAAATGATTCTGACTGTTCTTTTGTTTTTCTGAACTTATGTAAGTATGTAGCGATTCATCACACCACGAGATAACGGAGAAAGAACGTATTGAGGTTAAACCTTTTGAGAAGACATTCAAATATTCACCACCAGCCACGTTGGCATCCATATATGTATATCCTGCAGTGTTACACCTACCGTTTCAGAGACACTTGGGAAAAGGCTCATACATTTTTTGTTCAGTGCTAATGATGCTCCCGTAGTGTTACTTGGATTTGCAGAGAACGTTTCTTAAATTCTTTTATAAAAATCTTCACGGCTAATGGAACAGTCAGAATAGTTATAAGGGGATACTTCTCATACTTTGGAGTAAGGGACTCGGCGTGATGATAAGCACGTGCTCAATATATGTCACAATAATCTCAGCAGTAATATTCTGTATAGCAATGTTTGAGTAATTACTCAGTTAAATTGAAATTTCAACGTTCGAGTGGACGTATACGTTAAGACCTAGCAATTTCCGTCCCGTCACCGGACCGTTCAGCAACAGTACAGCTATCTGACGTAACTGTAGAGAGACATCATGGACATTATTAAATACATTCGTAGTTATTCATAAGCGTTTATGTGCCATTCACATAATTATATAACCGGTTCGAGTAGCTGTCTGCAAAATATTGCAAAGTTCGAATCCCGATTGTAACAATGAGTTTTTCTGAACTTAAGTTTAGTTATTGGTGATTGGACACCATGAACTTTGCGGTGAGGGAAAATATCAAGGTAAACCTGCATACATTTGAGACAGACCAAATCATGTAATATTTTGTAAACAATAAGGCTACAATCTCCGTTTACCAAAAAGTGGAATGTACGCTTGCGTGTCACGCTTGCAGTATGCATCGTAATATTAACATTTCGTGGGGAAAATAGTTCACATTTTGTTGAAAGTGTAGACTAGCAAATATGATGATATGAAATAATGTCAAGTATTTATGGAATATCTCTATACTATAATTCACGCCTAAGGTGTAGTAGGCAGAGTAATGTCACCCTATTTTCACTGGAGATATATTTGGGTGCCAACGTATTAGATGAAGAGTATGATAGACATAAAAATAATATTTAATTTTACAATTTATGTTCAATACTTATTATATGAGTAGTTTTAATTGCAATAAAATACGAATCGAAAACATAGCTAAATATATTTGGGTTCAAAGGCATTATATATTCTAAGATTGTAAGGATATTCAACTGTCTGAGGAGATTCAAACGTCACAGCGGGAAGCGCTTTGAATATACAATTGACAGCTGTCACGCCCCACGTGACGTCGCACGGATTAGCCCTTTGATGTGTGTTTGTGTTGTATAAAATATGTCAGTGAACTCTCATCAATCTCTAGCGGCTGTACGCGTCTTCGTCTGCAACATACTAGGTCTGCCTTCCCTTTGACGGCTTTGTTATTCACATGCTTTTTGATAGAGAGCGAATAGATCCTGCGATGACCTTTCCAGCAATTTAGCCCATTCGTTAGTTTCTGAGTATAATAAGTAATCGTTAACCAGTAGTTATATAATATGTAATAAAGAGCCGTGATGGCCGAGTGGCTCGAGTAGTTGCCTGCAACACATTGCAAGTTTGAATCCCGACTGTACGAATGATTTTTTCTGAACTTAAGTACACTAATTAGTGACATCACGAGCTTTAAGGTGAAGAAAACCATCGAGAGGAAACCTGCATAGGCTTGAGAAGAAATTCAAAGGCGTATGTATAGTCGTGCTTAAGTAACGGTGGTAGACTTGCCATCTGTCACGTCAGCCCCTAAAATATATCTCTGGCCTAAACCTGGGTGTGACCTCTTCGGGGACTATATCGTTATTATAAAACTAACAATGAAACCGAATTTTACGCCGGGCGAAACTGCAGGGCATAGTTATGTACACAATACATTTTCCTAGGATGGTACAGCAGAGATGAAAATGCACTGCCAATCTTTAGATCCCCCGGGCAGGACGATGCGCGTTGCGGTTCTGTTATGGTTATTCTATTGTTGTCGCATGTAAATGTTCGGGCTTGAGATGTAAATTGTTCCATACTTAGGGTAACCTAGTTCGTCTTGCGAACATGATAGAGATTTTGTAAGCAATACACTTCCTTTGTGTTGTAAGCAATGTAGTTTGCTAGCTGTGATTGAATTGTGTAGTAAGATCATATGACATAGTGTGCGGAATTTGATTCGGCTTCGATGGGAAGCAGGCCACATATTAAGAATTTCTTATTTCAAATTAAAACTGGGATTGACTCTCGACTTAAAACTACCTAGCACATTAGATTTACATACGCTTCATCTGATGCTATTGGCTTACTTTAATCTATATAAAGATACATACACACCTACTCAAATATGAACAGAAGCAGTGTGTATTGTACAATCATTCTGTAATACCTATTTAAAACCTCTTCTTGTTGATAGAAAACTGGTGCTGATCAAATAATTATGTACGGCGATGTACTGTGCTTTGAGAGAAAAAAACGATATACTTAAATAGTAATAACGAGCATCCTACTAGTAATATAATAAATGCGATAGTTTGTGAGTATGTACGGATATTTTGTTACTCAATCACGCAGGAATGGCAGAACGGAATTGAATTAAATTTGGCACAGGGATAGATTATTATTAGCTGGATTGACGCACAGGACATGTTTTGTTCTAAAATAAATCTAGATAAAATTATACTCATGAAATCGATTTTTACTCGGGTGTAACCGCGGGTACGTTCCAGTTTTCTAGTTATTACATTGCGTATAAAGTATTTTCTTATATTATTGCAAGCATGTAGGTACGGAATATTAAGGCGTAAGCTATTGGTTTGTCATCATAAAGTGGAAAATGGGTGTGTGGGTACAGCCTATACCTTTGCCTTCCCCTTCGGGGACCCTTGTGGGAAGGCGTGAGGATAAATAATAAAAAATAAATATATAAACAGTCGTGGGTTTCAGGCTTAACTTAGTAAATTTTACAGACTTATCTAAATGTTTATCACGTAGAAATCGTCACCCAATTTCAACAGCGGCGGGGATGGGCTTCAAAAAGCATAATGGGCAAATAACACAGCCCGGACATGTGACGAGCAACGCCGTATGTGCAGACTTATGGATGTGGTCGCGGTGAAAATTGTGGCCTGTCGTCGTGTTGCGTCGGAATGGAGAGGATTTTGCATCGTTATATTACTGCAGACTCCGTTGTATATTGGTCGTTCCAGCCTACATACGATTTCATTTACGTGTGGACAATTTAAAGCGGTTAAGCCATCTGCCACGTCAAGATGCATTGTGACTATTGAATGTCACTGTGTTTGACAGCAATATTGAATTATCTGTCAAGAACGAGTTTTGAGTTGCTTATTAGACTTATGCAGAGTTACACACCAATTTTTTTGCCGTTCGCATTTTTCAATATCTAACTTTAGTAATGATTTAAAACACAAGGTACCATCATTTTTATAATTACAAGCTGCACTTTAAGTTGTTTTCATCCGTGACTGATCAGTGAAAGGTAAGTGATCCAAAAGATTTTGTTTTTCAAGAATAACATAGACTAGGTGTGTCCTGCGGTTATACCCGAGTAAAATTTGTTTTATTTGGTTGTTTTTTTCTGAAATAAATCACACCTTATGTATCTAGACAATAATCACACCTTATGTATCTAGACAATAATCACACCTTATGTATCTAGACAATAATCACACCTTATGTATCTAGACAATAATCACACCTTATGTATCTAGACAATAATCACACCTTATGTATCTAGACAATAATCACACCTTATGTATCTAGGCAATAATCACACCTTATGTATCTAGACAATAATCACACCTTATGTATCTAGACAATAATCACACCTTATGTATCTAGACAATAATCCACCTCCGAGCCAATTTTCATCCGATTCCACTCAGTAGTTTTTCTGTGGAAAGAAACTAACATCCTCATAATATTATAGTACACTGTATTGTATGTAGTAATAATAATAATAATATATCCTTTATTGTACAAACACACACATTTACAAAAACAAACAGAAATGACAAAGAAAAACATATAGTAGGCACAATAGGCGGCCTTATCGCAAAAGCGATTTCTACCAGGCAACCCAAGTGTAGAGAGAGATAAGAAACAGAGAAAGAAAAGGTAGGTGTGACAGTTGAGAGGATGAAATAGAAACAATTATTATAATATACAAATAATAGGCATTCTACATAAATAAATACGAAACATATACTTATATAACATACATACAATAATATATACATGTATACATATATATAAACAAGTTAAAAAGAGAAATAGTGTTCAAATAAAAGCTTTTCGTAGTGTATCTTTGTACCAATTAAATATTTGTACCAAGTAAATCGTGTACAATAATTACGATAGGATACATTGAAAATAATAGATTCCGTCTGTGACAAGACTGTGCCTTGTAATGAGCAATCTATAGATTTTTATGTACATATACTATAGACATATATATTTTCAATTACCTACATACTGCTACTACTAATAATGTTGCGACATGAAATAGTACAAGCTATGTTTATCGGATTGTCCATTCCGATAACTGCTAGATAAAGATTTTATTTCTTATTTTATTTTATACTCATTTTTCACTAAGAAATCTTACCAGTGTCTTCAAAGGTGCTAAAAACCTATGACTAAGACCCACTTTTCGCCGGAGATATATTTTTACCGCCAACGTGAAGGATGGCGAGTCCATCGCTGTTTCTCAAGCACGACAATACGTACGTCTCTGAATTTCTTCTCAAACGTATGTAGATTTTTTCTTTATGTTTTTATACGTGGTGTTACTAATAACGTATTTAAGTTCAGATAAACTCATTGGTACACGATTCGAACTTTGAAGCCAATTTCCGCCAGAGATATGTTTTAGGTGCAAACGTGACAGATGGCGAGTCACCGTTACTAAAGCACGGCTATACATACGCAGTTAAATTGCTTCCCAAACGTGTGCAGGTTTTGCTCTCGATGTTTTACTATTCAACTTGTTAGGTATATGTAAATAATTTCAAATGAGAACTTGTAACATTAGTGCATAAACGCATTAATAACGGTCGAATAAGAGCGATGAACATGCTATTTGCGCAGCGTATGCTAACAATTACATCAAATGAACCTTTTAAGGCTCTGTTATTGGCTTCTATGGCCACGGGGACGCGAAAGTGGGTCCATGCCTTTATTTGCTCTAATACCGGACTCGGAAAGCTAACATTAATGTTATTAGTTGTACGTATAAAGGATATTGTTAACATTATTCGAGAGTTACGAGTAGATATGGTACGTCGATTCGAATCCGATTCGATCTATAATTACAAAATTTCCATGATAAATTTTTCGAAAGAGGTTTGTAAGTCTTTTCTCTGCCTCTCTCTGCCTACCCTATGAGAGCCTCGGCGTGAGATGAATGTTATATTTTAGTGCATTAACTATCCTATACCTAAATAGCATTTCTTTCGGGTACTGTTAAGTTCACACAGATTATGCTGACAGTAGAGACTCGCCATGTGTCATGTTTGCAATTAAAATATATCTCCGGGGGAAAGTGGGTGTGTGGGTACTACCTACACATTTCTGTCTACCTCTTCGAGGACCCTTATGGGAAGCAAGAACATACAATTATTGTAGGACATTTAACAAACATCATATTTAGGATAGAAAAATATCAGGTATTCTTTTAGGAAAACAAATCTCTGTAACTTCATGCTATTTAGTTTCCTCCCATGTTTCATTCCAACTTCACATCGTTCCCCAGTTTCCATATTTTTCCACTGAAATATCTTAACCTATTTTACACCTTCCTCTCCGGTTGGAACGCATGGAGAGATTAATGCAGTGCTGCCTCGCTTTGGCGGTTCCGCTGTCGAGCCTGTATGCCAAGGCACTTGAATTGTTTGTTAAATTATTCCATGCGGGTAAATATGACTGTGGTACCTTTGGGACTGTTCCCCTGTTGTGCTCGCCCATATTGTATGTTTGGAAAAGTTAACAATTGTAGCCTACGCATTTTTACTCTTTTAGTAAAGTTCTCTTTTGGTATAAGCATGCATCCGTACCAAATTATTATAAAGGTGAAGTACCTTTGTTTGCTTAGTACCTTTACGTGGCTAAACGGATCGTAATGCAACTTGGCAAGGAGATAGGTTATATGTTTTGGAATAAGACAATGGCAAATTTTTATCTCAAAAATATTTTGAATGGCAGCAGGGGTTAAAAGTTGAATGGGCAACCCGTAACACCTCAAGATAGGGATCTGAAAATTCATATTTTTGACTATTAAGATCTGAACACATGGCATCCACGTAAACGAACACACTAGAAAAACATGATAAGGTCGAGCTTTTGGCAAGCATTAAAGCAACACGTGTTTTAACTTCACTGCAATATCATCCAGTATTAGTTAGTGATTTTCCTTATGTAGACAGAGTTATTCCCTTATGAGTTATTCCCTCACAGAGTAGGCGGTGTGAATTAAACATTATTTACCAAAGAACACCGCATGTCAACATTATAACGAAAAATCCGCCTGATAGTAAGCGGCTAACATCGCATATGAACGCTTGCAACACCAGGAGTAAAACTTGTAATGTGAATGTTCGAAGATTTGTGTCATACTATTTTTCTAATGTTTTTATAGTGGTAGTATTTTCTCACGTTTAAAGTGTCAATTTGTGACGTTAAATGTTTTACGAAAGATAAATGCTATAATAACGGACCGTTAACGGGAATCAAATGCATCGTTTAATATCTCTGACTCGTCTATCATAATTGTATTAGCGATTGCACCAATAAATATAGGCTATATGCCGTTTTAAGATTAAATTCCATTTATTACAGCAGTAAACCACGCCATAAAGCGACGGGGTGGGCAGGGACGATAAATCCTCTTCATGTTTAGATCGTTTGCACTTACCGTATCATTTGGCGAGGTAACTATTTTTTTGCTAGAAGAAGAGAAGCTTAAGAAGAAGAGCTTGGCATACCTTTTTGATCGCGCGGCGTGCTTGCCTTCCAGACGCGTCACCATGGGCCTTAAATCAGTATACTTTAGAGAATATGAAACTTAAGGTTTTAAGTTACTAAGACTGTATGAGGGCTGTGTGTTTCTTCTACCGCAAACGCATTGAGTTCTTCTCGAAAGGTGTGGAAAGATTCCTGAACAGTTGGCAGCAAATGAGCGATTAAACTACCCAATTTAAATAACCAAGTCAATTTATTTATTTATTTGGATCACCAATAGGTGAGATCACACACAGAAAAGGACATAATAAAACATACATAAGTGTTCACCCAACTACAGGTACTCACAACTACTACAGAAGCTAAGTAAAATTAAAATTAACCTAACAAACTAGGCTTGGAACAGGGCCACAGTACCAGACGAACTATCTTAGATTACATTACAAGATTGTATGCATGTAAATACAATTTAATTAAGCTATTATTTACTTTATTATTAATTAATAATATATATTATTATATTTATTATATAATAGCCGTGGTGTCCGAGTGGTTCGAGCAGTTGCCTGCGACACAAAGATCGCAAGTTCGAATCCCGACTGTATCAATGAGTTTTTCTGAACTTAAGTACAGTGATTAGTCACACCACGAGCTTTACGGTGAAGGAAAACATCGTGAGGAAACCTGCATGCGTCTGAGAAGAAATTCAAAGGCGTATGTATAGCCGTGCTTGAGTAACGGCGATGGATTCGCCATCTGTCACGTTGGCACCTAATTAATATACCTCTGGCGGAAAGTGGGTGTGTGGGTATTACCTATACACCTCTGCCTACCCCTTCAGGGACCCTTGTGGGAAGGCGTGAGGATATATTATTATATTATATTATATTATTTACATGAAATACTCCGTAACTTCCCACAACTTACTATGCCTCTTAATCTGATTGGTTGAACTATTAGAAAACAAACTCTAAGTCGGTTCACACAAATCTCAAAAGAGAATGTCACAAACTATTACTAAGATCGATGGCATTTGAATTTGCTAAATACTCTAGCTGGTCTTTGTTAATAATTATCATTATTGTGTATGTAGCCTTCGAGACCTTTGGGGAGTCGTTACATAAGGAAAAGCCGGTAAAAAGTAAAAAAAAATGCTTAGTTTCGCAAGTTACTTCTACAACCGCACCTCTCGCCATCGACGGGGAATTCATCCCCATACCTTAGAACCACAAAAGTCTCGCACTGCGCGGTTCCAAGGAGTTTCCTTCCGAGAACGCTCAGACTGTGGAATGAGCTCCACAGTTGAGGTTTTCCCTGGAGAGTACAGCATGGAGTTCTTCAAGGGTGTGAAGAGATTCCTGCTGGGTCGGCAGCGCGCGAGTGATACCCCTGGTGCTGCAAGCGTCCATAAGCGGCGGTAGCCGCTAACCATCAGGCTGGCCGCATGCTTGTTTGCCACCCAAGTATAAAAAAAAAAAAGGTTATATTAGCAAGATATGATTCTCGCTCCGGCCGCCGTACCGAGCAGACGTGTGCTCCCACCGCTCCCGCGCTCTGCGCCCGTTACGACCGGCAGAAGCCACACCCGCCGCTACGCAAATCGCCACGCGTTAGCTAGCCGCTACGCACCGCACGTGGTGATTGTTGGTCGCCTTTTTCAAGGCAACAACAATCACAATTCTTGTTTCTCGACAATAATATTTGTCCCCTTCTGGGAAAATCCACAGTTTCGTGGTCACTCGGTGGAAACCAAACGGTGCCAACGAAACCGAGTGGGGCGCTGCCCCGTTGCGCTCTTAGCCTTGCCCCTTCAGGGTAAGGCTACAAACGGACGGGACCAGGTTCACCGGCCTTGGGGTCTACCTTAGTCGCGCCTGGTTATCACCCACCGCCCACCCTACCTATCCCTTACCTCCTATCCTCCGGTGTTAGTTTGGGCACTGTCCACGGACTAGTGCTCTCTACACCGGAACTGTCAGGAACCCGCTGCACAATAAGACTGGCAGCGGGAATACAAGCTTAGGGCTCACACCATAGGCACACTCACCTCCCTGTCTACACCCGACAGGGAGGGTTCATTACACACCCCCGGGTCAACCCCCCGGGGATCGGTCTCCCAACGTTAAGTCACCAGGGGTTTCTTTGCGCGTTTCTTCCCCTGGGCGACCGCGCCCCGAAACACGTTTCCCTCGCCCAACGTCACGTCCATAAGTATGGATCCCCAAGCCTCAATGGCATTTCTCGCGCGGCTCTTAGAAGCCGTGCCCACCCTCCGACGTCAGTTTGACGAATTTACCCGCGACGTAAACGCGGGTACTTCCACTGCCGACGCAGCAGCAGCGCTCGACAAGAGCGCTATTAATGACGTCACAAATGAGGCCAACAAGTCTCAAGACTCCCCCCTGTCCCCCGACTCTGTCATCATAGACTTCGAAATGGAGTCACTACAATCCGAGTCGTCCGAGGGTTCCTCGGACGAATTCACGCCCGTCACGGGCTCCAAGAAGCGCGCCAGACGCGCTAAAAAGAAAGAGGCCTCAACCTCACCTTCCCCCCCGACTAAAGCCCCCAAAACCGTGCCCGTGCCCTCCGCACAGTCCTCCCCGACAGCCCCGTCCCCGGCAGCCCCTTCCCCCGCCCCCCTCACCTCTCCGGAAGCCGAAGTCACTCAAACTAGCCGGCTCTCCCCCGTCCCGCGACCCACGCGGCCCTCCTCAACGAAAGAGCGCTCGTGCCCCCCCGTATTCGTCCACACAAAGGCCAAGTGGACGGAAATCTCCGGTTGGTGCCAAACCAACCGCATAAATTTCACTCGCGCTACCGCCACAGCCGAAGGCATTAAGGTGCACCTCCCAAACTCGACCGAGTTCCGAGCCTTTACGAAGCTCCTGCAGGCCAGAAGTGTGGAATACCACACTTATGATCTGCCGGAGGACCGCTTACTTCGGGTCGTCATCCGCGGCGTCCCTTGCGAAATCGACACCGAGTCGATCAAAGAAGACCTAAAGGCTCAGAATGTCGCAGTGAAGGAAGTACACCGCATGCACCGACAAAATGCCGGAGAGGCATTTAACATGGTCCTCGCCATCTGCGAGAACTCCCCCGACGGCAAAGCCGTCTTCAAAATAAAAACCATATGCCACCTGTCTGGCATAAGGGTTGAAACCCCCCACAAAGGCGGTCCTATAGGGCAGTGTCACAACTGCCAACTATATGGTCATGCTTCGCGTAACTGTAACGCAAAACCCAGGTGCGTCAAGTGCCTGGGAGATCACGGGACGAGCGATTGCTCTCGCCCTAAGGACCGCACTCTCACCGACTCACCCCCGAGCTGCGTGCTATGCCGCCAGGAAGGCCACCCGGCCAATTACAGGGGCTGCCCTAAAGCCCCCAAACCCAGACCAGTCGTGGTTAAGAGGGCAGCGGCCCGCGAATGGCGTAACGCCCCCCCCGCGCAACCCGCCCCACCTCGACCTTCCCCGTGGAGGGTCCTCCCTCCGAGGGATTTTCCACCCCTCCCACAAGCGTCCCCACCTGTCCCCTCAGCGGCCCCGAGCCCGCAGATTACACCTCTGCCGTCGCTCTCCACCGCCAAACCTCAACAGCCCCAGCCCCAGGCTGCTACTCCCCCGCGTAGACCCCAGGTGGTCCAGCCCACTTCCTCCCCCTCTGAAACCTCCGCCAACATGGCATTCCTGGCGGATCTTTTCTCCACCGTCAACCTCTCAAGGGTTAACGAAATGGCACGAAGCCTCAGGGCCGTCCGGAAGGACCCTCTGGCCCTCCTCAAGGTGCTCGGCGACTACGCTGATGTATCAGAGTCCCTGGCTGCCTTCTCGTCCAACCAATAATGGACACAAACGTAAGCAGCAGAATCAAACCCCGATCACTTTCAATTGGCTATTTTAATGCCAACGGCATTCACAGCCAAAAGGAAGAGATCGCCGCGTTCCTCCGCGACAACAATATCGACGTTTTCTTAGTGCAGGAAACCTTCTTGAAACCATCACACCGAGACCCTAGAATTGCAAACTACTGCGTAGTTCGCAACGATAGATCTCGATCCGCCCTCGGCGGTACTTTGATCTATTACAAGAGGTCCCTGCACTGTATCCCGATCCAACCACCAACCCTCTCCCACATTGAGACCTCGATATGTCGATTAGGAATGACCGGCCATCAGCCAATCACGATTGTCTCTGCATACTGTTCCCCAGTTAACTCAACGGCCGATATCAAAGCTGATATCAAAGCCCTCATCAACCTCAGTAGCTCGGTTATTATCGCGGGCGACCTGAATGCCAAGAGCGATGCTTGGAACAGCCACTCACGAAATAACAGAGGACGCCAATTGGAGGACCTCAGCGGGCTCCTCCAATTCGACGTCATTGCGCCTATGCACCCCACCCACTACCCTGAGAACATCAACCACCGACCGGACGTACTAGACATTGCGATCCTCAAGAATGTAAACCTCCGTTTGCACTCGTTGAGGTCGCACGACGAATTAGATTCCGACCACCGACCTGTGACCTTAGCGCTCTCCCCCCGACTAGGCCCCCCGGACTCAGGTCAGCCCCCGCCTCAGAAAAAGATAACAGACTGGAGAAAACTGGAGGAACTCCTCAAGTCCTCTTCATCTGTTCACTTAGATAGTATCCCGCCCCTCATAGAGTCGGCAGCCGACACTCAAAAGGCGGTCGATTCCCTCACAGCTCACGTACAGTCAGCCGTGGACGCCTGTTCACGACAAGTTCCGGTGATGGAAGACCATCGCTGGAAACTTCCCGACGACGTGCGTGAACTAGTGACGGAAAAGAACGCCGCCCTCCGAGCTCATAGAGCTCACCCGACTGAAGCGAACCGCACCTTTCTGAGGTCACTCCAGCGCAAGCTGAGATACCGCATGAAAGACCTGCGAGACGCTCGCTGGAACAAGTTCCTAGGGGAACTTGAACCGAGTCACTTGGCCTTCTGGCATCTCCAACGAAAACTCAAATCGGACAAAATCTCGTCCATGCCTCCACTCACTCGTTCAAATCAAGGGCCCGCCTTTGACGACGACGAGAAGTCCGAGTGCCTGGCCGACAGTCTCGAGACTCAATGTACGCCCAGCACCTTGCCGGTAGACCCGCGCCATCTCCATAAGGTGGAAGCCGAGGTCGAAAGCAAACTATCTCTCCCACCCTCCGAAAACCCAGACCACCCCATCGCCCCAATTACGGTCGACGAAGTCCGGAAAGTGATCAAGGATCTACACCCCAGGAAAGCCCCAGGTCCCGACGGGATCACTAACAGAGTTATCAAACTCTTCTCTCCTTATCTCATAGTTTTGCTCACTGCCATCTTCAATGCCGCACTGAGCAATAACTTTTTCCCCCAATCCTGGAAAAGTGCAACGGTCATAGGTATTCCCAAGCCAGGGAAACCCAAGACCGAAGCCTCCAGTTATCGCCCCATCAGTCTCCTCAACGTCCTTGGCAAGATTTACGAGAGACTTATCTACAATAGATTAAAGAGTTTTGCAGACTCAAAGAAAGTCATACCTGACCAACAGTTCGGTTTTCGAACCAAACACTCTTGTGTGCAACAAGTCCACCGTATAGTGGAAGACGTCAGTAGCGGCTTCCAACTCGGTTATACCACGGGTATGCTCCTCTTCGACGTGGCGAAGGCATTCGACAAGGTCTGGCACAACGGCTTAATATACAAGCTGTACCAGTTGGGCGTGCCGGACCGTCTAGTACGCATAGTACGGGACTTTTTGTCGAACCGCTCCTTCCGCTACAGAGTCGAGGGCACACTCTCTTCCCCCCATCCCATACGAGCAGGAGTCCCGCAAGGCTCAGTGCTCTCGCCACTCCTATTCACGCTTTATACTAGCGACATTCCCCTCCATAGACGAGTTAAAAGCGCTCTATTCGCCGATGATACGGCTATCTACTACAAAGGTAGAACTCCCGAGGGAATTCACGACAACCTCCAATCCGCGGTCACAGCCCTGGGGCGGTGGTTCCGGAAATGGAGAATTGAAGTGAACCCCACCAAAAGCGCAGCCATTCTATTCTGGAAAGGCCTCGAACGCCCACGGGTAGCCCCCATCACCCTCTTCGGCAAACCCATTCCATGGGAAGAAAAAGCCAAATACCTGGGTGTGATCCTCGATCAACGCCTTTCTTTCCGTCACCACGTAAAGGCGGTACGCGCGCGAGCCGCCTTCGCGCTCGGTAGACTTCACAGCATGTTGAATGCGCGAAGTAAACTCTCATTGAAATCCAAGGTGAGGATTTACACGACGTGCATTCGACCAATCATGACATATGCGGGTGTAGTGTTCGCACACACTAGCAAGTCAACACTTAACCCCCTGCAAGTGCTCCAAAGCCGGTTTCTCCGGAGAGCCACAGGTGCCCCGTGGTACATGCGTAATAGTCAACTCCACGTTGACCTCAAAGTCCCCACTATAAAACAGTTTTTGAAAAAACTGTCCAAACGTCATTTCGATTCTGCTGTAAATCACCCCAACCCCCTCGTCGTATCGGCCGCCCGATACACTCCTTCCCTTATCTCGAAGATAAGGCGTCCAAGACACGCCGTCATCGAACCGGATGACGACATAACGGTCCTCCAGGACGCCCGACAAAAACATACCAACACTACACAAAACCGACCACTGTTCCGTCCTCGCCGACGAGGCTCGACGCGAATAAGCCGTAATGTAACCCCCCGACCCCCGCCGCAAACGCCGGCCCGCGCCGAGCCTGACGCGTAAATCCCGCCCCCAAATAATATTTAAATAAAATTACCAGTCCAGCCCAGCTCCCTTGCTCGCGATCCAGCAACGCCCTAAGCCGAGGTTCGTACCCCACAGGGGGTGCCCTTAGCTGTGTTGCTTAGAAATAAAGTGCCTGGCTGGAGGCCTAGGTCTCGCCATTGACCGGTTAAGTAGCAAAAGTTCCCGGAACTCACGCTACGAGAGACAATACAAAAAAAAAAAAATAGCAAGATATATTTACAGACTATCCTGCCTGCTCAGTTAGCATATATACCCAGACATATGTATACCGCAATATCCCTCGACTTTTTCGTTGTTAAAAGTCATTCCGCAAAATCTCTACCGAGATTGAATAGTTTTAGCAGACGAGCTATGCGGCGTAATATTACAAACTCGTCTCGAGTAAGTGGGATACCAAATTGCTATGGCTGCAGTAATCTTCACTGATTAGTTTTTTTTATACCACTATGGTGGCAGATAAGCCAGCTGTCCGCCTGATGGTAAGCGGTTACCGCTGCCTATCTTCGCTTGCAACAGCAGGGGTATCGCTCGAAATTTGGCTGTTTTATTCGGTAAGGCGTTAACAGAGTTGTGGATAATATACGGTTTAAAGGGGATAATTTAAGGTGTCCAAGGTGTATGTACCTGCAAATTACGGTTGCTACAATATAAACTTCAAACCACGTGTTTATATTAGGTATCCATTTATATGGGGTAGTAAGCTTCATCACCTCACCGCCTCTTTTAACTATGCATATATTTTATTCCGGCTATTAGAGGTCTTCGAGGTAATGCTACGAGAGCGGAAGAATTATAAAATATTCATTTCATTTAGAACCGTGGTGGTCGAGTGGAACACAAAAATTGTAAGTTTAAATCCCGACTGTACCCATCAGTTTACGTAACGTAAGTAACAAGTACAGTGATTAGTCATTCCACGAATTTTACGGTGAAGACAAAACATCTAGAGGAAACCTGTATACGATTGAGAAGACATTCAAACACTTTTGTATAGTCCTGCTTGTGTAAGGATCATGGACTCGCCAACTATCATGTTTGTACCTAAACTATATCTTGGGCAGATGTGCCTAAACTACCCCTTTGGAACTCTTGTAAAGGTGTGCAGATTTCGTCAGAATTTTGTCTAGTTATACAAAACAAATGAAACGCCATTATAGCTTGTTTAAAGACGTGACAGCGACATCTATCGAGAGAAACCATAAACTATTATTATTAGAACGAAAATCGTTATTAAAGGTTATGCTACAAAACTTTAACCTACCCAAATTCAATACGAATAACGTGACACCGTCAAAGGGGCACAAATAAGAGGTCACAGTTTCACTCGCCAAAGTCACTCGATAGGATCGGGTTAATACTCTTATTATCCTCAAATATATGTATCTAGAAGTTACATACACTAATCCCACATTCGTACTAAGCATTTAAATGAACATTTATAGATGTACTAGCTGTGCCGCCCAGCTTCGCCTGGGGGAAAAGTTTAACTTCCTGAAACACGATCGCGGCGCCACCTATCGGGTTCAATTGTGATGTAGGCTATCCTATCTTTTAAGTTGGACCAAACTGCACATGGTGTGCAAATTTGGTTGAAATCGGTTTAGTAGTTTAGGAGCCCATCGCGGACAAACAACGTGACACGTAATTTATATATATAAAGTTTGTATCGACTACTGAGACTTGAACTTATGTCTTGTTGGATTGGCTATCTAAAATCCTTTGGTGTATTTTTACCTTTGAGTTTGTATGTACTGTGATTATTCTCAACATGAGTTTTACGGTAAGGGATGTAGGCAGAGGTGATAGGCAGTAGCACACACAACCCCTTTCCGCCTTAGATATATTGTAGGTGACCACGTGACAGATGGCGAGTCCATCGCCGTTACTCAAGCACGACTATACATACGCCTTTGAAATGTTTCTCAATATGCACATGAATACGCATATGAAACCTATGCAGGTTTCCTCTCGCTGTTTTCCTTCACCGTAAAGCTCATGGTGAGATTAATCACCGTACTTAAGTTCAGAAAAACAGTCGGGATTCGAACTTGCAATATGATTACGATATTGCATTAATTAATGTCAAAGAAAGGACACACAAAACCTAACTCTAATACAATATGAAAGCCGCTTTGGATGTTCTAAGGGTTAATCTTTGAATATTACTCTAATTTTCATCAATAATCTTGCAGTTTCCTAGCCATTTGTTTATGCCGTATTATGTACGGCTCATTACACACTTTGACAGGCCGAGCTTTGACTCCGGCGTCACTCGCATGATTTGACACCAGGTCAAACGTGAACTGACGTTTGCGTGCATCTCTGACGTCATTGTACGAGCGGACTATCCAAGGGTAATTTATGCAATTTACAAAGACGTGGAGGCGTCCTTTAGAATATAAATTATGTCGCACTAAATAGTTGGAAATGTCTAAGCGAAATTTTAGCAGGTTTATATAATCACAAGGAGATTAATAATAATTTAATTGGCATTTTTAAGTAGACTGAGGTGTTATATCATCGAAATTGAAAAGTGTATGTTGTTGTCCCTAGGGTAAATTTTTATTTACGTGTCCGAATATTGTCGATTGTTTTATATGTTGGGCAGTGATTCCCACTTCCCACAAGGGTCTCCGATGGGTTAGGCAGAGATGTGTAGATAGTACTCAAACAGGTCCATCACCATCACTAAAGCAGGACTATAATTCTACATATAACTATAACATCTTAAAATTTTTTCTCAGCTCAATTTTTTTTGAACTTCGATTTTTTCTGAACTTTATTAAAGTTCAGAAAAACTGTTTATTGGTACTGTTGGGATTCGTACTTGCAATACTTTTATTGCAAGCTACTACTCGGACCACTCATTTTATTGAATTAATTAACTAAATTAAATTAGTCATCTGCAAGAGTTCTCGTCTTTCAAATCTTTCTTTTAGCCTTTTCTATTAAGCTTTATATTATAGTAGGATGGCTAGCAAGATCGACTGGCATTTTATATTAGGCTCCAACATTTACCAAACGTTGTATTTGCATGAATACTCATTCAAACCTGAATTCTAAAAGTCTAGTTTTTAGCAGGCTTCGTATACAATTCAACGTGATTTGGTGTCTCGACCAGGTGGCCGCCTGTCGAGGGGTAGTGGATTCGATTTCCGTCGCCGCCGGTGCCCTCCGGCGCGATGATTCAACATCAATTTGTACAGGCCGTATCTGAGCGTACATCTGCTTCGGAAATACTCACGTGGATTTTGTGTGTATCGTACCGTCTTTAGATTTGATCACATGCTGTGGAGCTAACATTTTATATTCCCGAAAATAAAACTCACGTCACACACAGTTTTCGTTCGAGTCTTAGAAATAATTCCTAGGCAGGTATTTGTGTCCTCTTAAAAATAATACTGTCGCCACTTATATTTTAAAGAGGAACATTTGACTTGACGCCGTGTTGGATGGTTAGAGTAGTTACATATACAATAATAATGTGAGCCGTGGTGACGCAAAGGTCGCATGTTCGAATCCCGACTGTACTGTACTGTAAGTACAGTGATTAGTCACACCGCGAGCTTTACAGTGAAGGAAAGCATCGAGAGGAAACCTGCATACGTCTGAGAAGAAATTCAAAGGCGTATGTATAGTCGTGCTTGAGTAACGGCGATGGACTCGCCATCTGTCACGTTGGCACCTAATATACCTCTGGCGGAAAGTGGGTGTGTGGGTATTACCTATACACCTCTGCCTACCCCTTCGGGGACCCTTGTGGGAAGGCGTGAGGATATTTATTAATTTTATAGTAACTAGTGTTTTAATGTACACCTAATTAACAGTATAAATTTTTTAACATTAAGTTGGTTGTGACGGTATCACAATTAACTTTTAATCCTCCCGTATATATATCGATAGAGCAGTTCATATGTGTACATACACAATCATAGAGGTGTATTAATGTCATTAATAAAATATATATGCGATATATATATCGCAGACCAAATCAATTACTATATATATACATACATATCATATACATATCATCACGCCAAGTCCCTAACGGGGTAGGCAGAGAGTATAGAGCGCCAGTTCTCTCTAGACTTACATACCTCTTTCGCTTCGTCCACATTCATCAGTCTCTTCATACATGCTCGTCGGTTTCGAGTACTCTTAACGTTCCCGTCCTTGAGAGTCCGATCTATTTGATCCAGGTAGTTGGAACGTGGCCTTCCTCTGCCTCTTCTTGCACACACTTTTGCTTTGTATATCTGTTTCGTCAATCTTTCTTCACTCATCCTTCCTATATCTTTCTACTCATTATTTCTATCCTCATCATCACTATATATATATACTTTAAGATGGGAGCATCAACACTAGTAGAACCGGCCAAATTAAAAATGAAACAAAATGGGGCCGTAGTGTAGTGCGAAATAGAGCAATAGTGCCGATGCATATTTCGCAAGTACCTACAACCTAAACAACCTAGTTTTTAAAGTGAGATATCCAGAAAGAAAAATGTAATTGTTAGCAGAACTAACAATCACAGGATAACAGTGAATGGATTGTGGTAATTGTTTAGAATGTTTTGGCATGATCACCATTGCATCACAAAGTGAAGAGATTATATAATGATTCGGATTGACTTCAATGAAATGTTAAATATTATATATATCTGCGACTGTATCACTATAAAACGAACCGCAATAAACTCGGTACTCAATGGTATACTGTTGTAAGCTTTCCAATAAAATGGGCCCTTGTTACCTTTTTCGTTCCAACAGGTTAATTTGGGGCGTCCGGTGTTGAAACCTACACGTGCGTACGAGTTTGAAATAGGTTTAATAATATTCTTGGAGGTCTTGAATTATTATTATTATTATCAAAAGAGGCATAACGGGTTTCCCGTTCGACTGGGGCAGGACCTCCACCTTAATGAAGTCCGTAGCCAAATAGCACAATTTATTGTGTTGTGTTGCTACGCGGTGAATAAGGTTTCCAGTAATGAGCTCCTTGGGGAGGGGGGAGGATTGTTATATTGTGTTGGCAGCAGAGGGATTAGTCCCATTATACTGCTAACACAGTATAACTCTCCGAACACATAGTGGCAACGCGCAAGTGATACTTCGGTATTGTTAGCGTAAATAGACTGTGGTAACCGTTTTCCATCGTGTGGGCCGTATGCTTGTTTGTCTTATTAATTAAAAAAAAATTATTGAGGTATTTTATTCAGTCATTAAAGCGATGCAGAAAATTCACAAATTTATATTGTATATATTGTTCAACGACACGTGAAAACTAACTCAGAATACCATGATCGAGGAACCCGTTTCCAACATCCCATGGGATTTAATAAAGTTATCGCGTGCGAGTCGGATCTCATCGGTACGGGTCGCGCATGACCAGCTTTTAAACGACTTCAAAAACTTCTGTATGCGTATGTCTGCGTGCCTCGATTACTCGGCAATGTTATGATAGATAGCTGGCTTTGATGTGGTGTTGCAGGAAAATGGTTAAAAAGTAAATTCGTTCTTTATTTTTCACGCGAACATCCGGATAGCTTATGAAGCGTATCAATTTCTAGTCATACTTTTTCAGTTTCTTTGAACCCACTGCGGGATAAAATCTCATCCCTCTTTGGCCCAAATCTTTTGCGCCAAAATTGAAATCACAATATTTTTATTTCACATAGGCCTAAATGGGAACTAGAAAACATCGAAAAAGGTGCAAGCATACCTTTTGCGACAACCATAGCTATCCAGTGCGAATCTCATCCACGCCCTCTCTTGATATCATCGGCATACTGAGAAACAGCCCAAATTCCTTTACTTTCTAGTAGGTCCCATTAGATCAAAAACGGTTCAATTATAACTTAGTAGTTAGTACTTCGGTATCGTGAGCGTAAATAGGCTACGGTAACCGTTGCCCACCAGGTGGGCCGTATGCTTGTTTGCCACTCTTGTGTTATATAAAAAAACTATGCATACGTATTTGAGTGTCAAACGTAAACAGGTTTCCTCTCGATGTTTTCTGTCATAGAACTCATTGGTACAGCCGGGATTCGAACTTGCAATCTTTGTGTTACAGGCAACTACTCGAACCAATCGGCCACCACGGCTATTTTAATAAAAATATGTATTATATACAAAAAGCAACACCTTGCTTACCGTTATTGCCATAATTCGAAGATACATACACAAAATAACTACATCGCACGAATGCAACTATTGGACTACTATAAATACCTGTTAAGTTTAAAAAAATACCAAAGCATTAAGCACATTTTGTCAAATGATTAACAATGTCATTATAAGACCGCCATAAAACACTTCGCGAAACCGTCACGTGACGCAAAACTGACGATACGTGATGCCCGCCCATCTCTTTCTCGCATACTTAATAAGATGGGGACAAGAGATCTGGACCCTTGGGTCGACCAACCATTTAGCGAACCTGTTTATATGAAATAATGAAATTCCCTTGTTTGTTCACATATTATATTGAGTGAATCGTCCATGAACTAAATCGAATTCGGCAGTTTTTTGGTTACGTATAAAACAAACTGTGTACAATATCAGATTTCAGTCGACACGTCACCCAATCCCGCAGTCAGCGTGGCTGAAAGTTTAGTGCCCGGGGTAGGGCGGGGCCCCCGTCCCGCGCAAGCGCGAGCCACCGTCACCCACTTCCCACAGCTCCCTGTAATTCTACGAATGATCGCCTGTACGATTAAAATGTTTTATATAATTGATGTATGGTGATCTTGTGAGATTTCACCAACGCACTGTATTAGGTGCCCCAAAGAGGGTATAAAGAGCTATAGTACACCTGATGCCGGCGTACATAATCTGAGGTATTCGCTTACCTTCAGCAAGGTATTTTTGCCACTTTTAAGATGAAAAATGTTAAGCGACGACAAATATGTTACCTAGAGTAGTTTGGTTTTGCCCGGGTAGAAAAATATTTTACGCATCATCTAATTTCAACCAAATTATCCCACCTTAACCTTTCTTATGAATTACCCTATCTATTGGCGTAAGCCGAATGAAAATCCGTTTATTAAAAATTACTGAAGGGGTTTTCATTCGGTTTTCACGTTTATCGTGCAGAGACAGACGTAGCGGCAAACTTAATTTTGTAAAAAACAGTTTTCAACAAAATTGAAATAAGATGTTTGCTTCATATACATTAACTTAAGCTGCCTAGAAAACGTACCATGGTTATCTTGCTAAAATTACTACTATATTTATATAATTAAGCAAAAAATCTAGCAATACTGATATTATATGGTAGGATTTGGTAGGTCCAAGAGAATGGCAACCTCCGTTAGTCGGCGGCCGACATCGGCGCGCGACAGACGCGATGCGCGCTCGGTGACGTCCCGCGCGGAGTGATGGATGCATGCGAACAGTGAGAGTGTGTGCCAACCCTAAATTGAACCTTTCGTGTGCGTTCTCTGTATAATGCGTATGTGGCTTTATAGTGATCATCGGTAAGTTACATTTTAATTAACCTTACATATCTTTGTAGATGCAAATAAGTTTTAAAACCAGTTTGACCATTTTAATACTATAGTATCTGAAAGTTTGAGTTAAGTTCTTTGAACGTCTGCATTTACTGAATAAAATATAATTTCTTAAGTTTTTTTGTAAACGTGTGTTAAAATTACTATTGACGATTACTATATACGATTAAATGAATCACAATATATATAAAAAATATTTTTATTCATTGCAATTTATGATCATATATTTTATTTTAATTTTACTATATCGATATATACTCGTATCAAATGTATATGATATTCTTTCACTTTAATTAATTAAAATTACTTTTAATTTATTCATGAAAATGTATAAGCGAGTAAATTACTGTGTAACTATTTTACTCGCAAAATATGTTCAGAATATTACCGTTAACCACATAAGGCGCAACAGAAAAGCGCCCGTAGCAATTAACCTACGCTCTTTACCGCTACCGTAGCGGCCTCTACGAGTTGCGTAGCAATTAGTGCTACGTCGTAGCAGCAGCAGTTCGCTACGTTACGTAATTACGGCCGTTTAGGATGGCGTTAAGAGATGGCCAGGGAGTATTTAAGTGATGGGAATTTTGGAAATTAATATTGAAATAATAAAATAATTGACCTAAATTGCGGTATCGCAAAATTATTATAATATGCTTAATGAAGAATTAAGAACATATTTATTCAAAATCAATAATATTTTTATTCAACGTAAGAGACACAGGGTACACTTCTTGAGCATCACATACTAAATATGAAACTAGAGCTACCACCGTTTCCAAGAACGAGAAACCTGTCATAAGAAGAAACGGCGAAACAAATTCCCGGGTTTCCTTTTTAACAATTGTTTCCTTTTACGTAGGGGTAGAAAAAGATTAAACTTATAGAGATATAAACTCTCTGCAAGAGGAGCCATTGCCATGCATCATTCAAATAATCTGATGTTGTATAATAGGCTTTTTGAATTAATTTACGTTTAATGACAGCTTTAAACTTTTGAAAAGTTTAAGGATTTGGGACAAATATTTTATCTGTAAGTAGTTAGTTTCAACTGTTCTGTCTGTGCCATCTGTCACGTTGGCACTTAACCCTTAAATGGACAATGTTGTTTTTAAACAACATACTAAACATCACAGATAAAATTATCTTTATTTTATTTTTTTGTTAATTTTGACAACTAGTTCTTATTTCTGAACGAATTTTGTACTTTTTTTAATGTTGGCACTATCCAATATTTTTATGCATTAAAAATAAATGAATGTCAAATGTCACTTTGAAGAAAACTTTTCTAGTGGCGCGAAACTAAGTTTTGAAGCTGTGTTCGGACTTTGATAAAATATAATGTAAGTATATAACATATTTTTATTTGCTTGATTATATCTTCAATTACATGTTCATGTTGTAAAACATTGAAAATTACTTGATGCTACTGTCGACTTACGCGAAATCTGGTATGTTGTAGGAAAACTACAATGCGCATTGCCTGCTAAATAAATGCATGTTTGGTGAAGGGTTTTTATTTTGCTTTTCAGCATGCCGCGATTACTAGAAAGCGAAATTACAAAGTATTTAGAAACTCTTGAAGATTCAGAAGATGGCTTAGACGGCTCGGACTCCGAAGTAGAGGATGAAGGTCACTATTATCAAACAGCTCGAGATGTTCTTCGGGACCTTGAAAATAGTGATGAAGGTGAGAATGCCCAGTCTGATAAAGTGGATGCTGATCCTCCTCTCGTAATTGACAACGATCAAAATATGCCAGACCCTCCTATTTTGGAAGCCGGAGAAGCAGTACCCCAGAGTAGATCACAAGGGATTTCTAAGCGACCTCTGGTTTGGCGAAAACGGAATCTTGTTACTGCTGAAGACAGCCTTATTTTTAGGGGAGAAACTCAGATAACGGAAGCATTGATGTCTTGTAACACGCCGTATGATTTTTTTTCATTTTATTTTACATCAGATCTAAAAAAGCAAATTGTAGAACAAAGTAACTTATACGCGGCCCAGAAACAAATATCCAATCCTATAATTATAAATGAAAATATCCTAAATAAATTCCTAGGCATTCTGATTTACACCTCAGTCATAAAATTTCCAAACACCAGGGCTTACTGGAGTGATAAATTTGGTTATGATCACATAAAAAATACGATGCCGTTAAAAAAATTTGAAAAAATAAGATCCACTCTCCATTTTGCCGACAATACGCTATGCTTACCCAAAGATCATCCAGACTATGACAGGCTATTCAAAATAAGACCTCTTGAGGAAATGCTCAACTGCCAGTTTGGAAAGGTTCCCTTAGACCAAAGGCTTTCCATAGACGAGCAGATGTGTGCAACCAAAATGAGCCATTACATAAAACAATACATGCCCAATAAACCCCACAAGTGGGGGTTCAAATTATATCTCATCTGCAGTCTACAAGGATATGCTCATAGATTTGAGGTTTACAGTGGAGGCGGCTCCAAAAATAACATCTTACCTGGTGAGCCAGATTTGGGAGAGTCTGGAAATACAGTCGTCAGGTTAACTAGAATGGTACCACGCAATGTGAATCACATTATATACTTCGACAACTTCTATACTTCTGTGCCTCTCGTCACCTATTTAGCTAAGGAAGGAATTTTCTCACTGGGAACAGTAAGAGTAAACCGATTGAGAAACTGCAAATTGCCTGACAAAACCTACCTCTTCGGGGACCCTTGTGGGAAGGCGTGAGGATATTATTATAACTGTTCTTTGTAAATATTATTTGAAAAGGTAATTCAATTATTTTCTGGGGTAGCTTATTAAAAAAGCGTATGCCTTGTCTGACAATTAAATGGCTAGTTTTGTATAATCTCACTATAGGTACATGGAGTTTATCTTTGTTACGTGTATTAACAGTAGGCAAGTTAAAATTTTCCTTAAATATAACAATCTCTTTTTAACATATAACACTTTTTGGAATATATATTGACATGATACGGACAATATATCAATTAAATTATTCACTGTTCTATATTCACTGTCTTTGTGGTAATTATAATGTTAAACCATCACTACTCTTCTCGCTAATAGTATTTGAGCGTAATCATTAATTTTAAAATCTGAATGAGACGCAAATGAATACAATAAATAATTTCTGCTCTTTAATGACTAAAAAATTAATATTTCAATGTATTGGGCGTGAGACAAAGTCTGCATTTATGAGCGTACCTCTTTTTGTACCTTGAATTTGTCGTCACAGCAAATAATGTTACTTTAAGAATACTATATATCGTAAGGTTATCACGGAATACAATTTAAACTACCCTCACTATTAAATGTTATAGCAAGTGCTACGCCGTAGCAACGTTGTGTAGTAGCACTAATCGCTACGGAGATTAGTTCCCGGGGGATTGTTTTGTTCTACTGTGAGGTATGTTGGCTGCATTTTAGTCTAATTAATAAATTTAGTTTTAATTCAAGTTAAGTCATTACTTGAGGGCGCGGTGCGTGATTTACGTAAATTTGATAAATTGTTCAGATTTGTTTTCAGTATAGCGTGATCTGGGCTCTTGTCTAGAAACTCCCGAGTTGAGTGTAGACGCTTTTTTGGCGTGTATATAAATATATAAATACTATATGGATAATATTATAATAATATAATATATCCTCACGCCTTCCCACAAGGGTCCCCGAAGGGGTAGGCAGAGGTGTATAGGTAATACCCACACACCCACTTTCCGCCAGAGGTATATTAGGTGCCAACGTGACAGATGGCGAGTCCATCGCCGTTACTCCAGCACGACTATACATACGCCTATGAATTTCTTCTCAGACGTATGCAGGTTTCCTCTCGATGTTTTCCTTCACCGTAAAGCTCGTGGTGTGACTAATCACTGTACTTAAGTTCAGAAAAACTCATTGGTACAGTCGGGATTCGAACTTGCGACCTTTACGTCGCAGGCAACTACTCGAACCTCTCGGCCATCACGGCTTAATATTATAAAATTAGACATATATATCTGAAATGATACCTATATATTTTATCGTGGTGGCCGAGGTTACAAGGGAGGACGATAAGATATATTTTTAAAGTAGTGAGCAGAATTTGTTCCAGTATTGAGTGAACTGATTCACGGCTATAACAGCTTTGTCTTACTTTGCACGCATTTTATAAATCGTTCATAATTAAAATCTTATGTGAACATCGTCTCACAAAGAGTTTATTAGACAGCGCGTGAACTATTGGTACCCAGCTATCCCCATAGGATACCCATCCAAATACCCATACAAGAAAAAGCCATAATGGGCCAAATCACTAATTGCTACATTTATAAATATCATCACAGGTAGGCAGAGAGAATAGAGCGCCAGTTCTTTCTAGACTTTCATACCTCTTTCGCTTCGTCCACATTCATCAGTACCTATCTTCAAAGACGCTCGTCGGTTACGAGTACTTTTGACGTTCCCGTCCTTAAATGTCCGATCGATTGGATCTAGGTAATTGGAACGTGGTCGTCCTCTACCTCTTCTTGCACACACTTTCGCTTCGAATATCTGTTTCGTCAATCTTGCTTCATAATTTCTATACTAATTACTAAGAGTAACATATCTTATAATGTGATACGCGTCCTGTTATATTGGTGTCGCTGTAACGTGTAACAGTTAAACATGCTCAACTTAATATAAAATTAAATTACCTTCCATTACCGAGTGCAATAATTATCAAAGGAACCGTTAACGTTGTCTCTTCGAGGCAATTTGCGTTCAGTAACGACGACATTACACTATCGAAGCGATAGTGTTATATACCACGTCACGCGTTATTGTGTGCAGTCAACTGAAATTGGTCGGGTTGGAGAGATAATTTACTGATGGATTGTTCTTTTTTACTCTGCAAGATTTCGCGCCTTAAACTTTCGTTCAATATTAACAGATGGGTTTTCCAAGTGAATGTGAATATTGTCAGTTTGCTTATGTATGTGTGAAAACTATTGTCTTGTCTTGTCATGGGCGGCTATAGGTCACGAGGTCTAGTGCAATTTTTTGGAGTTAAAAAAGAATGAAGATTTTATCTCGTATGAGACATAGACGCTACTCAATGAAAAATTAATCCGACTGAAAATAATACATCTTTTATTTGTGTTATTTAAAGCTATACTCATCTAGTTTTGATTTATATACAATATTCAACTTATTGTCTATATTAACTGGTCTAGTGATTAGAGTTCCTGACTGCGGAACTTGAGGTCGTGGGTTCGATTCCCGAGAGGTTTGTATGATGAACAAAAGTATTTGTGCGTTAGTCTTGGTTGTCCTATACACTTATGTATATGTCTATTAATATAAAGTCTAGTTACCATAAAACAAGATTTACTTAATTTCTCTCAAGGGTCTCCGAAGGTGTACTACACCTTCTTTTCCCCGGAGGTGTATTTAGCCAACGTGACATATGGTGAGACCAGTCACGTTGGCATATAGACCTAGCTCAGACAAATAAAAAAAATAAAACAATGTTTTTTTTTAAATGTTCATCATACCAATCTGTCATTCCGCAAAATGTTATTCCTCTTACAATGTACTCTCCGAGACTGTAAAATGAAGCGCAGCAAAGCAAAACTTGATAGTTTCATCGTTGCAGGATTTCCAGAGCTTAACTTTGCTCGGCTCTGGTTATTTTGCACGAGCGTGCACTAAATGTTTGTTCAGGCCGAGCTTTGCTCCCACAGGTATTGATACACATATTCACATATTATACAGCTTGTTAGCATTGCGCTACTAATTTACTTGGTTGATTACAATGTCCGTGTTCATGCATGCGACTGACGAATTTCTTAAAGAATATTCAGACGTTAAGAGTACTCGAAACCGACGGGCATGTATGAAGAGACTGATGAATGTGGACGAAGCGAAAGAGGTATGTAAGTCTAGAGAGAACTGGCGCTCTATACTTTCTGCCTACCCCGTTAGGGACTTGGCGTGATGATATGTATATATTCAGACAAACTTGTCTCGAATATAATATACATTTCTGGTAATTAGTAGACAATAGATTTATATGAGGAATTAGGATAAAAATGTTAACTCTAGTGTTTGTTTCATACATAGATCAGACGCAATATAACAGCTTTATATTTACGGTTCCAACGTGACAGATGACGAGTCCGTTACTCAAGGTTTCCTCTCGATGTTTTCTTTCACCGTAAAGCTAGTGGTGTGACTAATCACGGTACTTAAGTTCAGAAAAACTTGTACATTTGGGATTCGCACTTACGAACTTGAACCACTCAACCACCACGGCTTCTTACATATATATGTCAGCATAAAACGACATTAATCGAGTAAGGTAAGCGCCCCTCCATATTAATCTGTCTTGCAAAACGGGTCGCGCATAAAACCCATTCGCCGAAACCTGGCTCTGGTCGCATTTTCATAACAATATTACTGACGTAATAAAGTTTAGGGTGCTAATATAAGATACTCGTAAATCGCCGCCGAGGTGAGGTCGAATGTGTGGGGTTTGAGGAAAACGGAAATATTTACTTACGAGGTTTTAAGTTGCGGGTGTGAGTGTGACCATTCACGTGGAAAATACATATACTTGTCGGTATAAAAATGCTGCTATGTTGTAGACACTCTTAGAAGTTTAACATTTACGACGTTACTTTGACGTTTGTACCTACGTCATATTAAGTGACGTTTATTGAAGACATTAACTAAATTGGTTGATTAACATCCTTTTATTTAATACTAGCTGTCCCGCCCAGCTTTGCTCGGGTGAAAAAGTTAAATTGCCCGTAACACAATCGCAGCGCCACCTATCGGGTCCAATTGTAAATCTAAACCATTCTCGAATCCACCTTAAGACACACAGAAAGGGATAGCTTCGCACGGGTGAAAAAGTTAAAATTCCTAAAACTCGATCGCAGCGCCACCTATCGGGTCCAATTTAATATAGCCTATGTTACTCGGGGATAATGTAGCTTTCCAAAGGTGAAAGAATTTTTGAAATCGGTCCAGTAGTTTCGGAGCCTATTCATTACAAACAAACAAACAAACAAATCTTTCCTCTTTATAATATTAGTATAGATAATCTATGAAATCGGTAACTTGTGCCGAGTGGTTCAAGTAGTCGCCTGCAATGAAAAGTATACAAGTTCGAACCCTGAGCGACGAATGCGTTTTTCTGAGCTTTCGTAATACTGATTAGTTACACCACGAGCTTAACGATAAAGGAAAACATCGAGAGGAAACCTGCATACGTGTGAGAAGAAATTCAAAGACATATGTGCATAGTTATGCTTAAGATACGGCGGTGGACTCACCATCTGTCGATTGGCACATATAGCTCAGGCGAAAAGATGATGTTGTGTAACATTTCTGCCTACCTGTTCGGGAACACTTGTGGATGACATTTAGGCACTAATAATACGATATGCACAAAATAGAATATGAATACTGTTTAGGCAAAGAGAAACTAGAGCAAGGGTAATGTTTTATACTTTTTTCTTTATTTTCCAATGTTATCTCTCGTTTTCCCGTCAGTGTAAATGTAGTGATTTTAAAATGGGATAAACTAAAAATGTTAAAGTGAAGTTGCGGCGCCGTCACCACGACAAAGCTTAACTTATAATGGGGCTAACTTGATAAACTGAAGTTAGATATTTTCAACTATCGTCAGTTAAGTTATGAGCCGTACTTTTTATATTCCTTCCGTAGAGTAGCTAGTTCTCACTGGATAAAACATGAAAGGCAGCATAGTGCAGTGCTTTCAGGGCATACAGTGTTGAAAAACATCGCGAGCTAAACCTATGTTATACCCTCACGCCTTCCCACAAGGGTCCCCGAAGGGGTAACCTAACCTATACCCAAGCAGTCATAGGTTTATGAAAAAAAAAACCTATGTTAGTCACAGTCTTTCTTATATATACATACATACATATCATCACGCCGAATCCCTAACGGGGTAGGCAGAGAGTATAGAGCGCCAGTTGTCTCTAGACTTTCATAACTCTTTCGCTTCGTCGTGCTCGTCGGTTTCGAGTACTCTTGACGTTCCCGTCCTTGCGCGTCCGATCGATTTGATCCAGGTAGTTGGAACGTGGCCTTCCTCTGCCAGAAGCGGCAGAGGCAGAGTTTTTCTTATAAGCAACAAAAATACCTGAAATAACATCCGTCATTCACATTGTATTTGATAGAGTTCCTATGCTAGCATCATAAGTGACTACTCGATCCCAGTTTTGCCAGTACAGTTATTCCGCGAGGATTTTAAAGCCGTTTACTTACTGTAGGTACGTAGGTTACAATCTACTTAAATAGTATATGTATATTTTAAATATAGCTCGTGAGCGGTTCGTGTTCAGTATTGTTAGTGCTAATAAATACCCATTCAAGATTTATCTCTCAAATTACGGTATTTTCATTACTTTCCAAGAACTGCTTACACGCTAAGTTTTCCAAAAAGAACGTGACCTAAAAACATTTTTCCTATTTCTTAAGTATAGACAGTGAACCAACAAAGAAGGGCCGCAATCGCCTTATAAAACCCGTTTAATGTTCGCAATAGATCTCGGCCCATACACGGAGTGAGTGGGGATATATGGAGTAATTTTATTAGTCGTAAGCACGCGACACCGTTCTGTACTTTTGTGTATGAATGTTTTGTCTGCTTTTAGGGCTGTCTCGTGAGCCCTAGTTGTGTTCGTAATTTTTTTGTATGTTTTATGCGTTTTTTATAGACTTGAAGTGCGATTACTTTGCGCACTTATTTTAGCTGTAACACTCTTTGGAACATGTGCGTAAATTTTTTGTTTCACACTACGGATAGGGGATCTTTGTTCAGTAGGGTGACAATGTTATTTCTCAAGAGTACCTACTCGAAGCGGGGAGCATGTATGACGAAACTGATGGATGTGGAAGAAGCGAAGGTGTTATGTACAAGTTTAGAAAGAACTAGCGCTCTACCTTCTTTGGCTATCCCTTGAGGGATTCGACGTGATTATATGTTTTAAAATAATTAGTAAGCATTTGATGAAGTAACGTTGGTCTTTCCATGTTCCTTCATCTGGTTGCTTTATTCACTTTTTATTCCTTGCGCGTGTTTCCAGCCCGTATGCTCAATGAATGAATGAATATGTTTTTTATATCCATTTTGTCGTCCCAACCACAAATAGAGGTGAATTTAACTACCATAGTTACTATTTAGTTTAGTTTACTTAGCTTTTACTTAGTTTGAATGAAGCCTAACAGGTTATTACAGGTTTGTTCATAGTATAACTGTATTTAATTCCCAATATAGTGGAATGCCGTAGTTAACATATTAAGTGATAATAATTAAGTACTGTTCAGTTATCATTAATACCTGTACATAATACCTTCAGTTATCATTAATACCTGTTAATACCTTAAACTAAGCAAAGCTTGTACTATGGAAACTAGACAACGATATACACACTTATACCTATAGATACATAAATACATAGCACATCCAAGACTAAGTTACAAATACTGTTCATCACACAAATATCTGTCATCAGCGGGAGTCGAGCCGCGACCTCCAGCTTCACAGGCAAGAGCTCTGTGCTAGACCAGACGGTCGTCAATGATATTTATGACTTATATAGATTAATTATAACCATTCAATATTGCTACCTATTGAGGTTAACTCGAAATCCGTTGAAGTAATTTATAAAAGCCATTCCTTAGCTTGGACTTTGTAAACAAATTCAGAGGAAAATAATAAGTTTTCAATTACTCTGTAATATAAATCCACAGAGACGTCTTAGTAAATCCTCAGGATTCATTCAATTCCACAGAACCAATATCGGAGTAACAATCAAGCCAATAATGATTTAGGGTCGATCTCGACCTAGTGTTGTAATGAAAGAGCAAGGGCGCCTCGTAGACGGTAAATTACCTAAGGACGCGCCCTTTGTCATCTGCCCTCGTGTCCTACGTGTCCTACCGCCAATGGGTAGGTATCAACCCACTATGCATGCCATACATATATATGGTTGATTTGTAACATAGGATGTTACAAATCAACCATACAATAACAAGAAAATAAATTCACACACATATACAGTTGCCTAATCTACTAAATAACAATTAAAGTATAATATCCCCATTGTGAACTAATATAATAATAATATATCCTCACGCCTTCCCACAAAGGTCCCCGAAGGGGTAGGCAGAGGTGTGTAGGTGAACTATAGCATTAATAAAACTTGAGAGGTGTCAAGGGACACCCGGATGGAACGAAGTTCAAGAAGCACACGTCACTCACACGGGGTTATAAATATACAGCAAAAAAAGGAATTGTAATAAAATTTTATTTCTTTTAAGTTATAATAATTTTTTTTTTATTATTAACAAATATAATGTTATATAAACTTAATCAGTAGGTTCAATTTTCGTAGTAAAAGTGGCGTGACAACTTTTCGTAAGAATGTCGTGACAACTTTTCGTAAGAATGTCGTGACAACTTTTCGTAAGATTTTTTTCCGTCTAGCCCCCTTTCACAAGGCGCGATAAGGAACTTCGTTCCAATAATTATTATTTAATTATGAAGAGCAGGGCCTCCTAACACAGGCTTTACAAGCTTTAAAGGAGACTATGGTCACTATATTGAGAAACATCTCGGTTACTGTATAAAAAGTTATTGGTTTTTTTTTTATTTGTTATTATGTTATTGTTATGTTTGCCATTATGAATGTCAAAACCTCAGTGTCCACTTAGAGACTCCTACGACTATGCAGTTAGATTATTGACCCCCTTTGACAGTTCCGTTCAGCCGTTTTGGTGTGATTGAGTAACAGACATCTTTAGAATAGCATTTATAATTATTAGTAAGACTAGTACATTACATAAATGATCATACCGAGTCCCTAACGGGGTGGGCAGAGAGACTAGAGCTCCAGCTCTCTCTAGACTTACATAATTCACTCTTTCGCTTCGTCGTCATATATCAGTATCTTCATACATGTTCTCCTTAGTGATGATGATGATCCTGACGCCTTCCCACAAGGGTCCTCGAAGGGGTAGGCATAGGTGTATAGGTAGTACCCACACACCCACTTTCCGCCAGAGATATATTGAAGTGTATGAAGATTTATAATATACGCCCTACTTACTAATAATGATATAAATGAGTGAAACTAAGTGGATATAAGTTCATGATCTATTAAGTACTTGTTCCATACAGTCTCACACAACCATGAAAAATCACTTTACAAATATGTCCCAATCGACTCGGATTGGGTTAACCGAACACAGGACACCGTTGTAATACGAGAAACTATCAGAACAAGGGCCTGTCCGTTGTAATTTACTGGCTTTCGAGTCCACGCGCCCTTTCCCGTTACAAGATCAACATGGGGTGAACTTGCGTCCACATACAGCAATAGCTAGCAATAGTCCGTCGCAACTATAACCATTACGTTGGTAATCAAAGATTTACACACAGGTCTTGAGGAACATGCGTCAGTCCTTGTAAGGATTAGGGTTATTTCGAAATGTTTCTGATATGTTAACATACAAACAGAAACAAGTTACATACATACACACATCGCCGAGCGTCGGTTGTCTTTAAACATTCGAATTTATCAGTATCTTCGTACATGCTCGCCAGTTCTTAAGCAACTTAAAAATGGAGGAGGTTCTCAATTCGTCGGAATCTCTTCTTTTGAGGGCACACTCGAATTGTTCCTGGTAGTTGCAATGTGATAATATCTATACACTTTTGAATTGACGGCCGTCTGGTCTAGTGGTTAGAGCTGCTGACTGCAAAACTTGAGGCTGCGGTTTCGAATCCCGCTGAGGGAGACATTTGTGTGATAAACACGAGTATTTGTACCTTAGTCTTGAATGGCCTATGTATTAATCTATCTATAGTAGGGCCACAAATATATCGTTGTCTAGTTACCAGAACACAAGCTTTGCTTAATTTGGGACTAGGTCAATTTGTGTCAAATTGTCCCGAGGTGTTTTGTTTTTAATTGTATATCTGTTTCGGCATAAATTACCTGTGGTTTAGGCGTGAAAATGTTTCTAACAGAGAATTTTGTTATACATTGGCAAGGATAAGCATGGTATACGAGGGCTACTTACGTGTGTTTTTACTATACCAATACTGGCGGCCTTTTACCATCCATCTCGCAGTGGCTAATGTACGCATAATACTTCATATAACATGATAAATTTAACGCGCTCGGAGAGGGGGAGTCGACAAAAATTGTGAATACGTGCTCGGTGCTGTATTTAATTTAATACAAGGGGACAAAGGTAAAAGGCACATACAAGGCTGTAATTTGATTTATTCGCGCTTTCATGCGTCGCCGACGTCATTTTTATTACGTAGTTTTTTTTCTTAAATATTGTCGCATGTAAGCTATGCTTTTCGTGTTATTAAAGGTACATAAATTACTTATACAAACGTGTCATCGCGCCGAGCTCCTGACGGGGTAGGCAGAGAGTATACAGCGCAAGTTTTCTCTTGATATTATATGAATGCTGTATTTACTATAGATACTATCTATAGTTTTCAGAGAACAGCATAAAATTTAATCTAGCTGTATGCGGCATTTTTAATTTAATTTATTTTGTTTCATAAATTTGCACGACATGGTAATTTCAGCAATTTGGTCGATTCGACGAATATTATAACAAAACTGAAACATACCTACGAGTAATAAATAAGGTTCATTATAAATTAATCGCAGGGAAGAAAATGGCCTTCTTTCTGCGCATGCCAGATAATCATTCAAAATCACCTTCCGTTCACCTGCCAGCACACCATACTCAGGAGTTACATTTGAATCCAGGAGGGCATTGAGCGCTGGTGAACTCGGAATTGGAGAGTGAGCGTGCGATCTAGCATGCGTTGTAATGTGTTTCAGTCGTGTAGAAGTTGATCTTCTGCAGCGCCATCTAGCGGGTGCTTTTTTTTGGGCCACGAATCCTCGCGGGCCTTATTTTATATAGTTCTTGGAGTATGGATATATGTAAATTCGGTTGCGTTTGTACCATATAGACATTATTTTTCATAGTTCTAACATGAAGTGTCATACATCAATCGCGATACAAAAGTGTATAAACCAATAGATAGCTAATACTAGCCTCGCAGAGAATCGGGAAGGTTTGTAATTAGTCATGTGTTGTTCATTATACCCTATTTTTTTTACACCAATATGTACTTATAACAAAAGTGTTATGCCACGGTAAATTGTACCGTTTTGGACATTTTGGATCACGTCCAAGTATTATGCAACACATCCAATTTATGCAGACCTGTGACTCTCCTCTAACTGATACGTACTTTGGATTTAATACTTAGTGTCGTATACGTATGTAGGTAGGTCAAGATACACCGGTCCTCGGAGCACTTAAGACAATGTCAAGTGTTAGCGGGATATAAAGACATATTGTTAGTTTCCGAGTCGTAAATAAGGGGTTAGAAAGCTTGTTTGTATTTATCATTTACTTGTTTCGTAAGAAAGAATCCTACTGGACATTAAGGAAGATACGTTCGTGTACCCTGATTCTAGAGTCTTCAATATACATAAGACATATTACATTATATACATATGTATATAAGAATAACGTGTTACCCTTTAGCTTATATATGATAGGGAGAGTCGTACATTGACGTATGCTGGCAGCTTAAAGAAGGAACGTGGCCTTTTGCAAAGTCATTTACAAGCAAACATATTCTAAATCGCTTTTTCTACCTGTAGTTGGAATATATACCATTACACATATACACCAAGTAGTACATTTTCATGTGTACAATGTTAAAATATAATCCTTGGAGGTATCTGAAGATTGAGAGTGATATAAAAAATTACTCGGAATTCGAACTTGCGATCTTTGTGTCGCAGGCAACTACTCGAACCATTCGGCCACCACGGCACTCGTTTTATCTATTTAATTATTTATTTTAAATTACTATACACCTTGGTAAGTTTTCATAACACAAGCGCTGTCTAAACGAAACCACTTCAGTTTGAAACTACTTCATCTTGTGTGGAATTTGTCCCAAAGGGTGTATCATGCTAAAATAGAGTAACATGCTTTTTACAAGCCTTTCACTAAAGTCCAAATTACTCGTACTCTTATTCTGAGGGAAAATATAAAAGAGTCGACGTCCCGTCAACAAAAAGTTTTAATATTGAAAATGCAAAACAGTCTCTGAACAAACTGCATTTCATATTTTACTTTGCACGGAATGTTTCCGAGGAATGGAGGCAAATATACAAGTCTATTATTTGTTGCACAAAGCGCCTTTGATACAATAGGCGAAAACTTGTTTACATTAAGGAGTGCATCTGATGGGCAACAGGCGCAATCAAGTCACGAACGCGGCCCAGGATATAGGAGGTAGCGATTCTTTCTCCTAAACCTATTTGTAAGCACTGGGCTTTGTAGGAGAAGTTTTGTCAGGTATGCTCTTAATATGATTTAGTTCTTTCTTTGCCCCAAACACAATAAAATAAATGTTAGTTTTTAAAACGTAATGCATAATAGTGACCATTTGATAGTCACCTGTATGTCTTAGTTATATTTCTAGGCTAGTTATCGCTAATTATTGTCAATGTTTTAAATGACACATACACTTTGACAACCATCACATGACTTTACAGAGGCAAACAGGGGTTCATCAGCGACCACCCATTAATATCGGAAAATATAAATTAAAGCAAAATCTCGAAACTTAGCATTATATAGTAGAAAGATCTTTTCTAGTGAAAAAAACACTTTTTGGGTGAACAAAAATCATGGAACTCGCGTCATCGTCAGCGCACGCTTTCCATGAGCTATATGTATACTGTGTATATAGGTGAAATGTTTCAATACATATTGACGATAAAAAAATTCACACGTTCAAGTTTTCACTTCTGTCGGCACTCCCGTGCCACGGTTAAGATTTTTTAATCTGATCACGAAAGATAAGGTTTCTCTTAACATATCCTCTTACTTAAAAAAAAGCATAAACAGTTCTGTACTTAGAATTTCGACTTTATCACGATTGTGTAAAAATCAAAATCTATATTACTACAGCCTTTAAACCATACGTCAACAGATGATTGCGTTTGTAGAGAATTTAAAGAAGGACGTGGTACCACGTTTGCTGTTACGGTGTACTGGTTGATAAACAAGAACTCTTGCTGCTTGGAAATAGGTCAGCTTTTCCAGTACACGGAGACAAGACTGGTGATGCTCGTACTGTGTTAGTTGAGTTTAGGAAGTTAATTGCCTTCTAGACAATTTTAAGCCTGGGTTAATTAGAAGTTTCAACGTCGCATATTTACGTAGCAATTAGAAGGAAATATTGCTTGAGGAATCGCATCAGATTCGAATATTCATAAACAGAATTCAGCATAAGTCTGTTAAAAAGTTAGGTTCTTTTAGCAGTGCGAAGTGCCTTGTCATATACAACCTTTTGACGTTCTTGTTTTTCTATCCCTCGAGCCTCGAAGCCGATCTGAGCAATCGTCATTCAAGCAGAAGCACAAACACGCGATTATGAATTCGGCCGCAGGCGATTAATCAGCCCGTTTGTTTCTGCGCACGCTCCAATGCCGCTCCGCTCCGCTGATTGACTCCTTTGATTATCTTTGCGAGCAATGAATAATAAACGCTGATATATTTTCGTCAGTTTAGTGGGTTGGTTAACATGCTAGTGCCGCTAAGGGAACAATACTCAATTTGTCGAGTGTAGGCTGAATTTGAGCATGTATTTAGGGGGTGTTGTTGATTCAGAGGGTGAGAGGAGCGAGACTAATGCAGTATTTAATTAAACTATGGCACATTATATACATTACTTTAGAGCTCAATCTATATATAATATATATACGTTGCCTCTCTATTCACCGTAAAGCTCGTGGTTAGACTGTTAGTTCTAAAAAACTAATTTATTAGAGTCGGAATTGGAACTTGCAATCTTGTGTTGCTGGCAACTGCTGGATACACTCGGCCACCATGTACATATATGGTGGCTGTATCAATATCTATGTTACTGGAGACGACTTTGTAGTGACCAAGCCACTTGTTTTATACAAAACGTACTGTGGAAATCCAAGACTGAGCAAATACCAGTGTTCATCAACAAATATCTGCCTTCAGGGGATGTACCGACCTCACTGACAGGCATCGAGCCACTGACCCTTCTCACTGCAATCCGTCTACGTAACCACATGGTTTTGGCATACTCTATAAAACTATAGATCTCGTCTCGAACGTATTAAGCGTAAAAGCCTTTAACTACGTTAAGTCGTGTGTGTTAGTTGTTTAAAGCGAGTATTACATGAGAACCGTCCCCTTTTCATCTATTGCTGTACTCTCAATTGTTTCCACATCACAAAGGGATCTAAACATTACGAATTCCCAGAATAGCTAATGTAATTAGACCCTTGTAAGCGTAATTAATTTCTGATTTTGTACCGTTTGTGACAAAACTTATACAAAATAATACTCAAATAATAGAAAAATTAAATTAATTCATTACCGTCTACAAATGTATTAAAAATGCACGGTAGGCACTTTATTCCAAGCTTTTAATTAACCTCTATGTATACGTACTTATTTCCAGAATATCAAAGTCTATTTTAGCATCGATGTTTTCATCTAGTATCAAACGTAAACAGATTAAATTGTACGCTCCAGGAGACTCGTTAATACGGATTTTCATGTCAGATATCTTTTTTGATCACAGGCAGATGAAATTACTAGGACTTAATTGGATAGAGATTACTCTCAAATTGAGATATTGGAACTGCGTAATACTGTTTATTCAGAAATACATAACTCGCAATGACGTCAACGGCTCGGTATATATTATTAAAGATGTATTTCGTTAATAGCGTTGGATTATTTCAAAGCGATTGATATCTTGTTAGTTGCTGTTAGCCTAGTACATTTTAGTTGCGGACAAAGATTTCCAATCCAAAGGTCCATTGGCTGGTGCTCAGATAATGTTCATTCAGTGCTGTATCGCCATCATCTTAATAGATCAAATACAGTTAATTAGTTTTGTGGAGAGAAATGTGTTTGATTTGCAGCTGACTTATAAAAAAAAATGGTACATTATAACACCTTTAGGTATATTATCGTACCGAGATCTTCACGGGATAAGCAGAGGGAGTAGAGCGTCAGTTATCTCCAGCTTTATAATGCTGTATAATATTTGATTTCATTGGTAATATTTTTTTCTAATAATTTATCTATCTCTATGCCAAATTTTATCTAATACCATTCAGTGCTTTTTGCGTGAAAAAGGAACTAAAATCTTCACAAACTTTCACATTTATTATATTAGCAGGGTTGCTAATCGCTCTCTCTTGTACCCTGTACCACTTTGAAGTACTTAAGATGTGCGCGATTATGTTGGATCACGTGCCGCTCCCGGGCAGCCTGTCCCAGTGACAGACATTCTTATACAACATATTAGAGCCGTGTTGGCCGAGTCGTTCCAGTAGTTACCCGGAAAGATTGCAAGTTCGAATCCCACTTGTACCAATGAGCTTTTCTGAACCTAAGTACAGTGCTTAGTTACACCAGGAGCTTTACGGTGAAGGAAAACATCGAGAGGATACCATCATATGCTTAAGAAGAAATTTAAGAGGAATTAAATTTGTGCATGAGTAACGGCGATGAATTTGGCGTCAGTCATATTGCCACCCAAAATATATCTCTAGCGGTAATGTGGTGGGTGTGTACCCACCTCAGCCTGCCCTTCGAGGACTTTGCGTCGGTGATTTATTTAGGCGCCATTATGACAGGCCTGCCTGTCTCCGATTCTCAAACACATGCATACGTCAACGAATTGCTTCTCAAACAGGTGGTAGAGAGAAGTGATGTGAAACTCGACCTAGCTAGGATTCTGTTCGCAATTTCGTCCGAATGAAATTCGGTAGGCCAATTACGTAAATGCAAAAAATATTTGTATCTACGCCATAGCAAATACCTTTATGAAACAGGATAAAAATAAATATTTTCGGTTTGAAATCGACTCGCAATAATTTTTTAATAACATGAAACCAATATAAATCCGATGCAAGGCTTATCTAATACGCGATGAGAACAAAGCAAGCTTTGATTTGGCTCTACGGACATACCTAAAGCTTAGCTGGAATGACTTTACTGGAATGTCAAGTCGATATTGGAATCATTTTCAAATCCGAAGAAAAGTTTATGAGTCATACTCACAAAATGATAATCACACGATTCTGTGTATCAGCGATTGATATGGCGCTCCACTCTCTATGCTATCTTCTAGCGTTTTTTAGGGGAAAAAAAATCTTTCTTTCTTTCGTTTTCTTCAGACCCAGAGATGTGCAAAATGAAGCTACATTTTGTGCATTTTTCGAGCTCCTTACCCGCGGGACTAACGGCAAGGTCGTATGTTCGAATCCTGAATCTTTTATAGTGTCGTGAACCCAATCTGGGACCAAAGTGGACGCTAACGTGGAAATTGGAAAATATCTTATTCCTTTTACTGCAGCCGTTCGAATATTGTACTTTTAGCATATTGTATAAGCTACTTTATGTTATTAGTTCATGGGAACCAAAGAATTACCAAAAAGACGGAGATATCGAAAGAAATATTCGTCTATATTGAGTAAGTAACAGTGCGCTGTAGCCCCGTTTAAAATTTAATTTCATCGGCAGATTTCTTCTGTGATATAACATATTCTTTTTTTATTTTAGCTACTAATCTTCATGGCAAGTATCATTTAATTCCGTTCATACGTTCTAACTTCTTTTAATATACTGAGGGCTGAGGGCAGATATTTGTGTCTTGAACATGAGTATGTGTACCTTAGTCTTGAATGTCGTATGCATCTATCTATATGAGTAAGTATATCGTTGTCGAGTTACCATAACACAAACATTGCTTAATTTGGGGCTGTGTCAATTTGTGTGGAATTGTCCCAAGGTATTTATTATTATTATTAATTAACATTAAAAACTGTCACAAAACGAGGCAATGCCGCCAGCCTTCTTGGCACCCTTTCGCGTAACACATATTTGGGATATTTATTATATTTATTGGTTGTTTACCTGTATTATTATATTGTTTATATATAAATTAGAACCTTTGATGAATAAAGGAGGCCGTGGTGGCCTTGTGGTTCGAGCAGTTGCCTGCGGCACAAAGATCGCAATTTCGAATCCCGACTGTACCAATGAGTTTTTCTGAACTTAAGTACAGTGATTAGTCACACCACGAGCTTTACGGTGAAGGAAAACATCGAGAGAAAACCTACATACGTTTGAGAAGTAATTCAAAGGCGTATGTATAGTCGTGCTTGAGTAACGGCGACGGACTCGCCATCTGTCACGTTGGCACCTAAAATATATCTTAGGCGGAAAGTGGGTGTGTGGGTATTACCTATACACCTCTGCCTACTCCTTCGGGGACTCTTGTGGGATGGGGTAAGGATATTTTATTAAATATATTTTATAGTTTATATATAAATTGATACCTTTGATTAATAAATAATTGTTAGCTGTACGATAAAATAGTTAATGTATCCTTGTTACCACGTGACTATTTAGCCCGGCATCGATCCGAGTTAAATTCCGTAGCTTACCCGCTGGATTAATTCCCCTCGCCTGAACTATTCCACACAAAGCCTGATCGAATGCCCCGTGAATATTTTACCTGGGTTAGTGTTGACATCTATTTGTTGAATGCCGGGATATTTTAACATTGGTGAAGTTATTCTATTACAAGCCTATGACTAGGATTGACATGTTATATGTTGCTAGAATCGCATCAAAATAATATATTTAGGTCATATCATCACCGCCAGTTTCTCATATTTAGGGAGATAGAGTAGAGAGACAGCCTCTCTAAACGTCTTTCACTTCAGCCACATTTATCAGTCCCTTCGTACGTGCTGTTGTTTAGTTTCGAGTACTCTGGGCGATCCCATCGTGATCACATTTTTATAAATACCACGTTGGCACCTAATATACCTCTGGCTGGCGGAAGGTGGGTGAGTGGGTATTACCTATATAATAATTCTTATATGCGTGGGAATAGAATAGAATAGAATAGAAAAGAAGCCGTAGTGGCCGAGTGGTTCGAGCGTTGCCTGCGACGCAAAGGTCGCAAGTTCGAATCCCGACTATACCAATGAGTTTTTCTGAACTTAAGTACAGTGATTAGTCACACCACGAGCTTAACGGTGAAGGAAAACATCGAGAGGAAACCTGCATACGTCTGAGAAGAAATTCAAAGGCGTATGTATAGTCGTGCTGGAGTAACGGCGATGGACTCGCCATCTGTCACGTTGGCACCTAATATACCTCTGGCGGAAAGTGGGTGTGTGGGTATTACCTATACACCTCTGCCTACCCCTTCGGGGACCCTTGTGGGAAGGCGTGAGGATATATTATATTATATTATATAGAATAGAATAGAATGTATGTATGTATATGCCTGAATTTCTCCAAAACGGCTAGAACTATATTGGTGAAATTTTTTGTGTGTATTCACGTGGATTCGAGAATGGCTTAGAATCACAATTGGACCCGATAGGTTGCGCTGATGATCTGTTACAGTAGTGGATTCTTTTTTTAACAGTTGGGCGGGACAGCTAGTATATTTAATATATGTATGTTGTACATTAAATTTAAGGTACAAAAGCAAGGTACTCAATTGAAAAAGTTACGAATATGCATAAAAGCATTAAATGTATAATATTAACATTTAAAATCACTAAAAGGGATTCCATAACCTCCCAATCTTTTCTTATAATTGTATTAATTTTATTTTACCTGCCCCAATCTTTCATTCCCTTTTGCTCTATAATCTGTGCTAGCTAGCTCTGTGACATTTAAATCTATGAGGCCTTTATCACTTTTTGCACTTCCCTTTCAATTAAACTTAGAGGCTTTACTAACCAGCAAATTAAAAGCAGTATTACTATCATGGTAGGACATGGTCGGTATCATAGAGGACTTGAGACTATATTGGTCCTTATTATATATTTAAAATACTATGGTAATTTTCTCCCTATGTACGATTGTCATCCATCCCAGTAGGTGACAAATCTATTGTTCGATTTTAGTTCACCACCTCCCACTAGATGGCGGTAGGTGTCTTTTGGAACCCGCTATTATGTGCATAGTCATATTTGGTTAGGTTTTTATTATCCCAGTGTATTTAACTAAGGCAACGGAACAAAATTTGATATTCTTGGTATTCACCCAGTTTCTGCTACCTTTGCAAGGCCAGTAAGCCATTTGTTTGTTGCCCTAACCCCAATTACCTTAACTTGCCATAACTTGATAGATCTAATAGTAGATCTATCTTCTTTAGTCAAATAATCTTTGATACTGTGGTTAATAGTACTATACAATCACCGTGAGTGAAAGCCCACAGTATATAGTAAATAAATATAGCTAGGATAAATTGGCTGAAAGCTCAATATCTGATCGAATTTAAATCTAGTGTTTACGTTTCCTGTTATGAATGACTGTCGACTGGAACGTGATGTTGCAACTAAACAAGTATTCGATATGAAATAATAACAAAATATAAACTGTATATATCCTCACACCTTCCTACTAGGATCCTTGAAGGAGTAGGCTGAGGTAGTAAAGGTAGTAAAACTCTATTTTCACCGGAGATTATTATATTTAGGTACCAACGTGACAGATGGCGAATCCATCGCCGTTTCTAAGTTCTTGCGTTTTTTTAATTGCTTTTCCAACTTATACATATTTTTTCCTGATGACTAGATGACTATACCTTTAACCGTAAACTTCGTGGTAATATCGGTGCGTAAATTTAAAAATATACATTGGTTCACTCGATTATTACGTTGTATAGTGCTCTAACAACGTGGTCACAGCCTCCAAAAAAGAACGATATAAATATTTTCTAATAAAAATAACCTATCCTGCAAAATACTCGCCGTTTGGAGACACTATCAAAGATACCGACGTGGGCGGCAGTCCGTAGATTTGTTCCCCGGATTTGCCACTTGCTAAGTAATTTACAAAGATGTAACTTTGCTTATATTGAGACCTTCAACGCCGGTTTCAGCCTGGAGCCGTGGTTTGTTTATTCATGTAAGTATTTAGGAAAATATTTTCAGAATCAGTGCTATGGAAACGCCTTATAAATCAAGTCTTTATGAAGCTCTGCGTACCCCTTACAACATATATTAATTCATTCCTTCTATGTATATATACATACACATACTGTACATATTTTACATATGTAGGTCTTATTATTATATTTTATATTTTCACCCCTTCCCACAAGAGCCTCCGCAAGAAACAAAGGCAGAGCACACCTCTGCCTACCACTTACCACCGGAGACATATTTTAGGTTACTCAAGCACGACTATTCGTCTTTGAAATTCTACTCGAACGTATGCAGGTTTCCTCTTGATGTTTTACTTCACCATAAGGCTCTGTAACCAACTTGCAGTCTTTCAGTTGCAGGCAACTACTCGAACCACTCGGCTACCACGGCATGATAAAAATATGAAAAACTAATCAAATCAAATCAAATCAAAATATTTTTATTTCACATAGGCCTAGGTGGGCACTTATAAAACGTCGAAAAAGGTGCACGGTTCTGGTCGGTCGTTTCCATAGAAGAACCGGCAAGAAACTCCATGGTTACTCTTTTCAAATCATTAGGTATATACAATAACAATATTTTTACGTTACAGCAATAGTACCCAAGTATGGGGGAATAACGTAGGCCCGACAATAGGTCGTTGCTTACTATACAAAGCATACATAAAACAAGATAATTATAACAATCTAAGATCTAAGAATCTACAAAGCCTACAATGTTCTCACATTCACAAATTAAACAAGTGACACAAATATTGTCATAAGTACTGTAACTAATTCTGGGCAAGATATGAAATAAAAAAAAAGTAAAATATTAGATTATTGTAAAAAAAATACGAATATATTAAAGACTAACAATTGTATTCAACTATTATTTGTAATCCATAGCAGGAATGCCTCGCGGACGAAGTCGTCGGGGGATGGCTAGTTTCTCTATGTAATAATAATAATACATATAAAATGATCTGGGCTCCCGGCGGCGGACCCTCGTCAAGAAGGGCGAAGGTCGAGGGAATATTGATTTAATACCGCCCTTAGGTACCGATTGATTGTGTTACAGTAATTGAATCGCAATGTCGCAACGTTCCTTGCCTTGTCATCTCTAGCCTTTTGCCACTTGCCTAGTCCCCCTTTTATCAAACATAAATAGATAGATATCACCACACCAAGTCCCTCACAAGATAGGCAGAGAGAGTAGATCGCTCTTTCTTAACTTACAGACCTCTTTCGCTACGTCCACATTCATCATTCAAAACATAAAAATATGCTTTATTTAGTAGCACGTAATTGATTCGACATGTATAACTTTTTCATTACGTCAGAATTTTATGCGAAAATAAGGTCAGGATCTAGGTTGGTTAACCTAGAGTGTTTTTACATTTTATGCTTCCATCCTTTCCTTATTTCATCCTTCAATCATTTCCGCGCATCAATAACAATCACTGGAACTATATCCCGCGCCGAAGTATAATTATCAAGTGCTTTGTAATACAATACATGCTTGCCGCAAGTTTAATCAAGCCTCGCAGAGTCTACTGTTGTACATACATATCATAGGTATATATTTAATTTGATACTATCTACGTTACATAACTTTATTTACAGATACTTGCAAACATCTTAGGCTGGTTACACAATGAAGCAACGTGTTTACTTAAAAAAAAAAACAACATTTTTAATGTTGTGATTTTTGACAGATTCAACAGACCCGTATCCATTTCAAACTTTGGAAAAGTTTGTGTTCTATAGTACATACATACATATCATCACGCCAAGTCCCTAGCGGGGTAGGCAGAGAGTATAGAGCGCCAGTTCTTTAGTATGATAAAAATATATTGATATTATTTTAGACATAATATTTTTTGTATAACCAAATTAATTTATATGTAATTTATTGCGTTAATCTTATATTCTTAACTTATATCTATAGTTTTATTTATATCCTCACGCCTTCCCACAATGGTCTCCGAATGGGTAGGCAGAGGTGTATAGGTAATACCCACACACCCACTTTCCACCAGAGGTATATTAGGTGCCAACGTGACAGATGGCGAGTCCATCGCCGTTACTCAAGCACGACTATACATACGCCTTTGAATTTCTTCTCAGACGTATGCAGGTTTCCTCTAGATGTTTTCCTTCACCGTAAAGCTCGTGGTGTGACTAATCACTGTACTTAAGTTCAGAAAAAAACTCATTGGTACAATCGGGATTCGAACTTGCGACCTTTGCGTCGCAGGCAACAGTTTTATTTATAGTTGAGAGATAATAATTGTCTTTCATTTCCTACAAGCATACGTTACTAGTAGTATGGTCCCATATAGTAATTTTAAATTTAGAATTTTCAGCAGCAGAGCCCTTGTATTGGACCTATAGACGTTTGCATAAAGTCTCGCGTCTTTATGTAACAGCCTCCAACAAAGTACACCTAAACATAGATATATATCTTATCGCATAGCACGCCGTATCTCGTGTTGCGGAACCGGTAATGAACTAGAATGTAAAATGAACCCCCTACTTTTGTCCCTTAGTTACAGGAATTCGCGTATCCGCGCTTAAGATTAGGAGTTTGCAGTTACAACGGCTCTCATTACGAGAGATGCTGAATATGTAATGTTGCACATATTGTTGTTAGGCTTTGATGTTTAGTTGCGTCACACGTCTATAAAGAGCTTCAGTGGTTGAGTGGTTCGAATAGTTGCTTGCACTGCAAAGATTACAACTTCGAATCCCGACGAAGTTTTTCTGAACTTATCGGAAGGAAGACATCCAAAAAGAAATTGTGTGTATAGTCGTGCTATAATACAATCATAATAAGGTCCTCTTGGTGGATAATCTATTATTTATTAATTAAAATTTAATTAAAAACGATAACTTCATATTTATTTTGTGATGTACAATAATTTCTCCCTGTATCCCTGAATAAAATATGTTTGTATTATTATAACTAGAGATAAGCCAAGTCCCTCACGGGGTAGGGAGAGGGACTAGAGCGCCAGTTCTAAGCAGACCTTTTCCGCTCATTCTAAATTCACACAAGCCTCTTCGTACATGTTCGCCGGCTTTGAGTCAATTGATTCGTCATTTTGACATATTACTCTCGCTGCACTTCCTAGAACAAGCGTTATGCCCCAAAGCAATTACACTTAAAGTACTTAGGACGTCATTTCCTGCATTACATCACTTTCCCGTTGAAGAAGTAGTTCCGAAGTGCAAAACTAATTAGAAGCACCCGCTCGCAGCGGCACCGGTCCTTACCCGACCCTCTATCAATAAATGTCTGCCCCTGCATTAATTAAGCTGCTCAGGTGGTGGACATACATACAAACTTCTAAATAAACCGTAGCTATCAATCTGGGCTCAATGGTCGATTGTATAGTTCGAGGTTGAATGGTATTGGTTACTTGAAATTGATTCAATATAATTGAAGTGTGTGACGAGCAGTGGAGGCCGTGTGGTTCGAGTCTTGAAACACAAAATTTGCAAGTTTGAATTCTGAATGTACCAATGAGTTTTTCTTAACTTAAGTACGATGAGTCACGCCACGAGTTTTAGAAGCCTGCATAGGCTTGAGAAGAAATTCAAAGCGTTTGTATTCGCGCTTGAATAACCGAGATTGACTCGCCATCTGTGGGAAGGTGGGTGTGTGGTTACTACCTATACACCTCTGTCTATCCCTTGGGAGACCCTTGTATGAAGACGTGATGACATGTGAAGAAATGTATATGTCATATTTTAGGTCTTTTTTAAATGCATATAAAAGTATGTATGGTACTGTAGTAATAACCGTCTGTTTGTTGCGGCTAATGTAGAAATGGTTGGACCGATTTTGATAGGGTTTCCAGTGGCAGACATTTAATGATATAAGAAATAATTTAGCCTAAGTCTAACTCTTAGATTTGATATCTAAGTATAATCAAATTTTCAATAGGTATCGAGGGTGAATTGAACTAAAAACACATTTATGGAATAAAAAATATCCTCTAGCCTAGTTATTTAGATGGATTAAATCCAAACTATATAATCTATCCTCGTGCCAAAATTCGTCGAATTCCGCGTAGCCGTTTTGACGTCACTGAGTGAAATCCATCCATCAAAAGTTTATATTTACAATGCTAGTTACATAATACCTTTAATGTCTTTCCTATAAGGCAATAAATGTATTTAATATTCATATTCCGAGAGCAATTTCGTCAGTTAAATATGTCCTTGGTAAAATGTTATGACATGTTTTGCGACACGTGTACGTCGGTGAATGAGGTAAAGAAGGCAGCTTTGCACGAGGATTGGGTTAACTGTTCCATTATTATAAGTTTTTCAAGATTACCATGTTGATCGAGTGGTTTGCATAGTTGCCTGCAACACGTAGATTGCAAGTTAGAACCCCGACTGCACCAAATTGTTCACCAAATTGTGTTCCTTCATGGAAAGTTTAAGGTTGCAACTCTTTGTATTTTTTAAACATAGGTACAGGATTTGGAAATAAATTACTGTGACTTGATAAAAAATACATTATATTATATTTTCAGACACTGCATCTTCTCACAAAGGTCCCTGAAGGGGTAGGCAGAGTTGTATAGGTGGTATACACCCACTTAAACCACACGGATGTCATGTCTATTAGAAGATAAATATCGATATGTCAAGATATCATACACATTATTCCGATTCCCTGACACGGAAGGCAGGGAGAGTAAAGCGCAAGCTCTCTGGTCTTACGTACCTCTTGCGTTTCGTCCACATTTACAGTCTCTTCGTACTCGCTCACCCGTTTCGATGCCACCTCAAGAGTTCGATTAATTGGAATTGGAACGTAGACTTAATGTTACCAAAACTATTTCAAATCATAGTATGTACAAATTAAAGTAAAACATTTAATGTGATACACAGTAGTAGTTAGTAACTCCTGAAAGCGTAGCTTTCTTCAAAGCGTGCGCTGAGTACCTCACTAATTTAATTATAAACGGGGTTGTTTGCCAACTATCTAGAGTTATAGCGTAAGAGAAGTGTCTGTTTTAATCTTGAGAGATTTATATTGAAAATGTTTATGGTAGTCCAAAGTTACCAGACTTTAGCATCTTGATAGGCAGTTACCGTAATGAATAGTTGGATACCTCAATGCTCGCACCACCGACTACAAATATTACGAAACAATCAATCTACTTTGAACTTGTCATGTCATAATCTGCGTTTAACCCGCATTACTCACATCAAATACATTCAAGGAATTTTTTTGAGGCCTCCTGTGACTAAGCTGGCGAATATTTGCTCAGTAAATCAGCATTGCCATACAACTTGGCAATGCTGATTTGAAGGCAAAGCCTTCTTGGCACCCTTCCGCATGGCGCAGATTTGGGACATTTATTCTATTTATGGGTAGTTTATCCGTATTATTATATAGATTTCATTTAAATTGGTAACTTTCATGAATAAATGAAAGTGTCATGAACAAATATAGTATTCAATACTAATACCGATCAATTATTAGCGCTGAGTAGTTTTATTAGTCCTGAAGGAACCACTGGGGACTTGACCACTGGTGAAAAATAGGAAGTAATTTTTTAACATCAAGTTCTTAACGCTGATGGAAAATGTAGTTTGTGTAATCGTGCTTGAGAAGCGAATTGTGTCTGTAATGTGTCCAGTAAGCTTCGGAATGTGGGCGTAATTATACCTTAGCCTGTACCTTCGGGGACCTATATGGTATGCGAGTTTATATGAGTATGGAGTCTCGCAAGATGAAGTATTTTGTTTTAACAAAATAATAAAAATGTGTTTTGTATTTCAAAACGTTGGTTTTTTATCAAATCGATCGTACACACGAGGATGGGAAATTCATGAGCACTAGTAACCGATGAGCATGTATGAAGAGGCGATGAATGTGGATGGAGTGAATGAGGTTTGTAAATCTGGTACTCTATTGCAGGTGTGGGCAGAGACAACCCTGGAAGTGACTCGGCGTAATGAAACTCCTTTATATGTATTATGTACCAATAAGCGTGATCCTTAATATGTTGATACAACAAACATATTTATCTCTTTTCAAATAATCCTGAAAGAAAATATAACAAAAGCACACACGAATGTGTCTGATTCCTAGACAGAACACAGGACTATCTAACATGATAGTTTATTTAGGAACAGCGCTTGTTTGCTAAAGGGAACACTTGTTTTTTCCTCAATACTATTTTCGCCATTTTTGTCGAAGCCTTATTAAAAGGTTTTTCGTCGAATTGTTTTGTTACCATTATTGTCTATGGAACCTATATCTGAGGATTCGCTCCAACATATTTGAAGACATTATGCGGAAGCAATACAAATATAATTTGTATTTTTTTCATTTTATTCTTTATACTAGTTTATGCCCGCGGCTTCGTAGCGTGAAGTTCGAAAAAGTGGCTTAGGAATTTTTCCTGCTAGAATCGGTTCAGCCGCTATGCCGTGAAAGAGCATCATAATATAAGAACTTAGAATTTTTCAGGATAAATAAAAAAATAAAAAATATGCCTATGTCCTATTCCTAGGTATAAGCTATCACCATTTCAAGCCAAATCGGTTCAGCCGTTTGGTCGTGAAAGAACCGCAAACATCCAAACTTACAAACTTTCACATATACTTTAAATTTTAGTAAGATTTTACGGTGACGGTAAACATTAAGATGAAATCTGCATACGTAAGAGAAGAAACGCAAAAACGTGTGTACCTATAGTCGTGCTTGAGAAACGGTGATGGTCTCTCCTTCTGTCAAGGTCGCAATATAACAGGCGAAAAGAGGATGTTGACAAACAATCATACGCAAAGAGTATTTAGTACCCTACAAAGGTGACCCGTAAGGTAACCCTGGAAATGCTCGTCCTTTGAGTACATTCAACAAACAAACCTGAATGTTATTAAAAAGAAAACCCAAAATGATTGCATAAGTTGCAGCTGCATTCTAATTAAGTAGAGCTGAAGTTCTCGCCTCACACTCGCTACGTGCTGCTGTTGATTTATGAGGGGTGTGATTTCGGGTGCAGCAAGGAAACGAAATTTGCTACTATGTTTACGAGCAAAGTTGTATAAATTATGAATTCAAAAGAGTTGATCAACTTTTATAATAGCCGAGGTGGCCGCGTGGCTCGAGTAGTCGCATGCAACACTTATATAGCAAGATCGAATCCTGACTTGAAACTACAATGAAGAAAATTAATTAAGAGGTTGGAACACCTCGTTTTCAACGTAATTATTCCACATATTATATGTATATATATATTACTAGTGGTCCCGCCCAGCTTCGCTTGGGAGAAAAAATTAAAGCCACGGACCCAGTGGCGCCACCTATCGGGTCCAATTGTGAATCTAAACCATTCCCAGATCCCCTTGAACACACACAGAAAATTTCATTAAAATCGGTCCAGCCGTTTAGGAGGAGTTCAGTCACATACACACGCACACAAGAAATATATATATTAAGATATATACATATATATATTAAGATATGTGTATTTATATCTCTCTCCACGCCTTCGTACAAGGGCCTCCGAAAGGGTAGGCCGAGTAGTACCTTCATATGTACATTTTGAGGAAACTTGCTTACGTTTGAGAAGAAATTCAAAGACGTAGGTACATATGTATAGTCGTACATAATTATATAATTACACACGCTACTAAGGTTATTAACATAACATTTTAATAATATATTGTTACTTTATATCCTGCTAGTAACGAAAATTGTGTAAGTCTGTATCACAATTAAATAAATGAATTTTTTTTTTATACAACAAGAGTAGCAAACAGGCATACGGCCCACGTGATGGGAAACGGTTACCGCAGCCTATTTACGCTCACGGTACCGAAGTATCACTTGCGCGTTGCCACTCTGTGTTCGGAGAGTTACAGTGTGTTGGCAGCATAATGGGTTTAATCCCTCTGCTTCCAACACAATGTAACAATCCTTCCCCCTCCCCAAGGAGCTCATTACTGGAAACCTTATTCATCGCGTAGGAACACAATACAAAAAATGTGTTATTTGGCTACGGACTTCTATAAGGTAGAGGTCTTGCCCCAGTCGGGGCTCCAAATTCGAACGGGAAACCCGTTATGCCCTACTTTTTTTTTTTTTGTATGGTGTCTCGTAGCGTGAGTTCCGGGAACTTTTGCTACTTAACCGGACAAAGGCGAGACCTAGGCCTCCAGTTATGCCCTACCTCTCTTGAAAATATTTATTTTATTTCAAGAACGAAGTTTGTAGACCACTAAATACGAACAATCTTACCAAGCAGAAACATTACATATATATAAATATATGTATATCAACGCTTTTCACCGCAATATGGAATATACAACAATTATTTTACATACATTCGTAAGCCGCTTTGCCCAAAGTACTCTATAGAGCTTTAGAAATTCCAATAGAGACGGACGGCCCGGGAGTTATTCAATTTCACTATATTCGACGGCTCAGGGAAATACACGTATTGATGCGGCTCGCGTGTGTTGGTGTTTTTATTGAGTCGCCTCTCAGGAATATTATGGTCTTAAAATTTAAACAGCATTGTTGGGTTATTTTGAGAATTGCTGTTTTATTGCCGATACGCTCTCTCAATATCGAATATTATATTATTTATATTCACGCCTTCCCACAAGGATCTCCAAAGGGGTAAGCAAAGGTATTCTGGTAGTGCCCATATACCCACTTTTCGCCAGATATATTTTAGGTGCCAAATTTTCACGAATTCAAGAATCACTTTTCACACATATGCACCTGTCGATGTTTTAATTCGCCGTAAAGCTCCTGGTGCAACTAATTACTGTACTTAATATCGGAAAAACTCATTAGTACAGTCAGGATTAAAACTTGCAATCTTTGTGTTGTAGGCAACTACTCGATCCACTATAAACTAAACTATATATCGATGTATGTATATGTATACTATACCTATAATGTAACTGTTATAGTTAGCTTCTTCACATCTGAGAGTTATAAATATTTTTCCATTCACAATCACCTACTTTATTACGTCCAGTAATATAAGAAAAGAAAGCGCAGTTTCATGAATTTTTCAATGAAATGCAAATGCCTTTGACCAAGTAGTTTTTATCCTGCATCGCGTATCTGACAATGTTGGAATGAAAAGTACTAATATTGTCCGTTATACAACTGACTTGCATAATTGTTGGGGGTGACTAGTTTGTCTTTGACTTGCTATTTGAGTATGTTCACACATTCTCACCAGAGTTCTTCCGAGAATGCTCAAGCTGTAGAAAAACTCCCCTTTTTCCCTGAAGAGCAAGCAAGGAGTTCTTTAATAAGGGTGTGAAAAGATTCCTGCAGGGTTGGCGATATCCCTTGCTGTGCACGCATCCGTAGGCGGCGGTAACCGCTTACCATCATGCGGGCCGCATGCTTGTTGCCTTACCTTGTTACCTTTTTTTTTCCAACTAGGTAGGCAGATGTGTAATAGACTATTTTTGCATAATATAAATTTTACAAGTACAAGACGGGTGTATCAAATTCAAAATATTTTATTCAACGTAAAAGACACAGGGAACACTTATTGAACGTCATATTCTTAATAATAAAAAAGTTACCACCGTTTATTGCCGTCTCACAAGCCGGACATTACATACGTCTTCGAATTCCCAGACGTAGGCAGGTTCCCTTGCAATGATTTCCTTTACGGCAAAGCTCGCAGTGTGAAAAACTTATGCACTGTCATTCACAAAAAGTATTTGTTTAGAACGCCGAGATCAGATTCACTTGTGCTACTAACAAGTGACCTCTTAAACCACACGATCACGGCACCACTTAACGTTATTAAGATCATTTTGGAATTTAAATTCCGTTTGTTTTTCACAATAACAAGTTTCGGAACAATTTGGCAAGAGAATAAACAAACGAGCCGAGAATCCCAGCCTCTGGAGTTAATGATCCGCGAAATTATACTCAATTCCGATTCACTAGCTCCTTATTTATCTAAATAATAAGATTAAATTGTTCCTTTTGCTTGCTTAATTAAGTTGCAGTCACACTTTAATCTGTATCTGTATCATCTGGCTAAGTCCATTAAAGCAGGAGCAGAGCAAAACAGTTCTCTCTGGACTTACATTTATGATTTTCGCCTCGTTCACATTATACATCCTCTTCATAAGAGTTCTTTTGACATTCCTTGCTTTGAATGCACGATTGATTCGATCTAGGTATACTGAAATAAACCTCTTTTCCTCTTTCTACCTCCTTTATTAAACTTTGATAAGAAAGAAGATGTGGTTTGAGCAGGCAGAATCAGAACCTTTTAAAGATTACATTTGCCCGACTGGGGTCAGGTTCTGTATTTGTAGGAATGTTGTAGTCCGAATAGTTGCTATCAACACAAAGAGTGCCAGCCCGAATCCCGAGTGTATCAATGAGTTTTTCTGAACTTAAATACAGTGATTAGTCACACCAAGAGCTTTATAGTGAAGGAAAACGACAGGATACCAGCATACGACACAACATAAAAAGACGTATGTTTATTCGTCCTTGTGAAATGGCGATGGACTCGCCATCTGTTGCGTTGGCACCTAAAATATATCTCTAGTGGAAAGTTGATATTCCTCTTACACCCACGTTCCAGTTACACACCTCTGCCTACTCCTTCGGAGACCCTTGTGGGAAGGAGTGAAGATATTATAAAGCAACTGCTCTAAAAAAACCATCTCTTACAAGAGAGTGTTTTGTTTGTTATTCCCATTACTTGTTGGCAATAGTAAGCACTTACAAGGCTAGCCGTATGCGTTTTTTTTTATACCACTTGGGTGGCAAACAAGCATGCGGTCCGCCTGATGGTAAGCGGTTACCGCCGCCTATGGACACTTGCAACACCAGGGGTATCACTCGCGCGTTGCCGACCCTGAAGGAATCTTTTCACACCCTTCTTGAAGAACTCCATGCTTTACTTTCCAGGGAAAATTGCGGCCTTTGTATTATTTATTTTCACTGATATATATAAGTACTTGTAAAATATATCTGGCAGGCTTGGTATTTTTTTAACAGTAGTGTGAGAGATACCTCTAAAACAGCCTTATCCTAATGCATTCCCGTTTCTTTACCTTTTTTGACTGACAACATGGAACAACGGAACGTATGTGCAGAGAGAAAAACGCTGGAAAATTTTATAGGCTGATTCTCAACCGACTCTGTGAGCGAAGCCGTTTTTAAAAACAATTTTTATAAAGATTTCAATCCATCATGTTTGACTTATAGTAACATTGCATACGTTTTTCATTTTATACTAGCTTTTCCCCGCGGTTTTGTCCGCATTAAATTTGATTAACATTGAAATAAAATAATAAAAAAGTGTAAAAAATATGAACTTGTATAATAATATCCTCACGCCTTCCCACAAGGGTCCCCAAAGGGGTAGGCAGATGTGTATGGGTAATACCCACACACCCACTTTCTGCCAGAGGTATATTAGGTGCCAACGTGACAGATGGCGAGTCCATCGCCGTTACTCAAGCACGACTATACATACGCCTTTCAATTTCTTCTCAGACGTATGAAGTTTTCCTCACGATGTTTTCCTTCACCGCAAAGCTCGTGGTGTGACTAATCACTGTACTTAAGTTCAGTAACCTCATTGGTACAGTCGGGATTTGAACTTGCGATCTTTGTGTCTCAGGCAACTGCTTGAACCACTCGGCCACCACGGCTCGAGGCTCGGGGAAAAGATAATCTTCAAAATGGCGTATCAAACTTTACGTTTGATACAGTATTAAGGGAAATATTTTAGCATTAGTACTTAAGTAGTGGAGGAACAGCGTAGGCCCGACAAAATGTCGTTGCTTGCTATTAAAAAAAGGATTAGTTTAAACTAGTTTACCATAAGCGAATTAGCATTATAACGAACTGTAGAATGAGCTCCCCGTTGAGGTTTTCCTGGAGAGTATGCATGCAGCATGGAGTTCTTCAAGAAGGGTGTGAAGAGATTCCTGGTCTGCAACGGGCGAGTGATACCCCTGATGTAGGCGGTTACCGCCGCCGCTTACCATCAGGCAGACCGAATGCTTGTTTGCCACCCAAGTTGAAAAAAAAACTAACAAACTGCAATACTAGTAGTATAGATGAATCGGTTATGGTGTTCTGAGTAAATCCGGGTCTAAATATGACCGATGCAAGTCTACAGTGGTTGCTACTTCGATTTCCTCTTGGTAACACTGTATGAGCTCGGGCTCCAAATATTGATTTAGACGTTGGGTACGTTGCTTGTCTGCGATTATCATAATGTTTATGCATGCGGCACCTACGCCGCAGATGAATTCTGTGCGGGCCGAGAATTATACCTACGTTATTAAATAAACAATATACATTTACTGCCGTGGTGGCAGAGTGGTTCGAGCCTGCAACACAAAGATTGTAATTTTGAATCCCGACTGTACCCATGAGTCTGAACTTAAGTGATTACTCACACCATGAGCTTTACGGTGAAGGAAAAACTATATTATATTTGCTAATCGGCGCACATTGATCTAGTTTATTTGGGGGTAATGTCGTAAAAAGTGACACCTATTTCATCAATCCGCGACTGTCTTTAGCAGTACTCTTGTTACTTCTATATAGACTTACTATATTCGGTAAAGCCTTCGCCGATTTTTAATCCGCTTGCTGTGTGTCAGCGCCAAGCCGAGTCCGCGTTCAAGCCGTAAGCTTATTAAGGATGTCGCCGACAAAGATTGCTTTAATTCCGCAAACGACAAGGCATTATTCTGCGGCGCTCCGGCTAATAACAAGACTATTTTATACCACCGTTACTTGCAGTTATTGCGCCATAAGTTTACATCACAAACGCTGGCCGAGATCTTCACTCAGTATTATAGTGGTCTTGAGATAACATTACTTTTTAGCGTGCCTCTAAATCCCCACATGAGAGCTAATGCTTACTTATAAATTAGAATGTAAGGAAATCTTTGCAAGGTTGACAGTTCCCTTGTTTAGAGTGTTGCAAGTGTCCATAGGCTACTGCTTATGAATAGTTAGACCATATATTTATTTGGCAACATTGAATCACCAATATAAAAAATCTTGACGCCTCCGAAACAGAGTTCCCTGAAAGGGTAGTTCACACACCACTTTTTGCCGCTTGACAAGCACAACTAAGTAACAATCAAAAATCTAAATATTTTATTTCACATAGGCCTAGATGGGCACTTATAAAATGTCGAAAAAGGTTCACGGTTCGCGTTGGTCGTTTCCATGGAGAAGAAACTCTATGGTTACTCTTTTCTTTTATACTTACGTATTAGAATTGCTTCTCAAACTCATACAGGTTTCCTCTCAATATTTTCTATTACGTTACAGGACGTGGTGTGACTCACTACTTTGCTTAAGTTCACGTAATTATATTACTCACTAAACCCGAAACATTTATTTATTTATTTATTTATTTATTTATTTATTTATTGTGCTTACAACTATCCTTACAGGTTAACCTAATACAATAGTGTAGAAAAATAAAATAAAGTAATCCTAAAATTATGTATATATACATTTAATCCTAAAACTTAAGTTATTCAGTCACACAAAATATGCTGTAAGTGGCCTTCATGAATTCGTTCAGTGAACATGAGAAAACATCGGTTTGAGCCGCAATAGTGTTAAGTACCCGCAGCGCTCTCGTCAGCGGCGCCTGTTCCAGCAGCTTAGTGCGCGCGCGCGGAACTTGCAGCAGGGGTGGGGACCGCCTTCGGCCCACGCACCTGTCCGGGACGCAAAGCCTTATCTCTTGCAGAATTGCAGAGTTCGGAATTACACCGCGAATCACTTTAAATAAATAGGTGGCTAATGCCACTTCCCTTCTTGTCTCAAGTGAGGAATATCCTACCATACCCAGAATAAATAGCGTAGGATATAATAATGGGTATCCAGGATAGACCCCAAACTCTTTCAAATATAGGAACCTTAAGAATTTATTTTGGATACGCTCCAACATATACTTATATTTGGCTTCATGAGGAGACCAGATTGCCGCATTACATTCTAGGTGACTCTTAACGAGTGCTTCAAACAATGCTCGTAATGCACCCAAATTTGTAAAGCTATTTGCTTGTCGCAAGATAAATCCCAGGTTCCGATACGCTTTTTTACAGATTTCAATAATGTGTTTACGGAAGTTTAAGTTAGCGGTGAATCGAACTCCTAAGTCTTTCACCTCATCCACTCTTTGAAGCTGGGCTCCGTCCATGGTATACCGGTGGAGGTTCGGGACGCGCGCACGGCTAAATGATACTACCGAACATTTATCCACATTAAAAAGTAGTTTGTTTTCGAGGCTCCATCTTACAATTCTATCTATATCCTGCTGTAGTATCTCATGATCTGCTGAGTTCTTAACTTCTAAGATTAATTTCAGATCGTCAGCGTACAACAGGGGTGTAGATCCATTGACAACATCAGGTAGGTCATTAATCATTATGATGAAGAGTAGAGGCCCCAGGGAGCTGCCTTGGCTAATTCCAGACCTGGTAAAGTACGGTTCGGAAAGGTGCCCACCGTAATCGACATACTGACGCCTGTTTCGGAGATAGCTAGCAAAGAATGCTTGCGTGTGAGGGCTGAATCCTAAATTGGCCAACTTGAATAACAAGACATCGTTGTCTACTGTATCGAATGCCTTCCTAAAATCGAAATAAGCAACGTCTACTTGCACACCAGCATCAACCGCGGGTACAAGACGTGCCATCAGATGCAGTAGGTTTCCTGTAGTCCCCCGTCCTGGCCGAAATCCGTGCTGTGAATCGGATAGCTGGCTGCTTATTTCTACATAAAGCTGGTTATGAATTGCCATTTCAAACACCTTGGCTGGAGTGCATAGCACCGCTACAGGCCTGTATTCACTCGATGTCGAACCACCGCTACCCTTGGGCACCGGCACGACCCGGGAAAGTTTCCAGTGTTCGGGAAATGTTGCAGTCTCAATACAACGGTTAAATAAATGCAACAACGGTTTCGCTAGTACCTTACTACAATCTCTAAAAATATACGGAGGTATACCGTCAGGGCCCGTCGAGCGTTTGGGTGGCAGGCGAGTCAGAGCGCGCCTTACATCGGATTCTTGCAGGGGCGCGAGGTGCACCCGCGCGCCAGGCGGGGGGGCTGGCGCTGCGCTCGCTGCCGACACGCTCAGCGCGGGCGGTTCCTGGTTGTAGACGGATTGGAAATACCGCGCAAACTCGCTTGCACATTCCAGTTGCGACAGATATCGTCCATTCTGTACCAAACTTTGTTTGCCTGATTTGGTAGTCTTTCTGGATCTCACGTAGTCCCAAAACGTTCGTGGCTCCTTTGCTATGTGATTTTGCACACGGTCACAGTACAGATCATGGGCTTCACGGGTCTCAGCTTTTACCCTAGCTCTGCAATGAGCAAACGCTTCATAGTCGCTACGTAGGTTGGTAGACTTATATCTTTTATGTAAATGGTGCTTCAGTTTGATATCCTTGATAATGTCAACTGTATACCATACTGGATATGAATACTTTTTCGGTATACCATTGGTACGTTTTAAAGGAACACAATCGTTAAAGACCTCATAGATTGTATTGTAGAATAGCTTTAATATTAGCTCTGGCTCCTTTAAACAATACATATCACTCCAATCTATTATACTCAGCAAATGATACATTTGATGAAAATCAGCTTTATAAAAATTCCATGCATTACGTGTTGTCGAATTATTAAGGTGTTGTGTACACGGCAACACAGGGGTATTGAGGGGCGGGGGTGTGGATAGTAATGGCGGCGTTCCAATCTTGACACTGACTGCTAGTGGCGGGTGGTATGCGTCCACGGGCTGCAGCCCTTCATCAGCTGCGCACACACTGACGCCACTGCGGGCACTCAATACAAGGTCTAACTGTCTATTCTTACAGTTCGGCACCATATTACACTGATCGAATTCACAAAAGGCTTTAAAATATTCATAGTAATGACAAACATTATTATTGCACGAACATAGATTAAAATCACCTAATACAACTATATCATTCTTATATTTAATACATATTTTTTCTAACAAGTTAAACATTACCATATACTCATTTTCATCGGTTTGAGGTGGAATATAAACACTACAAATTGTAAATAAAAATCGGTTTTGCATGTATACTGTCGCACAAATTAATTCAAACGTATGGTTATCTATTTCCACGCAGTCAGGCAACGCTACCTGGCGGAGCTCAAATCGTGATGTGGCCACTAAAAGTACACCGCCTTGCTTACGCCCGTCCGCTCGGTCACATCGCAATACATGGTATCCAGGAATGGAAAATTCTGCGTTTTGAATTGCTTCATGTAAGCCACTCTCAGTGATAGCAAATATATCAGCTCCAGATGATTCCAGTAAGGATGTGAATTGTATGGTCTTCGTTCTAAGTCCCCTTACGTTTTGGTAAAGTATATATATACTTCTAAGCTTCGGTAGGTTTGCTGTAGTTGCGAAACCAAGTCCACTCGCTATACTCCACATTTAATGGCCACACTTCGGGGTCACACAACCTTGCAAAATTACATTCAGTAACACCGATCTTGAATGACGCATAATTTCGTTCAGTTTTTGGCTTCAATTGTTGTATGGTGATATCTAGATCTTTTCCCAACATATGTCGAATATACTCCAATAAATTGCTTTCAGTCGTATCTTTATTTAGTCTCCAGACGTGCAGAAATTTCTTACGCTCAGCTGCTTTCAAAGATAACATTGACGTATTTCCACCCTTTTTTATTGGGTATATCCTTTTGTTCCTTTTAATTTCCGTCCAGGTGTTTCTATTACTTTCAATGCTGACAGTGTCTGCTCGGCCCGCTGCTTTACTAGTCACCGCCGCGTAGCTGATCTCAGGTCTCGGCGCTTGTGGCCCCTGCTCATGGCTTCTGTGGTCGCTATTGCTGATACTGTCTCCCAATAAAGATGCCCCCTCCTCATTCAACGTCAGAACTGTTGCAGATGGCTTGCTTTGATATCCTGTATCATGAACAATGTTGTCAGTTTGCTGTGTTACACTCCTTACCTGTTTCTCGCATTTTAATGATTTAATTTCTTGCTCAAAACAAATGCATTTCTCATTAACTTCCTTTAATTCTTGTCGTAGCTTAGTATTTTCAGACACAAGGATTCCTACAGTAACTTTCATTTCCCCCATAATCTTAGATTCAATATCACTCAATTTTGCCAATATGACAGAATTCACTTTTTCCATGATATCTGCCATATTATATTTTTCCTCGCATGCCAAATTCTCGATATTTTCATTACAGTCGCTGAGATCAAAGGAGTGATTAGGCCCGTCCTTGTTGTTCATTTCAACCCGAACACTTCTTACGGGGGTGTCATCCGTTACCCGTATGCGCTGTGTTATTTTAAAACAGTCGTCACACTTATAAGTACGCTTCAATTGTACTTTCCCTGATTTCCACTCACTAGGAGTAATCTTGGCGCATTTAGAGTGATATCCAGTCTTGCATCCATTACAATTAATTAACTCCCCAACATCAACTTTTTTGTTACAAATAGCACAATACATTTTAAATTCCAGGAAATCCACCGACACTGTGCGAAATAGACGGAGATAGCGATTTCGAAAGAGCGAAAGAGCTCGCGTGCGCGCGAGCGAGAGTTGCGGCCGCGAACTTATTACTGTTACTGTTTATCAATTACACCAAATATTCACATCATAAATACGTAAAGAGTTTACATTTTTACCACTTTAAACCACATTCCATAATAACATTAATTATATTAACACTTGAGTTCCAAATAAAAGCAGTTTTAACTTGAATCTATTCTAAGTTCCTTAATTACGAAATTAAATTACCGGGAGCAACATTATAGGTCAATCGCGCGCGGCCAACATATAACACTACTTTTACAAAGGAAATCACCGACATAAGCACATTACTTCAAACGAACACACACTCATCATTCATGAAAATGTAGCTAATTCAATGCAAAAGTTGCGCGCACTGACACCATACACACACCTTTTCAGAAGCTGTAAACAACATTATAAGTTTCCTCTCGCGCTTGTGTTACAAACAAGATTTGTGTTTTGAAACAAAACTTTGAGAAAGAATGTAATTTGCGAATGCCAACACTGCAAACTCTTTGTGTGGCTGCAAAGAGTTTGCACTAGGTAAACATGGACGGAATTATTGAAAAATTTGTCCGAAATCCATACATTACATGGTTTTATTTAACTTGCCTTATAGTTTATGTTCTTTGGGTCAAATAAAGGAAGATAAAATTGTCACTAGAAGTTCACAGATTAAGACTAAACTAAAAATAAAATATTTATAAAAAGTGAACATATGTTTCGAAATTTAACGATAAAACTACCTCTTTTTTTACCTAATCTGCTTACATGCACACGTAATTGAAAAATTCTAGAGGTATATAATACGACTCTACTTTCTCCATTTTATTTCTTTCGTGCGATAATTTCATCGTTGACGCGAATCTTTGCTTGTGTGGTGTGCAATGTTAGCCCCGTAAAATGCGCGACGGTTGAACCTTTGGTAGATATTGCACGAGGTTAGCTGGGCTACTAGTTTTACTGCCTGCTACTTGAAGGGACGGTTAAGGAAGGTTTTATATAGAGTCGTATACTCGTGATTGGGTTCGTAGATTTTTCTGGTGGTTAAAGTTACTGTACAGTGAGGAACGATGAGAAAGTTTATGAGTAAATTATCTTACTAAAACCGGGGAACTTTTTGAGCGATTTAATAACAAATAAAAAGTAAATCAAATCTATAATCTTTTATTCAACGTCAGAGGCACGTAGTACACTTAAATATTTTTTTGTATCGATATCACCTTTACCACCAAGCAAACCTATCAGGATAAGAAATGGTGAGACAAACTCCCCGGCTTTCTTTCTTGACATTGGTTCGCTTTACTATGTAGGTGTAGAGATTTCTTATTATTTATTAAGGGTTCGCAAGAAAAAGGATATTGCCATGCATGGTTCATCATCATCATCATCATCATCATCAGCCCACACTAGTCCACAGATGGACATAGGCCTCTCCTAATGAGCGCCATAGCGCCCTGTCTTCAGCCGTATCCATGCATGGTTATCAATCATTATAATATTCTGTTATTGTAAAAAAAGCTTTTTCCGTGAGGTTACGTGTAGTATAACCTAGTACTTGAATTTCATCTGCGGAAGCCTAGAAGGTATAGTAGACATCTTTCAACCCTCTGTATAAATAATCTTAAAACTAAGATAAAAAATCATTTTTAGATAAAATTCATAGAAGCAAAACAAAAATTGCTTACTTTCCTTTATTTTTTTATGTAACAGATTAAAAAAGGGTATACATATTAGCTTTTTAATTTTAGATTTTTATATTAGTGTCAAATACGCATATTGTTGGTTTACCTTAATTAAATTTGTTATATATGAAATAAAAGTGCGATTGAAAACTTTGGATAACCAATCAGTACAATCCTAACATTTCCAACTCACTGATTATATAAATGAGTTGGGTAGGTGGTGCAAGGGGTGTGAGCTGGTGGTAAGAGGGTGCATTATTCAAACGGACAGGACAGACAGACAGACCATTAGTGGATTGAGTGCGGCCTGTCACAGCGCCCTCTGATTTAATTCGTGAGCGCCGGCATGATTGGACCACATTTTTGCGATTCATTTGACATACCTTTCCGGGTTTTTGTTAATTCTTTTGATCACTCTTAAAAATAACTTTTTCTTACCTTTTACTAATCATGCTAAAATACTTTTTGCAAAGCTTTAACTTGCATTATACTCATATACATACATACGAATAAAATACACTATAAGTTAACAAAAACATAATTTACAAAGTGTATGTATGCTCTTTCTGTCTGTGTGTGCTGGATATTCAACAGAATGGCATGGCTGATTTTCACAGGAGCTTTTCTCAGAGATAGCAAATACTGTAAGGAGTAGCTCAAGTTACTTTAATTTTTCATATATCTTGCTCAGAGGATCAGCATTGCTATCCAGTGTGGCAATGCTGCTAGTCTTCTTGGCACGTTGCCTCGGGATACCGATTTGGGACAAATATTTTATCTGTAAGTAGTTAGTTTCAACTGTTCTTTGTAAATATTATTAATAGTTGTTAATGTTAATAAATGTATTAATTTTTCATATATGTACATGTATAATATAAATATATCTTCACGCCTTATAATAAGGTTCTCCGAATAAGTAGGAATCTCCGAATGAGACCAATACATGAGTGGTAGTACCCATGCACCCACTTTCCGTAAGAGATATATTTTAGGTGCCAAAAACACCGATGGCGAGTCCATCACCGTTACTCATCTACGACTATACATACACTTTTGAATTTCTTCTCAAACGTATGCAGGTTTCCTCTCAATGTTTTCCTTCACTGTGAAGCTCGTGGTACAACTAATCAATGTACTTAAGTTCGAAAAAACTCATTGGTACAATCGCCATAATATTCGTAGATCAATGTGGAGGCATGTACCACTACGCATGTACTACGTCAATGGGCTCATTTCATTTCAGGCAGTACCAGTAGGTATATATGTATTTTCCAACAAACACTGAGGCTTTAATTTAGCTGTATTACAACTTAAACTCATAACATATCTTGAGAAAAATAAATGAAGTAAGGTAGCGATTTCCGTAGCAAAATAAGCCGTCGGTTGGGCTATTCAGGGCGGCACAATAGCGCGCCTGTCCGCCTCGGATAGCGGCCATTGACAGATATCTAGCTACTTACCACGGCTTTTGTTGTAAACCTTACATTTTTGCTCGCATTGTTTCATCAGATTGCTTGCTATATTCATTTATAAATTGAGAAATATCATCGCAATATCTACTCGTTATTACAAACTTATTTGAGTAGTTGCCTGCAGGTTTCCTCTCGATGTCTTGCTTCACCGTAAATCTCGTAATGCTACCGTTAAATACATACGTTTAGAAATAAAACATTGGTACGGTCAGGGTCAGTTCGTAAAGTTCAAGCTTATCTGTATTGTTGGCAACTACTTGAATACTCGGCCATGTCTTTTGGCTTTCATTATAGCATAATATTGGCATTCTGGTAAACGTTACCCCCATTATCGCTGCTCTAATAGTACCAATATCTATAAATTCGACTACGAACACAATTAATGCATTATACATAAGGCATAGTTACTTTAATGGAATGGAGAAAAGTAAATGAGATTAACGTTGTAACCGGGACCTACGACTCACTTCCCTAGCTTCCTTACAATATTTTTTCGTTAAAATTCAATTAACGAGTTTTTATCGCTGTCCAAGTTGGGCGGGTAAATACAGGGTGTCAGTTAAAAGGCGTTTTATCGCGACCCTGGCAGGACGGTTACAAAGGGCTTCCACTTTTGTCTCGGCATCTTAACCGGCTAGTTCTGCCTGCTAGTTATTTATCATAAGAGGACTTCAGATAGCGATTTTGTTTTAAAGCCATGTTGACTGAGTGGTTCGAGTAGTTACCTGATAAACGAAGATTTTGAATTCGAATCCCGATAGTACCAATGAATTTTTCTGCACACAAGTGGTCACTCAACTGCACGAGAGTTATAGTAATGGAAGACTTGGAGAGGAAATTTGCAAGACGTACATATGTATAGTCGGGCTTTAGTTACGGCGATGGACTCGCCAACTATCACGTTGGCACATCAAATTATATAAACGAGTAGCTTAAAAAAATAGTTATTAAAATGAGTATGTACTCGTATTTAAAATTAATACTCATTATTCTAAAAAACAATTGCGAAAATAAATATATTAATTTTTTTTTCCTACGCCTTCGAAAAGTTATTAGATGAAGTTCTACACCCACACTATCTCGGCTCTTTAAATACCGGGTAAAACATATTACACAATCCCAAGACATCCTGGTGAAATTCCTCAGCTAATGTAAACGTGTTAGCATGTATCTGGGACGTATCACTCCCAATAGGATCGATTCGCAATGGCGGTCCGACGATTTCGTTTCTATCCAAATCCGCCAGCCTATTGTGTCCAGACAAATAACTATCCCATGAATATGTACGGCCTGACTCAGCACGGGCTCTCTACATAACTCTAAAATACATCGACCCAAGCCACTCGTAATATTTTTATCATAAACTGCTGACTATCATGCATTAACATACTCAACTTTATAACATCACGATAGCTTATATAGAATAATTCTCATTGTTCGGCTTTTATATGAAATTGAAGGAAATTTTTAATAGTAATTGAATATTTCTGATATTTACTATAAAACATACATACATGCCGTGGTGGCCAAGAAGTTCTAGTAGTCGCCGGCAACACAACGATTACAAATTCAATAAGTTTTTTACAATAAGTTTTTCTGAAAGTACAGATTAGATTAGATTCAAAGGTACGTAGTGCTTGAGTAACGGCAAGCAACGGACTCGCCATCTGTCACTTTGTTGGTACCTAAAATATATCTCCGGCGGAAAATGTGTGTGTCGGCTCAACCTACACATATGCGTATATATATATATATATATATATATATATATATATATATATATATATATATATATTTGTAAATAAGTTTGTAAACAATAATAATATGTATTATATTTATAAATAGAATATATATAATTTAAGAGAGGTAGGGCATAACGGGTTTCCCGTTCGAATTTGGAGCTGCCCGACTGGGGCAGGACCTCCACCTTATAGAAGTCCGTAGCCAAATAACACAATTTATTGTGTTGTGTTCCTACGTAGTGAATAAGGTTTCCAGTAATGAGCTCCTTGGGGAGGGGGGAGGATTGTTACATTGTATTGGAAGCAGAGGGGTTGAACCTTATGCTGCCAACACACTATAACTCTGCGAACACAGAGTGGCAACGCGCAAGTGATACTCTGGTATCGTGAGCGTAAATAAGCTACGGTAACCGTTTACCATCAGTGGGCCGTATGCTTGTTTGCCACTCTTGTTGTATAAAAAAAATATATATATTTACCAACTCTGTCTGAAGTCAGATACGTTAACTCCTCAGAGACTTGGAGGGCAACATTGTGATTTCAGACATGGAGTGCCTTTGCATTATGTTGTCTCTACAAACATTTCATTATAAACAACACAAAAGAACCGCATAAAATCATAGGAATAGCTACGAGCTCAACGTAACAACTTTGATGTGTACAGCAATTTATCCATAAATTGATATTTTGTGTGTTTTATTAGAAACAAAACGAAACGCTAAAGAAATATCCAGCTGTGGATGTGGGACAGAGAGGCAGCGAATGTCCCACCGTGTCGCAGTGCGTGGGAGGACATCGAGGTTTCTCGAATCTTTCCGTTTTATCTAAAGGTGATTTTCAACGAAGGTTCGTTGTGAGACGCCCCAAGGATAGGCTGAAGCGTGATCAGTTGTAAATGAGATTCAGTTATATTTTGAGGGTTAGCTTAGAATCGCATAATACCTTCAGATCTTTGCCTAAGTTCGATAAACGCGAATTGGAATAAACCAAGTTATATAATAATTTAGTCACGATCGTAATGCGTTGAGAAAGACGTTGAGAAATTCATTGTGAGTTCTTAAGTATTGAGTTCACTACGAACTGAAAGAATATTATTTATGATGATCCCTTGTGGGAAGGCGTGAGGATATATTATATTATTATTATTATTATCGGAGTCACAAGCTTTATTTAGTAGGTCTAGTAAGAGGCTTCAAGCCCGATTTTCGTAAGCTATAATTTAAATATACAAAATAATGCTAAACTTAAATATAATCCCCTATTTACAATCATTCGGATCTTTCGCTTGGATCAGATTATCGTTTCCAGAAGTCTTCGTGTTTTTTTATTCCGCTATCTCTTACGCCCCAGATCCGAGGGTCCAGCCAGTTCGCCCGGGCCCTATAAACTGTCAATTCAATTACAAACAACGTTAGGTATCGAATTCGAGCATTTCGCCGCCCAATAATATTGGACTTTCGGATTGATTCCGCCGATACACGCACTTGTATTGTGGCTTACGTTATTAACAAAATGTTTGTTTGATTTATTGATTAATATTTGTTACTGCTGTTATATCAAATTTGAGTGATTGAGTTTTGGAAAACAAATTATACATAAGCGTCAGCATGATTAAACGCAATTACTAGAATACTAGCGAAATTAATATATCTACGTAACTCAATTCAAACTATTAGTCGTGGTGAACGAGCGGTTCAAGTCATCTACAACGTAAATATTGTAAATTAGAATTCCGACTATGCCGAGTCCGAGATATCCGAATTTTCTGAATGCCTGTCATTGATTAATTAAACTAATTAACGAATATTTTCGCGTCATCTGACACGCTGTCACCTAGATATATCTGCGAGGAAAGGAGTGTGTTGTAACCTCTTTTGGTACAATTGGTTTTATGTGCATTTACGGGAATATTAATTATTCCACAAAATGTACGCTTCCTATATTCATCTAAAACCCTTTCGATTATATTATCTACAAATTATGAAAAATATAATAAAAAGTCTGTTTCCCCAAGCATTGAATTACTCAATACAAATTAATAATTTAAACGAATCACGATTGAAAGGGGATCTGGAATCATTGGGAGATCTCGGGATCCTTTTTTCCCCATTTTGTCCTTTGAGAGGGAAATAATTTAATAAATTTTCCGAGACTCGAGTTTCGACGTCGATTGTTAAAAATAGCTTTTTTTCCATATGAATAATGTTGGACAGTAATACGACTTATATTTTGTCCTCAAAATTTCTTTTGAATATGAAAGATGGGGGAACCTCGTTGTTTTGCCCGCTGATGGAGGAGGGAGAGTCCAATGGGTCGAACGAGATGGAGGCGTCGACGCGTGAATAATCGAATTAAAAACTTCTTTCGAATTCCAAAAGCAGTCATTTCTTGTATGTAGGTCGGCGGGCTTGAGACGTTAATGAGATATCTTTGTATTTTAAGTATACACGTGTTTGCCACCCTGTTGGAAAGTACGATCAGTGTAACTTATTGAGAATGCGCCTTTTTATGCCAGAAGTAGTACAAACATAGCTCATTGAAGTAAAAACTACTACATTAAAATAAAATGCGTTTTTATGTCATCATGGATCGAGTAATTTTATTTTGACGACATTAAAAGCAGGAATCATACAGAAAAAAATTGCGAGCAATGAATGATTACAGAGATATGTATATTTAAGGTGCTAACGTGACATATGGGGAGTCCATCAGCTTTTCCTTCACCATAAAGCTCGTAGTATGACTAACTACTGTACCTATGTAAGTTCAGATAAACTCATTGATACAATCGGGATTCGAACTTGTTATATTGGGCTACTATCATATATTGGGTCACTCGTCCACTATGGCTTGTTATTTAATCATGCAAAAATATTTCTTCCCCACGGGTTAGTAGTCCTTGAGATAACCGCGTGCGAACAAATATTCGTACAAATTATACACATACACAGCTTGTGGTCTTATTTTATGAATGTGCGTATTGTTTTCAGGTGAGGGCGAGAGCGGGGGCGAGCGGCGACGCAGTGCGGGCGCAGCGGTGTCGCGCGGCATGCGGCGCCGCCCGCTGCTGCCGCTGCTGCTGCTGGCGCTGCTGCGCGCAAGGTGCCTGCACGCCGCCTCCGGAGGTTAGTGCTCGGGTTGCATCTAAACATTACATCTTGGATAAGCTAGGGTGACAAAGCGATATTATGAAGAGTTCTGCGCAATTCAATTTTAGGACGGATTATAAGTTTGTCTTTAAATGTATGAAAGAGAGGAAATTTTTAGTATTGTGTTCAAACGCGGTGAATAAGGTTTCCATTAATGAGCTCCTTGGGAAGGGGAAGGATTGTTATATTGTGTTGGCAGCAGAGAGATTAGTCCCATTATGCTGCCAACACAGTATAAATCTCCAAAAACAGAATGGCAACGCGCAAGTGATACTTCGGTATTGTAAGCGTAAAAAGGCTGCGGTAACCGTTTTCCATCCGGTGGGCCGTATGCTTGTGCCCAACACACAGCACTCGCCATCTCTTTTACGGAAAAGGCAGATAATAAGTTTTCTCTAGGTCTCTTCACGCTCGTGTCGAGTTTGTAATATACATATCATAAATGGCTATTTTCGGAATTATTTCATGTCAAAAATTATGATGTATTGAGGCTACCATAGCTTCTGTTAAGGCACAATATATGCTGGAATCATTGAATTGTAAATCTTATGCACATGACCGTCGGATTCTGCAAAACGTTGGCACAATTTATGCGCACCCCTCGAAGTACAATCGTATCCCGCGCGCACCAGTTCCCAAACATTATGGCTTAGAACTAATTTATTATTCGCTATATCTATCGAAGAATAATCACACCACGAGCTTTACGGCAAAGGAAATCATTGATAGGAAACCTCCAAACGTTAGAAAAGAGAATGTGGATGAAGCGAAAGAGGTATGTAAGTAAGTCTAGAAAACTGGCGCTATTCTCTTTCTCCTTACCCTATTAGGGACTTACCGTGATGATATTATGTATGGTACGCACGCACAAGACATTGAAAAAGTTTAGTAAGAAACAAGTCGATGAGATCAATTTGCTAACTGTACGTAAACACATATACATAATATTAGACTATTATTTCCAACAGCAACTGCTTACATGACTGCAGTACGTTTCCAACACCGTTTGGAGCGGCAGTGACAAATGAACTGCGAACATTGCTGATGTCCGGCGAATAGATAGATTAGACGCGCCACACTTGCAGTATCACTACGCTTGTTATAGTTATAGGGCTGAGCTAGCCTTCTCGGATGTAGACTTGTCGAAAGTTAGGGATGCTATCGACATACATACATATCATCACGCCGAGTCCCTGACGGGGTATGTTGAGAGATTAGAGCTGTTATGCTTACAGACCTCTTCTCTTCATCCATATTTTCTTCTGAACCGTTTGCTGGTTTCCTATCAATGATTGTCCTTCGCCTTAAAGCTCGCGGTGTGATTATTCACTGTTTGAGATCGACGTTAAAGTTGAAGACGTTATGTATCGTGCTTGAAAAACGTTGATAGATTCGCTATCTGTAACTTTGACTTCTAAATATATAAGTGTCACCCCTACGGTTATGGAAAGGCGTGAAGATATTTAATAATAATAATAAAGCTTGTTGCATGTTGCATATATTTGTGACATGAGAACTAGTCTAGCATTCATAGATTACTCTCGGCCTCGCCGACGCAGTCTACAGCCGCGACAATTTACTACGTACAGGGCTGACTAAGCTACAGAGAGATTGGACTACTTTGTCTAGCAAGCCACTCCGAATATATAATCTACTAATATTATCATGAGGAAACATCGTGAGGAAACTTGCATACGTCTGAGAAGGCGTATGTATAGTCGTGCTTGAGTAACGGCGATGGACTCGCCATCTCTCACGTTAGCACCTAATATACCTCTGGCGGAAAGTGCGTGTGTGGGTATTATCCATACACCTCTGCCTACCCCTTCGGGGACCCTTGTGGGAAAGCGTGAGGATATATTATTTATTATTATTATTATATGTGGAAGTTCAATCAATCTCGCGAGAACGGCTGAACGCAATTGGATGAAATTTTATTCGCTGGATAAAGACGTATGTTTTATAAAAAAAAATATAAACGGGTAGGCGAATGTAGTAGAGCGCCAGCTCAGTTTATATTTCATATGCAACTTTGAGTATTATTTATCAATATTAACGTCAGTATTACCTGCGCAAACAATCAACTTAATCGAATCATAATCATTGATGCGATTGTAATAGCACTGATTGATATTACAATCAGCTTACGTGGAAATAGATACTCGTGTAAGCGGATAACAGTGTTGCGAGGCCCTGGTGGGCGCTTATTGTGAGATAAAAAAAATCTTATATGTAACTAGCTGTGCGTGCGACTCCGTCGGCGTGGAATTTATCAAAAATTTTATTGTTTACTTTCTATAATAAAAGCCTAAGTTACTCCTTTTTACAAAAGCTATCTACCAGATAAGTCCCGTCAAAATCGGTCCAGCCATTTTAGAGATTTGCCGAACAGACAGAAAGACAGATAAACCAAATAAAATGGTATTTGTACCGTGTATACATCCATATGGATTTAATATTACGGTGAAGGAAAACATCGAGAGGAAACCTGCATACGTCTGAGAAGAAATTCAAAGGCGTATGTATAGTTGTGCTTGAGTAACGGCGATGGACTCGCCATCTGTCACGTTTGCACCTAATATACCTCTGGGGGAAAGTGGGTGTGTGTTCGCTGTCTAAAATGACGACAGACATTATTTACAAAAGCCTTGTTAAATGTAACACACATAACTCCAGAGGCTGCATACGGATTAATCTCTTCCATTCAATGCGTCTTATGCGAAAGCTTAAAGCCAGTTCTTATCTTGACATATAACTTGCTTTACCGACAAGTCTACTGATATAAATTGGGCTCTAGAATTTTTTCTCAGGAGTTACAAGAGAGGTCCAAGAAAATATGTTTTCAAAAGTCATCTCCTATATCTTCACATGGTATAAGTAATTTTAAAGTCAAATATTAATATGTATGCTCGTTTCCTTTTACACGCCTTCTCACAAGGGTCCCCAAAGGAGTAGGCAGAGGTGTGTTGATAGTACTCACACATCCACTATTCGCCGGAAATATATTTTAGGTGCCAACGTAACAGATGGCGAGTCAATCGCCGTTTCTCAAGCACAGTTAGACATCTTCGTTATTTTCCAACGTATGCAGGTATCCTCACGATGTTTACCTTTACCGTCAAACTCGTGGTGTCTAAAGACTGTACTTAAAAAAACTCATTGATACAGTCGGCATATGAACTCGTACTCTCTGTGTTGCGAGCAACAACTCGAACTTTTCGTCTACCACGCCAACTGTGGAAAAATATAATTTTGATGAAATCAATAGATTTTTCGTTTCGATCATGTCGTTTCCCCTTTTATTCAGGTAGCCAAAAAATATAAACATATTTTTATCAATTTTAACATACATTTATAAGATATATTCTTATACAAAAAGACGGCGTACCTATTTGTAATCACAAATACTGAACATTGCTTGTCTTGTTCCCACCGTTAAGGGGTAAAAACTGTCTCAAGTGAAGGGGGATCCGGACCTCTAATAAATTTCCCCGTACCATATTTCACACGCACAATGAGACCGTACTAAATTGATATTTACCTTTTTATATGAAACATCACTCTCTATTTAAAAGAATATTTACATTTCGACGTGTAAAATTGTATTTTAGGGTTTTAATTAAAGCAGTGGTTTGAAAGATGGGTGTAACGTTATTATTCATTAGAGGATTCCGCTCACTCAAATAAAACGTGTACGAATATTTAACTCTGCATATGTGAAATACCTAAAATATGTCTGCTTTAAGAATTAGAAAACCTTTGAAGCTCACTATTTTAACGAATCGCCTGCAACACAATGATGACAAGTTGTACTATGACTATGACTTTTTTCAGAGTTATTAAAGTGCAGTTATTAATCACATAACGATCTTTAGGGTGAAGGAAAACATCTAGAGGAAACATGCATATAGATAACGTCATGAGTACTCGAAACCGACGAATAATTATGAAGACACTGAGGATTGTTAGTCGAACTGAAAGTCTGTATATAGAGAGAACTGGAGCCCAACTTTATCTGCCTACCCTGTGAGGGACTAGACGTGAAGATTAATTATTGAATGAATAAAAATAATGAGGAGAAGTGAGACAAGGTACTATTAATGTAGTCAAGGTTATTTTCCTGGTATAAAACTTCTAAGTCTCTCAACGATGTCTGAGGGTGCTAAATAAAAGATAATGAAAAATTTCAAGTGAGGGAGCCATGCAAATTACTTTCAAAGATAAGATCTTTGGTTGTACTGTACTGTGTTTTATGATGATTACTTCGACTTAGGGTTTGTGAGTGCTAATTTAATTAATTGCCGTCCATAATGCGCTAGGACATAGATGTGCCTCGTAAACAGTCATTCACTGATTCAACGATATAAAAAGGATCTATGGGGTCGTTTTTGTTCAAATTACATTCGCTGTTAGACAGTCTAAGATAGAAAACGGTGTGAAAATTTTACATATATGAAAATCACGTCGAGTTCCACACAGGACAAATCTCTCTGGAAATTAAGTAGAAGTCAGATCTTTAAGCCACAGTGGCATATAGAATTTAATAGTATTAGTTTATCCTAATTATTAATGTAAAAGTTCGTTGGGTCTCACTTTCACCAAAAAACTGCTACCCAAAAAGTACGCATATATTTATTAGCTAGATTATTATTACGTGAGATATGTTTTATTCCACAAAAAATAATTAATAGAGAATGTGTTTTGTGTAATTTCAGGATACACCTAGTATATATTTGTTTTTAATTCATTAGCTGTCCCACCCAGCTTCGCTCACACACACACGAAACACGATCGCAGCGCCACCCATCGGGTCCAATTGTGAATTTAAACCATTCTCGAATCCACCTGAAGACATTTTATTAAAATCGTTCCAGCCGTTTATGATTCTATAAAGGACATACAGACAAACATTCACTATATATAGATTATAACGGATGAAGTAATTACAATAATTAACATCATCATTCAAAAATAAAAACATTAATTATTACAATATACAGACAATTCTCATATATTACCCAGCTATATTGTGATGTCTTTGCGTATCAAAATCTAATCTATATATATATAAAATTTATGTCGGTTTGTGTACGCTTAAAAAACTCAAAAAGTTCTGCACCGATCGAGCTGAAATTTTAGCACGATATATAATCGGCATCAAGGATTGTTTTTATCTATTTTTTGTATCAGTCACCTATCCACAGCGAAGCGTGGCAGGGTACAGCTAGTTACTTATATATCATAATTATATTATGTACGTATCACCATACAATGTTGTAGATTGATAGCGTATTTGATTATCAAAAAACATCCCGTGAATAGTTGAAGCGGTTTCATAGCGGCATTTCATAGCGAGGTCGCCGAAATGCGTCGGGAACTATGCTTTGAGAGTGGGGCAAGTTATAGGATTATTGCTCTTCAGCTTAATATCGTATATAAATCAGACTTTTTGGCAGACATTAATGTAATATAAAAGGTGGGGTTAGGCACAGGTGTATAGGTGGTAACCTCACACTCATTTTCCGCCCGAGATATATTTTAGGTGCCAGCATGACAGTTGGCAAGTCCATCGCCGTTACTCAAGCACGACTATACATACGTATAGTCGTGCTTGAGTAACATTTGTATTACTTCTCAGACGTATGCAGGCTTCCTCGCGATGTTTTCCTTCGCCGTAAAACTCGCGGTGTGACTAATCACTGTACTTAAGATCAGAAAACCTCGTATATTACTTATTCGGTCGCCAGTGCGTTATTTTCATGATTTTCATCACTTCAATTTTATTTTCACAAGTCTTACATTAATATAATTACAATACTAAACTAAACCTACCTAAGGGATCTTGTGGCAAGGCGAAGGCGAAAAATGTGAAGATGCATATCTTATATATACATTTTCAAGCCTTGCCACAAGATTTTGAACTCTTCCACCTGTTTAACTAGTGTTAATTTCAAGAAAAGTCGTAAAAATTTACTGTATACCCTTTTCATCTTATATTGCTCATGGTCCAACCATTCCCAAAGTTTTTTTGACCAGGAAGAAGATGGCTAATGCAAAAAATGTATTTGTAAAACAAATTTATTTTATCATGCCACTAAATCAAAATGAGGTTGTCAAAGACAATGGATGAGACATTATTGAGATTGATTGTTCGCGTCTGTGGTTCAAATAAAGGTTCATATGAAGCCGGGGAACATTTTATTTGAATTTATTATATGTTCGTATGATTATGTTTTATTTGCCTGATTTCTGAATTCTTTACATATATGAGTGCAATATGACTTTTAACTTTATTATTAATTTAATTAACTGCATTTTAGCTATTTTCATACTTCTTCTGACATACCCAGGATTCGCTGCCATTCAAAAACTTCTATAAAAAGTTGTTGTTTAGCTTGCTACAGCTAGTTGAATAAATAATCCCAAAATGTAAATGTATACTTGAGTGTTTGACTTGCACCATGCAGAAATATCCAAGACGTGTCTGGACGTCTGCCAGCGAGAGAATGCGAGCCTGCATGCCAAAATGGAATCCAAGACATGTTTGCCTACATAAAAAATCAATGGTTCACCTCCGAATTTATAGCTCGTTGACAGATCAAGGGCTGAGCGATTGAGAAACTTCCCTTCAACTGAGTCCTACTATCCGACTGATATTATAAATGCAAACGTTTGTTAAGATGTATGGCTGTTTGTAACCCAATCATGTCAGAACGGTTGAAACGAGTTTGATGAAATTTAGCACAAAGATAGTTGGATAACAAAATCAAAATCAAAATCAAAATATTTTATTCAACGTAAGGGACACAGGGAACACTTATTGAACGTCACGTTTAATATAAACTAAAGTTACCACCGTTTCCAAGAAAAAATACCTGCCTAACACATATTATATGTTTAAAAAAACCTACTAAGAAAATAAAAACCGCTGGGCCCAGCTCGTTCATATAAAATGTACGTACATATACAATTGCAACAACTGTCTGTTTATATATATAGGTGTTGAGGTTAGTACCCACTTTCTGCTGTTTATTTTGGATGCCAACGTGACAGATGGCCAGTCCAACGCCGTTACTCAAGCACGGATTATCTTTAAAATGCTTCCCAAACGAATGCAGGTTGCTTCTCAACGTTTTTCTTCACCATAAGGCTTATGGTGGGAGTAATTACTGTACTTATGTTCAGAAAACCTTATTGGTACACTCGGGATTCGAAGTTGCAATCTTTGTGTTGCAGTTGAGATGATATTTTATATTTATACTTAGCCTTTATATATATATCTTGACCTCACTTGGCCTTTAATAATAACAAAAACATCTTTGGTACCTGAGGTGAATGCGTAACCTTGTTTCTTCTTCGTTTTTCTCGTTATTTAGATTGGTACTGCTTGTTTATCCATCATTTTATGACCACTCTGTAAAATATTATAATTATAATATTGGGTGTGTGGGTATTACCTATACACCTCTGCCTACCCCTTCGGGGACCCTTGTGGGAAGGCGTGAGGATATATTATTATTATTTTATAGTATATGATATTCTGTTAAAGATCTGAATTTTGATGAATCGCATTTCAGAACAAAACAAAGTAATAAAAGTATGAATATATGAAGGTTACTTTTAATACTGTATGAGTGAATTTGTGCTGTAGCGATTCTAATAATTTTTTTTTATTCAAGCTACGATATAATAATTTGCTTTAATAACACAATCGTATTAATAAAAACTGCTTGCGTAAAAAACTTTATATAACAACTAAATTTGTTTACGTAAACTATCACAGAATTGAGATTGCCTCTTCCATAATAATTACTTTATTGTCAAACAATTAAGGAAAACATTGAGAGAAAACCTTGAGAATAAATTCAAAGTCGTATGGATAGTCGTGCTTGAGTCACGGGACGGACTCGACATCTGTCGCGTTAGCACCTAAAATATATCTCTGACAGAAAGCGGTTGTGTGGGTAGTACGTACACCCCTTCGGGGACCCTTGTGAGAAGGCGTGAAGATATAAATAAAAACTAAAATATTACTCACCACTCAGTTATGTGCGTCAGGCGAGGCAATCTCAAATTATAGTATTGATCGTCGTTCGGGCCCCGATCCATTAATCAAGCGATAGGATGTAGCGAGCAATGTAGGTCGTCCATTACTTCATTGTCTGCCAGGTGCAGCGCTAAGTGTATACGTACATTTATCAAAGTTTTAAGGCGATCTTATTGATTGGACATCTTTAATATATAATGGAGTTCGCTTTGTTCGCTATTCTGTTGTTGGAGAGCCGTCTATAATCTTCGTGGCGCATCTGACTTTATCTATTCATTTTAAGAGTGAGTTTAATGATATGATAGTTGGCAAGATGGAGGCTGTATACGAATGACAGCTACTAAAAGAACACCTAAGAAGGAAAGATCGAAAGAAAAAGAGGATGACCAGGATATACTTTAATACATAATATACTTCTACAGCTAATAAACATATATATTCACCCCTTCCTACAAGGCTCCCCAAAAGCAGAGGTGTAATAGCTAGTACCCACACACCCACTTTCCGCCAGAGATATATTTTAGGTGCCAACGTGACAAATGGCGAGTCCATCGCCGTTAATCAAGCACTGTATTATACGTGTTTGAACTTCCTCTAAAATATATGTAGGTTTCCTCTTGATGTTTCCTTCACCGTTAAAGCTCGTGATGTGATATATACATAAATACACAGGCCATCCAACTCAAAGGTACAAATACTCGTGTTCATCAACAAATATCTGCCCTCAGCGGGAATCGAACTCGTTTCACAGTCAGGAGCTGTAGCCACTAGACCGGAAGGCCTTCTAAATACTAATGGTTTTTTTATCACATATATAGCGGCTTCGTAATGAAATTCCCAAAAGAGCGTGTTTTAATAAACCCTGCAATATATTTCGTAGATCAATGGTTACACGCCACAGCGCGCGTGAGTTGAGACAAACCGCGTTCATTTATAATTACCGAGTATTGCAATGTGCTTAATTACATTGTCTGCTGGTGTGTTCGCAATATAAGAGCGCCTTTTACGGTATTTTGGCTGATGTATATACTTAAATATATAAATATGTATATATATCGTCAATAAACGGCTTCCGAAATGTTTTATAATCAATATATCCTCACGCCTTCTCACAAGGGAGCCCGAAGGGGTAGGCAGAGGTGTGTAGGTAATACCCACACACCCACTTTCCGCCAGAGATATGTTTAGGTGTCAACGTGACAGATGGCGAGTCCATCGCCGTTACTCAAGCACGACTATACATACGCCTTTGAATTTCTTCTCTGACGTATGCAGGTTTCCTCTCGATGTTTTCCTTCATATATATTTCATAAAAATACATATATATTTTTAGTTCATTCTTTGAATAAATGTGTGACAAAACAAGTAAGGTTGTCACCCTTTTTGCAACCGACAGGGTGCTCATTTCACTTGGGTACTGTATATTCAACAGCCGAGAAGCCGTCTTAATTTGGGCGTCGTAATTATTATTCTCGCAATAATAGTGTCGCGATCGCAAGCACTTCATAAGATTAGGAGGCACGCAATTTCAGCACCGCGTCGTGTAAAGGGAGTTTAATGAAGCCCTGTATACAGCTTTGTGTAATTAGGGAGATTTCATTTAGACATTTTTGGTTTTGCAAGGGTGGCGTTTGTGGAGCCAAAGGTTAAATTGTGCAAGGAGTTAAAAAACCAAATGAAAATTATTAGGCACATCGTGGTGATATCGGGTACTGTATTGCAGGACTCCGTAGTTCCTGGTACAGATTTGCTTAGATTTTTTGTCTTTTTATTTTGGTCTTATAGGTTGGTGTCGTATTTTATTTAAATAATTTTTTTTTTTATTGCTTCATACATAGTATGTTCATTAAGTATGTCAATTACTCACACCAAATCAAATCAAATCAAATCAAAATCTTTTTATTTCACATAGGCCCAGGTGGGCACTTATAAAACGTCGAAAAAGAAGCACGGTTCGGGTTGGTCGCTTCCATGGAGAAGAACCGGCAAGAAACTCCATGGTTACTCTTTTCAGATCATTAGGCATATACAATATTTTTTTTTCGTTACAGCAATAGTACCCAAGTATGGGGGAACAACGTAGGCCCGACAATAGGTCGTCGCTTACTATACAAAGCATACATAAAACAAGATAATTATAACAATGTTAGCAAGATCAAGAATCTACAAAGCCTACAATGTTCTCACATTCACAAATTAGACAAATTAAACAAGTGACACAAATATTGGCATCAGTACTGTAACTAATTCTGGTCAAGATATGGAATAAATTAAAATAATAAAAAAAAAGTAAAATTATTATTGTATAAAAAAAAACCCGAATTGAGAAAAGAAAAAGATTCAGAATAGTTAGAGACATCCACAGATTTGTGCCGTTTATGAGCTACCAAGGAAGCCGCATGCGCAGAAGGAACTAGAGCCAAACTTCTTTATCTTCAACGTAGTCCTTGATTTTATAATATGCTTTTTTAATCAGAACACGTTTGATAATTTTTTTGAACTTTACATCGGTCAGTTCACCACGAGCTTTGCGGTGAAGGAAAACATCGTGAGGAAACCTGCATACATGTGAGAAGAAATTCAAAGGCGTATGTATAGACGTGCTTGAGTAACGGCGATGGACTCGCCATCTGTCACGTTGGCACCTAATATACCTCTGGCGGAAAGTGGGTGTGTGGGTATTACCCATACACCTTTGCCTACCCCTTCGGGGACCCTTGTGGGAAGGCGTGAGGATATTTATTTATTTATTTTACATAGTATGAAACACTTGTATTCACCTACAAAATTATGATTGCACGTTCAAACCCCGACTGTATCAATGAGTTCATTTTTATCTTAATAAATTGATATTTGTGATTGATGCCACGAGGCTAAGGTAAAGAAAACCATCTAGAGAAAATCTGCAGACAGTTAAGCCCAAATCTTCTTCATATCTTCCTATAAAGGTCCTCGAAAGGGTAGGCCGAGGCGTGTTAAAACGCACCTTCATTACGCCAGAGATTATAATAATAACTTCTTTGAATTTGAATTGGCGCTCTATACTCTGTGCCTATCCCGTTAGGGACTCGGCGTGATGATATGTATGTATTTTTTTCCACAAAGCATTTCTTATACTTAACGTAACCAGGGTCTCCTTTTAAACAAGGATGCATGTATTAGGAGACCCCGCTCTTCTATAACTACGAGTATCATATAAGTGTGTGGTGTGTGTGAGAGACTGCATGTTTGTGTGTGTGCGAGTGTGTAAGTGTTTGTGTGTGTGCAAGTGTGCGGGTAAGTTGTGGCAAAATTATAGTAAGGTTAAACATTGGCGTTATGATGTTTTCAGTATTATTAAAGCGTATTAGAATGCATGTCTTTGAATTTATTCCCAAACGTAACACTACTTTACGACGACGTCACTAAGCGTACGAATAGGTCCTTTAGATATGACGTGAGGGACCTTTGTTGTTGTATAAAAAATGTCGCACAAAATAATATGGCAATGAAAGCTTTCGCCACGTACACAACATCAAGCCGTAAAAGTTGAACCTGCGCTCATTAGGCTTATCTCGGCGTATTCCACCTTAATTAACATAATTTTTACTTCGCCACTTATTCGTCGCTTAATAATACTTAGCGAACTCTTGGACGCGTTTGTTGTCTCAGACTGAAATTTTATGAGTGTTATTTTAAAGCTCATTTCTGAATAAGTTTATCAGATAGTTTTCTTAAGTAGCAACATATCGCGAAATATATAAAAAAAGTTTTAAATTGTATAACTACCCGCCAATAGATGTCAGGATGAGTCTTATTTTAATATGTTTAAGTTGATTATCGATAAAGAGTTATTGATTTGACTTTTATCCTACTGGAGACACCTGTATTTGAACCGAGGTCTACTGGATCTTACCTTAAGCAAAGATACCGGCAAAGCTCTGTCAACCAGGTACTATATAGTTATACCTACATAATATTTATATTTCACCACTTTCTAAAAATGTGTAATACATAATTACGCGAGTAATAGAGGAAGCGACAACGGAATTTCTTCTCAAAATAGGAGTTGCACTCCTGTGCCAGTGCCGTCACTGAAGATCGTCGCTTGAAACTACTCTTGGGTAATATTTATCCATATCCATCAACGCGAACGCCCATGGTAGCTCCATGAGGGTTATAATATTGAAGACAAAGTATCAACTAAATCTCAATCTTGTAACCAAAACTACAACTCTCAGGCCAATTCGCTCATAGTGTAAGTCATAACCGTGAAAAGTGATTTTATTTATTCAGTAAAATGGAGTTGTCAACAGTGCGACGGGCCTCGTATATTTTTTATGACCAGAGATTTGCCGGTAATATTCCCGATAGACCATATGACTTGCTAACAGCAGTCAATTTTACGACGCCATTGCTTAGAATGGATGCAAAGATCGCTGTTGTCACCTGCGTTGATGATGTGACGTATTCGTACTTCACGTGTAGGATGTTATTATGAGCGTTGAAGACTGGTTATGAATTTATTTCAAGTAATATACAGGTAGTGATTAGTCACACCACGAGCTTTACGGTGAAGGAAAACATCGAGAGGAAACCTGCATACATCTGAGAAGTAATTCAAAGGCGTATGTAAAGTCGTGCTTGAGTAACGGCGATGGACTCGCCATCTGTCACGTTGGCACCTAATATACCTCTGGCGGAAAGTGGGTGTGTGGGTATTACCTATACACCTCTGCCTACCCCTTCGGGGACCCTTGTGGGAAGGCGTGAGGATATTATTATTATTATTATTTTATATACAGATCTATACGACTTCTGTTTCGTCCTCTGAGATCCTGAAAAAGCAAGAGAGGGAACTGTGGAATGGAGAAAGGGCTCCTTTGCTAAAATAATGATATAATCATTCGGTTCTCCTCACGGGGTATGCAGTGAAAGTAAAGTTAGCCGATAGCAGCTTGCGATCAGACCACCTTAGCGACTTCAAAACAAGATTTACAAGAATTGGTCGCTTGTTCCCATATTCAGTCTTTTCGAACGCATTTTTCATCTTTAACTATACCTACGCCCCCATACATTACATTGATTCGATCAATTACATTGGAATAGTTGTAACGTCTAGAAATTTCTATATTATTTTAGTTTTTTTAGAATTTGACATTCACAGTAACCAATAATAATACCGAACCGATCATTCATGAGTGTTAGGTGTCAAAATTAAATTTTCCAATGGCTTCCTTGACAAAATCAAGTAAAATTGATCACTAAACATTATCATCACAATGTTCATCAAAACATGTCAAAAACAAAACAACCCTTATCCGTCTAATTAAAGTTTAAAATCGTTTAATCGTGAACTGTCTTTAACACCAATCATCGGTTCTATATAAATATTTGAACTAGAGCTTTGAATTTCGGTTTAAATTTTAAATCAATAGCATTATTCGTGGAAATTGACGAGCCTTGAGGCTTGTCAAATTGATTGGTGTTCCTACTTGCCTATTACTTTGTGCGATCCAATAATGCTTAATTGATTATGAACCGGTTAATTTACGTCGTAACGCGACGAGCACGGGACGGAATCCGGAATCGTTAAAAATATATTTTATGTTTAATACTGATACGTTCTCGTTATGAAATTTTTGACATCATATATTGACAACAATCATGTAAATTGAAAGAAATTATATTAATCCAACCCAAAATCTAAACCCAATCAATGTAGCTCATTGCGAATTGTAAGTTGGAAGTCATAGTTTAATGTGTCGGTGCATTGACAAGTGAGAAATATTTGTCAAATCTCCAAATTTTTATTGACTGAAATAATGATTTATTAATTATAATAATAATAATAATATATCCTCACGCCTTCCCACAAGGGTCCCCGAAGGGGTAGGCAGAGGTGTATAGGTAATACCCACACACCTACTTTCCGCCAGAGGTATATTAGGTGCCAACGTGACAGATGGCGAGTCCATCTGTCATGTCATCTGATTTATTAATTGGTATCCTAATATCTTTCCTTTATGTTTCCGTTAAATCTGGGTCAGTTTGGCAAGTGGCGAGTGTGTCGGTCTCTTGAAGTATGTCTTCATACAGTCTCCTATGTTACCCCTAGAACGTATGATTTTTTTCGTGACAGTTAGTCTCGTGGTCTCCTGTAGTCCAGTAGTCTCCTACTACTTTTGTTTGGAACATTAACTCTGCAATTGTGACTTGGAGGTTAACTACGTAGACTACACGGCGACCACATAACTAAGTTAAAACGCTAAAAGATTGATAATAGTCGTTAGGATATAAACGTACCCTCGCATGTTAAAGTTTGCTAACTCTCTTCAGATGTGCTTAAATTTCAATTATTTCTCCCTTATTTAGACTTTGATGGTGACGTGTACTAGTGGTACGGCAGTTGATTAATAATGATGAAACACAACTCACAAATTAATATTTAATTAAACAGCATGTAGATCGTAAGTTAAGTCGTAAATAATAATAATAACGAATACTTTGGGACACTTCCACTAAAATGTACCTTGTTCCAAACCAACGATTTATATATAATACTAGTGGTCCCGCCCAGCTTCGCTCGGGTGAAAAAATACGATGGTGGCGCCACCTATCGCGTCCAATTGTGAATCTAAACCATTCCCAGATCCCCTTGAACACACACAAAAAATGACATCAAAATTGGTCCAGTCGTTTGGGAGAAGTTCAGTGACAGAGATACCTGACGACCGCAACCTCAAGTTTCGTAGTCAGAAGCTCTGGTCACTAGACCTGGCGGTTGTCTATAGGTACACGTACTTGGTGTATAGAGCCGACTAGGAGTACTCATATACAGTACTCGTATTACAATACTCGTATGCAGTACTCGTATATAGTACTCGTATACAATACTCGCATACAGTCCTTGTATAAAGTATACGAGTACACATACTTAGTGGCATGATATCTAAACTTCGATAGTATCCACCTTCTTTGAGGGAAATCAACCACCTTCATTTCATCTCATCAGTCTCAGCTCAAAGTATTCTAAAATATCCAGTTTGCATGATACTGCGTCAATCCAGGGCTATCATCGTAGATCTAGCTGGCTTGCAAATAGGTGGAAGGATGACATCTAATTGGTTCTAATCTGAGTGTTTAGTTCATGTAGCACGCTGTTGTAACGCAATTATCCCTACACTTGATGCAAGTTCAATATTGTGCGTAATTACAGCAACAAGGTGAAGGATTTGCCTTGTCAATTACATCGTGTTACTAGAGATGGTATCAATTTGTCTCTTAACCGCGGGTAGGTTATTGATAATATGATAAGATTATATTGTGCTCGGCTTGATAGTGTTAATTGTTATCAAGGGCCGTGGTGATCAAGTGATCCGAGTTCGGCTGCAATGGAAAGACTGCAAGTTCAAATTTCGACTGTACCAATGAGTATTTTCTAAAGTACTACTAATACATACATACATATAATCACGCCTCTTTCCTGTAGGGTTAGGCAGAGACCACTTCTTTCCACTTGCTACGATCCTTACATACTTCTTTCGCTTCATCCACTTTCATTATTCTCTTCATACATGCTCTTCGGTTTAGGGTAGGTACTCTTGACCTGGCCTTTTTATAAGACGTCCCTAATTTGGTCTAGAAACGTCCGCCTAGGCCAATAAGACTAGATAATTACTTACACTGTATACATATTATTGCTATTGTAATCTTTGGTCATAATGTATTTTATTGTTGATGTACTATTCTTTTTGAAATTTGAATAAAATTATAATTATTATTATAAAAAAAAGTGATTAATCACAGTATGAGCCCTACGGTGAATGAAAGCATTACGAGGACACCAGCATACGTTTAAGAACAACTTTTAAGACGTAGAGTCTTGAGAAACGGTCACCACAGCTCATATTTCAATCAAACATTTTTAAATAAAAATAGTATTCCCACGTCCATCCCATCCCATCGACCACTGGCCAGCTTTCCAGCAGTGAGTACAGCGGAAGTAACTTGTCAAAGTTTTAATAATGCCCCACCGAGTTGCGGGCGAGGTGAACTTTTCAATTTCAGCAATAGGGCTCCGAGGGCCCAGTTTAATGGCGTTAGCGCACAGATACCGCGATACCGCCGCTATCATTTGATTAATTTAAGTGTTGATAACTTGCAGTTTGTGCGGTTGCTATAGGTATTTAATTTGCGGGGCAATGCGATTCCTGTTTACCATAAATTGGAGGTAAAATATCAATTAAGGTATAAAAACTGGTGGGTGAAAAGGTAACGGATCATTTTGCAGGATCACACAAATCTATTTCATGTCCTATAAAGAAGTAGAGTGTCTGGTTAAAAGGCTGTTATGTTAACTAATTAGCATCAAAATTTTTCTTTTCCACTTATAGAAGATGGCAACCAAATGGATAGTGTAATGTTCGTGCGGTGAGTCAGGTTTCCAGAAATCCGCATGGTATGGCTGTCCTAACGAAGAAGGGGATCATTCTTTATGTTGCTAACACAGCAAATTCACAAGTATTGTTAGCGCCCTAACATTATCTTTAGATTTAGGATATGGCGGGCCGGCCCAAAACTATTCTGCGTATATTATAGATAATTTTTATAAAATACGGATATATATGAATACGAATATCTATGGAGAACGTTGGAAAAGGTTGTCCATAGTTATTCCGTGAATTCGCTGCATACGTCTGTTCAAATGCTCCGCATGCCCAAGGCATCTGTATGCGCGTAAAACGAAAATTCAGGTCACGGATGGCAGTTAACATCATGTACTAAAAGTAGTAAATTGTGAGTTTTAGAAGTTACAGCGGGGCTTAAATGTTCCTATTTTGGCAAGTTGTTGAATATTATATGGCTGATCGATAATAATCTGAATTTTATTGATACATTTATATTACCAACTAATAATATGGACTATGGGGGTAACTATGGGAAATCATGAATATTTTATTGTTGTCAAACAATTATTATGTTCCGCACAATTATGAACAATTTCTTCACGGGTTCCAACGTGTGTCCCCGAATAAGGCCATAGCATGGCCGATGATCATGGATGCGGCAAGCTGAAGACAGGGCGCTATGGAGCTCATTAGGGGAGGCCTATGTCCAGCAGTGGACTAGAGTGGGCTGATGATGATGATGATGATGATGATGGCCGATGATGTATTTAGATACCAACGTCATCACTTTTGCTCGAGCACGACTATTCAGACGTCTTTGAATTTCTTCCTAAACGCATTCGATGTTTTCCTTCACCGCAAAGCACGTGGTGTTTTGCCACACAATTTTTTGCCATTGTTGCCAGTGATAACTCTAACTACTCGGCCATTTATAGCCATGATGGCTGTAATAATGTTCGATGTTCATTTGTTCAATGTTATCATTGAACAAATTGAATGTGAACTATACATATTTTACGAATTATAAAGTCATGAATGTTAATAGCAAATAGGAGTTAATGCTGTCCAATTGGAGGTTTAACTTTGTATTATTACAGAGTGCCCGTAGCAGGGCCTCATTAAATCCATATTATTCAAGTACGCTTAAGCCATAACAAATTTAATCTAGGATTTACAATACTGCTTAATTGATAAACATTGAAATGGGAACGTCAAGAGTCCTCGAAACCAGCGAACATGTATGAAGAAACTGATGTGGACGAAGCGAAAGAGGTAAGTAAGACTAGAGATAAGTGGCGCTCTACTCTCTCTACCTACCCCGTGTGGAACTCGATGTGATGATATGTATGTACAAGATCGCTTGATCGGTAAACATTGTATCAGATAACTAATGCCTGGGTTTTCATTTAAGACAATTCGAAATAAGATAAAGTATAACTACAAGGTAGCCCCAAACTAGTCCCTTTTTGCCCGTTAATCTAATAGACTACGAATGTTTATGCCTCGTAAGGAATAGATAAGCGAACGTACACTCTATTCCAACTTTCCCCCAGAAATTAAATTAAGTTCTTGAACACCCGTAGAATTGTCAAGTTACACAAAGGTGTGGACCTTTGCACAAGGATGCAGTTCGCTTTACCCTCGCCTATTTACGCTTGCAACACCAGGGGTCGCGCGCTGCTGACTAAAATAAATTTGACAGCCTTTGAAAGACCGAAAAGTGTTGTTTTTTCTATAATAATTTAATAACCTCACGCCTTCCCACAAGGGTCCCCGAAGGGGTAGGCAGAGGTGTATAGGTAATACCCATACACCCACTTTCCGCCAGAGGTATATTAGGTGCCAACGTGACAGATGGCGGGTCCATCGCCGTTACTCAAGCACGACTATACATACGCATTTGAATTTCTTCTCAGACGTATGCAGGTTTCCTCTCGATGTTTTCCTTCACCGTAAAGCTCGTGGTGTGACTAATCACTGTACTTAAGTTCAGAAAAACTCATTGGAACGGCTCTTAATATCCAAAATTTTATAACCAGTAAGCTAGATCGATTTTTGACTCAAATATTTTGGAATTTAAGGCGTAGCCTGTGGATTTTCTGGACACAAGATCATGATAAAAAATAGCTGACATTTGAACGATATTCACAAAAGCCGACTTCGTATACGCCCAATATTACAGCATGAATAAATTGGTAGAAGAAAGAAAAAGTGTGCCACTAACTTCCTACCTCTCCGGAGGGAGGAATTCCAAAACATTATGTTTATAAGCGCTGACAATAAACGTGTTACAAATTTACTTGGAATACTCCTTGGATACGTTTTGGTATATCTCGCGCTTACATGAATAAGTTAGTGGGGGATCAGTTTCCAGCCCGCAGTGTTACAACTATCAGTATTTTCGAATATATATTTTGGATTATGGACGCGTGCTTTTAGAAGCGGATAGTATTTGAAATATTAACACCCTGGGTGTTGGTCTCGAGCTAGGATCATGCTTATGATGTAAATATGTTAGTTTTTCATTTTCACAGCTAAAGACTGCTGTAGATTATACGATGTTCAGTTAACGGGTGATTTCGACTTAGATTTACTGATTAATTATTTTAGGGCGATCCTACAGGAATTCAACTAGTCTTAGCAATATTTTACTTTGAAATACGAGAATATAAAATGTAGGAATTATTGTGGATAGAGAAATGCATATGACTGAATTATTATATCTTGAAATACTCTTAATGATCACATAAATACCTGCCTTCAGCGAAGATTGGAACCCCGAATTCTAATTTCTTAAATAGGATAGGAAGACTGCACCACAGTTTTCTATAAATATTAAAATGTAAATTAGTACAAGAAATTACTTAGTGTTTTCCCTGCTTCTGTTATGCTGTCAATAAATCTATTAAAGTACATAATTATGTATATATTATCGCCCTGAGTCCTTCGTTAGGGAGCCAGTACTCTCTAGATTAAAGAACTCTTATATAAAAAAATATAAATAAAACAAATATTTTATCTGTATGTAGTTAGTTTCAAACTGTTCTTTGTAAATATTGTTAATTGTTGTTATTGTAAATAAAGTTAGTCTGTCTGTACATACGCACTCTTTCGGTTCATCTAAATTCCTCAGTTTCGTCATATATGCTCACCGGTTTCGAGTATTCTAGACAAAATGTAAAATGTATGAAAGCTCAATGTGCTTTTTCAGAATTTCATAATATGTTTCGCATCCAAGACTGAAAAGAATTTCAGTTACGGGGTTACACACTATTTTTGCCAAAATTCAATTTTAATATTTGGATTCCTTTTTGCGAGGAATTTTTGGTATTAATACTTTAAACAATGTATCCTCCTTCTGAGAACTAACGCAAATCGAAAGGCTTGGTGTACGAATATAAAATAAAAATGATTTGTAAAGTATTTACAAAAGTATTTGTAAAAGTAGCCAGAGTTGTATATTCAGTACCCACACACCTACCACAGAGATATATTTTAGGTGTCGACGTGATAGGTGGTGAGTCCATCGCTGGAATACATTGACAAAATCGAGGGTAAAACCGATCATCTGAAACTCAATAGTGTTGTCAAATCTGTGTAGTTTAATCGGCGATAGACTTGCCATTCACTTTCAGCACCTAAATGTGAGATCAGAACAATAGCCACTGTTTCACCTCTGCTTACCCTTGTAGTGATTCATATCGGAATGCATGAAGATATAGAAAAATATATAAACTGAAAGTTTAACTTTTATATGCAGCGAACCTACCAAGAACGATCTTATGAATTTAATTTCCTCGCAAATGACCTTTAATGATTATATTTATAAAGAGAAAACGTGGCATTTACGAGCTTTAGACAAGTTAACCTCTACTTTAACCACTTAGGGATAGAAATATTAAACGGTTTATGTCTTTGCTAAGAATATAATATCTTGTTCAATTTCATGCAAGGAATGTTTAGCAGTCATATTTGTTCAAATATCTTTCAAAATCAAAATCAAAATCAAAATCTTTTTATTTCACATAGGCCCAGATGGGCACTTATAAAACGTCGAAAAAGAAGCACGGTTCGGGTTGGTCGCTTCCATGGAGAAGAACCGGCAAGAAACTCCATGGTTACTCTTTTCAAATCATTAGGCATATACAATATTTTTTTCTTTTCTTTCTATCTTACTAATGTTATAAACGCGAAAGTTTGGATGCTTGATACCTAGGATACGCTACGATTTGATACGCTAAAGCCGCGAGCAACAGCTACTACTGCTTATGAAATACTTTTTATAGAAAATCAATTATGGCGTATATTCAGTTGTGTTAGAGAAATTGAGACGAATTCGCCATCTGTCACCTGAATATATAACTAGTGAAAAGAGATTTTTTTTTTGGTTTGGACACATAGATAGAATGAGTGACGAAAGATTGACGAAACAGATATACAAAGCAAAAGTGTGTGCAAGAAGAGGCAGAGGAAGGCCACGTTCCAACTACCTGGATCAAATAGATCGGACTCTCAAGGACGGGAACGTTAAGAGTACTCGAAACCGACGAGCATGTATGAAGAGACTGATGAATGTGGACGAAGCGAAAGAGGTATGTAAGTCTAGAGAGAAATGGCGCTCTATACTCAGCCTACCCCGTTAGGGACTTGGCGTGATGATATGTATGTATGTATGTATGAAAAGATGGTTATAGGCAGGTAATAGGCATTTTCCTTCGGTGACCCTGGTGGGAAGGCGTGAACAGCTGTGATGGCCGAGTTACTTTAGGAGACGAAGACCGTAAGCAGCATAACTTCACCATATTCTGTGTATTTGAGAAGAAATTCAAAAAGGTATGCGTTCTCGGGGACCGTTTTGGGAAGGCGTGAGGATATATATATATATATATATATATATATTTATATATTTATAGACATACATATTTTGTATTAGACCTTAACTCTACAATCACAATGACTCGATGCGTAATAAATCTATATGGCTTGGCTACTAATCACATTCTTTACCTTTTGTTACCGACGTATTTTCGCTTCATAATGTTACACGTTAATTTGCACGAAACTTGCGCCAGTGTACTAGACGAACAAAGAAAGTTATTAATGTTTGTACCCATTGTCTTGGATTCTGACAGCGTCCACCGTGGCTTGACCCTTGAGTTCGCTTTTTTCTTATAGAACCGTAAGGAGACGGAGCTCTTGTGTGCTGGTCATTCGTCTGGTAAAATATAAGTTCCCATTGTCCGTGTTTGAGAGATACTTGCGTTGCAGTTTATTTTCTCGGCAGCAATTGCAACGGTTTGCCTGATTAATTGGTCCGATTGAGAATCTACTCGTGTACAGTTAATTTGCATTGTATTCAGTGAAGATCTATATTATGTTTCGCAGTTTATATGTTTATTAATTAATTAATTGGTTGTTGGTTTTTGTGTTGATTTTTGGGTCAAATATTGAAACGCCGCTTTCGATGTTTCATCCTCTAAATTTATTGCAATGTATTTTTATTGCAGAAGTTAAACAAAATCAATGGCTCGTGGCAACATATATTTATATTTATATCTTGATGTTTTTATGTAAAGACTCGACAGATGGCGTGTCTCTCGCCAATTATCACGCACGACTTTGTGTATGTGTCTTTGAGTTTCTTTTCAAACGTATGCAGGTTTCCGCTCTATTTTTCTTCACCGTAAAGCTCAGGGTGAGATTTATCACCGTATTAAAGTTCAGGAAACTCATAGTCGGCATTCTCACAATCTTTGCTTGTCAAGCAAAAACTGGGCTCTCACCACGGTTCTTAGTGTATACCCTTATTATAGTGATAAGATCGATCAAACTGTGAGTAAAGCCTCACGCATCATTTAGACGGGTGAACATCAATATCGTACTTGGAATACAAACAAAACAAAAGAATTATAAATTGCACAGTAAAAAAATTTAAGCTGTAAACATACAACAATTAATTATTGTACAAAATCTGTACATTGTGCTGCCAATTGAGAGCAAACCACCGCTGGCTGAGTTACAGAGACAACACAGTAAACCTACCACGACCCATAAAACGCAACAGCACGTAAGACGACAAATTTTAATTACGACATTTGACATTATGCGCAATACAACGAATGTCTCTCGTAAACGGGAAGGATTAATTTAAAGGTGGGTATATGAAAGCTTTTTGTATGCGTTAAACATTTTAATCAGACCTAAACCGTTTTGTTGAACAACAAGTCGTGTTTTGTATGAAACCACAACAAACTGTCACAGCAAGCCTTCTGTACGAAGCATGAACCTTCGTTGAACAGTGCTTTAACTCCTCATAGATTAACCATTGCGCAGATGGGGCACGAAGTTAATGTTATTTATTATTATTATTAATTTACTGTATATTACTTACAGTGAAAGAATTTTTAAATTGTATTTCTAGCAATGTAGTACCGAAGATTTAACCCAAACATCTAAATTCATGAAATTTACCTCTTTATAATATTTTAATACAGATTTATATAATCTGTATTTAAATGTTGATATTAGTTGTTACACGTCGGTTAAGACACTTAGGCCTGTCTAGATGAGTCTACAGTACACATTATACTATGCGATGACGCTAGAATAAGAGGATGCTATACAATAAATTGTTATACATTTCTCATGCTATTTATTCAAGTTGCTTTCGTTAGTAAAAGAATAATCATCCTACCATTTTTTGATAATACTTGTGCCCCACCCTAGCTTACCGCCTTCTATTATACATCTTAAACATTCCCATGAATCACTTTGAATGTTGATAAAAATCGCTTTAAAACCCAATTGATAGTTTTGAAATTTATCTTAAACAGACCGACAGGTATACATCGGGTACTTTATTTATAATAGGTATTAATAATATCTATTTACTTCCTGTCGATACTGTCCAAATATTCTTTGATAGTTTCCAACTGCTCGACCGGCCAGAGTGAGTTGTGTGTAGGGAATTCATTTCGCAGTAAGCCCCATATTGAGGCAGCCTATCCGTCGGAAAGGTGAAACTTTTTTTATTTGTTTGTACGGCCAGCTTTATTTTCTACGTTTGTACGCCACGGTTTTTGTGATAGCTCATAATCATGATTTACTGGTACGTAGTTAGCGTGTGTGCGGCGATATTGTATCTACGATATCATATTGTGTAATGTTTACGTAGTTTATTGAGGATGATGCCCCTTTTTTACCAGTTTAAATATAATACATTTTAAATATGGTTATAATTTTAATGGTAAATGTCTATTTGTAAAATACACATTCATAGTTATCGATAGATGAAAAAAGGGAGAGGGTCATGCCCATTCTAACAGCGAGAGCGCCAGCGTTTTCTCGATTTACAGACCTGTCGCTTCAAACACAGTCACCATTCTCTTTATACACGCTCGATGATGGAACATGAAATGTTGTATTCAGCATCCAGATAATTAAGCTGAGCCCCAGACAACAGACCAGAAACATAAGCATAGTACGTGTATTGTATGATTTTTTTATCTGTAGGTACATTTATGATCGTGTATTAATGATATTATGGCAATAGAGATATTAAATTATATCACACGCATCAATCTCAACACTCATAGAGGATGAATCCTCAGAAAGCTTAACAAGAAAGGGCATCCAAGTCCCAAAAACCACGTTTACACATGTCATGTAAAGATAGCAAACAACGCAGAGAATAGATTCGTCATTGTATCCCAGTTTCCGGGAAAGAGAACGTGAAAAAAATGCAATTCACGTTTCTAATTCCGCTTTCGGCGGATCGTAAAAACATTCCTCCATCGGCAAGTCGTTTATGTTTTAATTAAGACCCCTATAGAATAGGCCTGTCGGAGATTATTACAAAGCAATATTATTTTGTTACGGGATTTTGCCCAACGTTTTTGTTCAAACAGACTATACAAGCTCTTTATGTCGTGTCCTAATGCTTTCAGCGATTTGAAGAACTTGACATTTTCTCTACCATTTTGTCCACTAGATTTTTTAGGTTTATATATCCTTGTGCCTTCCCACAAGGTAGGCAGAGGTGTATAGCTAGTACCCACTTTCCTTTAGGCATGCTTCCTTCTGTGTCTTAATGTGTAAGACATGGCAGATGGCGAGTTCATCGCCGTTACTTAATCACAACTATACATACTTTTTCTCGTATTTCAATGTTTTCTCTCTTTTTAGTTTATAATTATTGTTTCATTATTTAAATAAATTAATTCAATTCTTAAAGGTTATTTGGTAGCAAAGATGAAAGATGTGTTAATCTGTCTTAAGCTATATTTTTGTAAGTTATGCTGAAATCAAGCGAAATACAAACTTAATAACATCGAACGTTTAATGTTGCGATCGACATGATTTTTTTTTGGTGTCAGGTACAAAAACCGTATTCTTCGCAGAAATGCAATTTTTGCGAGGTATAGAACAGCAAATTCAGGAAGCTTTTAAATATCAAACGCCCCGTAACTCAAGTGAGCATGCGACGTGGAATAAAATGAAATTCGCATGGTTCACCATTTAAACTGTGCTTCAATTCTGCAATTCTAGCGTGTAAAGAATAAAAATTTCATGCCACTGTAGGTCTTAAAGTAAGCCCTGAGAGAGCGTCTTCCAGAGCCACGTATGAAAGTTTTTAGAATATCAAATGAGTTGGGCAAACGTTGCAACTGGACTTAGGGGCACAATTTATATGTTTCACGACTATTTTGTGTTTAAAAATACTTTTATTAGCTCTGGTGGCCGAGTGGTTCAAGCAGTCGCCTCCAACATAAATATTGCAAGTTCAAATGACTGACCTGACAATTCAAAGGCATATGTTCAGTTGTGCTTGAGTAACGACGATGGACTCGCCATCTATCACGTAGGCATCTAAAATATTAATTCTGGCGGAAAGTGGGTGTGTATGGGCATTACCTATACACCTCTGCCTACCTCTTCGAGGACCCTTGTGGGATGGCGTGAGGATATACTTTCCTAAATCCTGACTATACCGATGAGTTTTTCTATAAGTACAATGATTATTATATACGGTGAAGGAAAACGTCGAAAGGAAATATGTGTGATAAGAAATTTTAAGACCTATGTATAGTTGTGCTTGAGTCACGGCGATAGACTCGCCATCTCACGTCGGCTAAAAGTGGGTGTATGCGTACTACCTACACACCGCTGCCTCCCTATTAGTACGATGAAAAAAATATAGTTACATGCACCATGTTGCTGCGATTCACCATCACTTAATTGCTAAAGCATATTTTCATGCGGAAATTAAGGTGAAAAATTGTCAACAGTCTTTTTTATATTTTTTATTCGCTACCTATCACTGTGCCCTATTTCATTTTTAAGTAACTGTCCCATTTTGTACAGGCACACTGTATTCGCAATATTTCTTCGCTCAAATTTAATTATGTCAAAGTTATAGTCCTATGGAATATAAAAAATTTAATTCCAAATTGAGCCTGTTGAATTGGTATCTGTCTAACGCGGATCATAAACTGATATTATATTCACACATACATATCATCACGCCGAGTCTCTAACGGGGTAGGCAGAGAGTATAAGGCGCCAGTTCTCTCTTGACTTACATACCTCTTTCGCTTCGTCCACATTCATCAGTCTCTTCATACATGCTCGTCGGTTTCGAGTACTCTTGACGTTCCCGTCCTTGAGTGCCTGCTCAATTTGATCTCGGCTGTTTCGTCAAACTTTCTCCACTCATCGTTTCTATATGTCTAAACCAACATAACATGCCTTTCCTCATCTTTACAATCACGCCTTCATTCACGCCAGTTGATATTATATTCGCATCTGCGTAATATTCTTATAATAATAATATTCTTAATAGTAGTATATAGTAATAAGTAGTTAGCTACTCTAATAACAAAGGAATCCCCTCACCTGTGAGAAGGGCGTCACTTTCCCGGAAAGGCAAGGCTAACTATACAGATAACCCCTTTCATTAAGGGTCCTTTGCACCGACCGAGAGCACCTCTTAAATACCACTTGATATTTCCTCGATATATTTTACAAGCTATCTGAAGTATGTGACGATATATTTGTTAGTATATCAGAAAATTATGAAGGAGTGTGAAGTTTTGCACCTAACCTTTGGTTGGAACCTAAAAATATATCTGTTGCAGAATGTGGGTGTGTAGGTATTGCAGATCCCTACAGATACACTTGTGGGACGGTAAAAAGATAAAGTATTATGTATATGATTTAAAAAGTCGAAATATTTTATTCAGCGTAAGGGACAAAAGGAACCTTTTTTTTAACGTCACATACTTAATAAAAACGAAAGTTTCAAGATTCCAAGAAAAAAAAACCTGCCTGGAGAAGAAACGGTCGTTGGTACCGGTATAACGGTAAGCTTCAGGTACCTTACAAAATAAACCTTTTCCCATTACCAGTTTCAATATAGTAGTATAAACCGCACTTTTCAATAACCATTCCAGCGCCGGACCTCGGTACCAATTACCGTACTACCGCACATTATTGTCGTATTGGTGTTATTACCGTCGGGAATATTGCCGCACCGGTAAGCGGGTACGATTAGCCGCCTGGTGGATAATTACCACTCATATTGGACGTTTCATGGCTATGAAATAATTCTGTTGACTAGGGTCAATATATACAAGGTCATACATTAAAACCAAATAACAAGAACATAAAACATTGAAAGTCGCGGTGGCCTAGTGGTTCGAGTAGTTACCTACAAATTCCGACTGTGCCAACGAGTTTTCGTGAACTTAAGTACGGCCACAGAGCTTTACGGTCAAGGAAAGCATCGAGAGGAAACCTGCATACGTTTGAGGTGAAATTCAAAGGTGGCTGTATAGTGGTGCTTGAGTAACGGCAATAGACTCGCCATCGGTCATATTGGCACCTAAAATATATATCGGGCGGAAAGTGCGTGCCTAGTAAAGTGTAAGTGGGAGCCTATACCTCCCCCTATCCTACCCCTTCGGGGACCCTTGTGGGAAGGCGTGAGGAGATATTATTTCTTTATAGCACACCCTCTAGCAGCTCATTTAGCGCCACTGGGATCACTTACACCCAAACCCTTTCTTTATTTTTTATTATTGATGATAAGCGGTTGCCACTCACAGGAGTCTCGCTCGCGTGCTGCCGAACTTGCAGGAATCTTTTCACTCCCTTGTTGAAGAAGTCCAATTTGTACTCTCTTGAGAAAACTTAAACGGGGAGTTCGTTCCACAGCCTGAGCGTTCGCCTATTAATGCATGCAGCACGATTCGTAAATGTTGTAAGGATTCTTTTCTGTAAAAAAATCTAACATCACCTTTGGGTAGCGTTTGCAACTGAATATACTCAGAAAGGAATGGATAATATATGAAAACTCGCGACGTGTGCGGAATTGCATTGCGTTCAGTTCCAGTTGTGATTATTGTTGTTATGCGTTGTAGATATCTCACCTACTATATGCATTTGAATAAATTGGACTGTTTCAGGCGTGGAAGTCAAATTATATGTGATATATCCTCGCCTTCACACCTTCCCACGAAGGTCTCGGAAGGGTAGGCAGAGGTGCCTAAGTAGTATTCCCACACGAGGTAGTGCAGACGTAGATGTAGACGAGTCTCTCATACGTTATACGGGCAGAGACAGTAGAATAGCTCTACTCTCTCTGCGTGCCGTGATGATATGAATGTATGCAATTTTAATATTTCCTTCTATAAAATGTATTAATATTTTATGTAAAGGAATATTTAAATTTACAGAAGACAAATTCTAGCCTATATAATATAAATTACATGCACGTCAATGTCTCAGCATAAACATGTAGTGCCTCTGACATCTTGATTCTAATCGATATTGTAGAGCCAAGTCCTTATTACAAGCGAGCTGTCTAAAGCTTCCATCGGTCAATTACAGCGTATTGATAGGAGTGCATATAATGAACCTACCCCCCTAACACCACCCCCATCTCCCTCCTGCATATAGGGATCTCAGGCCCCCCTGAGAGCTCTTAGTGCCGTTGCTGTCATTTCTCGACAATATTTTGATTTGAGTTGAGATTTTGTGTATTCCTAGACAAATTCATTGAATCAACTTTACGTGCTTTGTCGTGGGAATCGGTAAATCGACGCATTTGAAAACGAGAAGAGCTGATTTCTCTGTTATACTGTAAGGGAAATATATGTCACTGGAATTGTTGTTACGAAATATTAGGATTCAATGGAACTGTCAAATAGTATGGAGTTAAATATTGTTTTCAACATATATTTTTCTCGTTATATAAATATCAAGCTAGCGAGCATGTATGAAGAGACTGATGAATGTGGACGAAGTGAAGGAGGTATGTAAGTCTAGAGAGAGCTTCTAGTCTACCCTGTGACGGACTCGACGTTACGATATGTATGTATGTACGTAAATATTAATTCACGCTTTCACACCAATATTCCTGAAAAGAGTGTTCTTTGAGTCGGAGATATATTTAGGTGCCAACCTGACAGACGGTGATTCCGACGCTGTTTCTCAATAACGACTTTAGGTACGTCTTTGAATATCTTCTTAATATATGCAGGTTTTCTCGCGTTGTTTTGCTTTTAAGTTACACGTGTTGTGATTTATTTCGTATATACCGTGGTTTCGTGGTACAGAATAACACAGTTTGAGAATCTACATTTTTTTTACTGGTGATATGAGAAATATTCACAACATTTGTTCAAATAAAATCCCTATGTAAAATAAAGTCCCTATGTAAAATAAAGTGCCTATGAAGTTCTTATAGAAAGTAGGTTGTGTGAGCGATCTTTCCTATAAGAGGTTTTGTGTAATGCTATTGAGAAACAAGAAATGTTTTCTCATGGAAATTGTTTATTCAGTTAAGACTAATTACTTGTGAAGGTCTCTGGAGGACTCTGCTACCGGTTCCCCGAATAACCCTCTCAGATGAACCGGCAAGCAATTCACAGAATGCGAAATTTTGCTTTTCATGGCATATTTTATATAAAAATCATGTTGATTAAACATTTCTAGGCAAAAGCCATAGTAGCTATTTAGAGTAAACGGTGCACTTTGTATAAAGCTACCCAGCAGACAACGTCATTGCCCAATCTTATCTGTGCCCTAAACGGTAAAGGAGCCATTAGATCAAGCTTTCGGGGCTTAGTTGACCACAGGGCGGAATTTATAGTTTGTTATAATAAGTGTTGGTACCATTACTACGGTCCATACGTTCTTAGTGCCGCTGTTAATGCGTTCTGACAAATATTGGAGGGTTAAATGAGCCGTGATTAATACTAACTTGTATAGAGCTCTTGTACTGCGGCCACCTATTGGGTTAAGTGAACCCTTTGGAAATTGCTCATGCTATTTGCACCAATTCAGGTACTTAGAGCTCTTTAAATATAGACCATATTGAACAAGTGTGTGGCTTAAAAGTGTGGATATCAAATCGAATCCGTAATGAAGAGATTAACTGGCGTGAAAGAGGGTGTGATTGTAAAGCTGAAGAAAGGCATGCTGCGTTGGTTTAGACGTCAAGAAAGGATGAGTGAAGAAAGATTGACGAAACATATATACAAAGCGAAAGGGCATGCATGAAGAGGCAGATAATGACTACGTTCTATTCCTAGATCAAATTAATCGGACACTTAAGAGCGGGAAAGCCAAAAGTTCTCGAAACCTGCGAGCATGTATAAAGACACTGATGAATGTGGACGATGTCAGAGAGGTATGGGAAACCAGAGAGAACTGGCGCTCTACTCTGCGCTCTACGCTCACTCTACATCGTTAGGGAATAGATGTGATGATATTTATGTACGTGTTTAAAAATATCTATATAGCCATGTCGATACACATGTATTCGACGACCGTCTGGTCTAGTAGTTAGAGCCCCTGAATGCGAAACTTGAGGTTTCGAATCCCGCTGAGGGCAGATATTTGTGTGATGAACACGAATATTTGTACCTTAGTCTTGGATGTCCTATGTATTTTAGTATATATCTATCTATATAAGTTAATATAACGTTGTCTAGGTCAATTTGTATGGAATTATTATTATTCCTTAGATATGTCGTGTCACAGGAGTCAGTATGATAATGAAAACAATAAAAAAAATATTTTGAGTGCAACGCAATGATTGCCAGTTGGAATAGGGCCTATGCTGATGAGCTTTTTCTGTACATACATACTATAAATTATACAATTATGAGCTCTACCATAAACCACCATCTACCATAAACATACCACATCAGGGATGTTTGCTGACGCCCGTGTAGACTGTTTTTACACTACAATGCGGAAAAGGTGCGCTTCCCTGATGCGCAGGGTGAGGGCCAGCTCCAACAGCATCCTGAACATGATAGCCATCAGGCTGGATTGTCTGTACGTGAATCACTGCTGTGCTATTTCACATGGGATAGTACAGCGGTGAATCATACTTACATTATGATTATATAGTTTTTACTAACATAGAATTAAGTATTACTAACAAAATGAGTTATAGCCACTTGAATAAATATATATTATTATTATTATATATATTATTATAAAGGAAAACATTGAGGGGGAAATCACATACGTCTAAGAAGACATTCAAAGACGTATGTAAAGTCATGCTTGAGTAACGGCGTTGGACTCGCCATCTGTCACGTAGGCTTTTTAATAAATCCTAGGCGAACTGAAGGTGTTGCTCTTTTTCCTACCCTTTCGGGGAACCTTGTAGGAAGACGATAAGATACAAAATAAAAATTAATAGAATTCAATTAATTATCTATGTAAATTTCAATCCAATCGTCTCTTTGGTTAAGTATCCACGAATCGCATCCGTCTAAGAGGTTTTTTTCCAAATCGATATCACATCTCTGCAATGGCATCTGAAATGCCTCATCGCGTTAAGATAAAATCCATTTAATCAAGTCATCGCAAACGAAATCCACAAACCGATTCAACCTCTGAGAAGATTAATATACTATATAAGTGTTTACAGTTATATATTAGCAATATTAAGAGTAAAGGACTAAAGAAGCCGTGGTGGCCGAGTGGTTCGAGCAGAGAACACAAAGATCGCAAGTTCGAATCCCGACTGTACCATTGTTTTTCTGCACTTAAGTACAATGATTAGTCACACCACGTGCTTTACGGTGAAGGAAAACATCGAGAGGAAACATGCATACGATTGAGACGAAATTCAAAGGCGTATGTATAGTCTTGAATAACGGCGATGGACTCGACATCTGTCACGGTGGTACCTACAATATATCTCTGGCGGAAATGGGTGTATAGGTATTACCTACGCACGTCTGCCTACCCTTTCGGGACCTCGTGCGGGAAGACGTGAGGATGAGATTTTGCATGAAAAAATAACGAATATCCTCCCATTCGCATTTATTAATTATATGATTTGTCCGCTTTGGCGACATTAATGCGAAGCAGACCCTTACCATAGTTTCATCAGCTGTTCTGTTCAGTCAGTAGTTCTCTTCATCAAATGCTTCTACAGGATTAGTCCCTGTTACTAGTTCTTTGAATCTATAGTCTGGTACATGAAAGTAGAAAAGTCCGCTTGTGTATTCAGACCAAGCTTCAGTAATAACGACATCTAAAACGTTCGGCCCCGCATCCCACGGGAATCGCGTGATTTTCCGGGAAAGTACTTTTCACACTTTTTAAGTTGGAGCTAAATGTATGAGAAGTGCTGACTTGTTTTAATTTTATTGTTCATGTCAAAAATATAAACATAGTATGCTACCCACTTACGGTGAGAAATATTAGTCATTCGTCGTAGAATTCTCAATATGTTACTCATCGCAGGAATTGATCACTATTTAGAAGCCAATGGTATAAAGATTTAGTTTGAACATATAGAAAGGATGAGTGAAGAAAGATTGACGAAACAGATATACAAAGCAAAAGTGTGTGCAAGAAGAGGCAGAGGAAGGCCTAGATCGAAACGATTGGACGCTCAAGGACGGGAACGTCAAAAGTACTCGAAACCGACGAGCATGTATGAAGAGACTGATGAATGTGGACGAAGCGAAAGAGGTGTGTAAGTCTAGAGAGAACTGGCGCTCTGTACTCTCTGCCTACACCGTTAAGGACTCGGCGTAATGCTATGTATATATGTATGATATAAAGATTTATATTTTTCCTTATGAGTATTGCTCCAGACAGGCAACCTCATTTGGTAGGGGAGGTATCAGATACATTTGGCTGCATTTTTAATTATAAATTATAGTATCGTTCTTGACAGCCGTCTGGTATAGTGGTTAGAGCTTCATACTGCAAAACTTGAAATCGCGGGTTCGATTCCCGCTAAGGGCAGATATTTGTGTGATGAACGGGTATTTCTGTCTAAGTCTTGGATGTCTAATGTATTTATGTGTATTTATATATTAGTAAAGATATCGATGTCTAGTTACCATAACTTTGCTTGGTTTGGGGCTATGTCAGTTTGTGTGAAATTGTCCCAAGTTATTTATTTAAGGTATTTATTATATATTCACTAATCAGCGTTCCCAAATTTGATACCCGTTGACGATATTTTGTTACAATAGAAAAATAAACAATTATAAAGACGCTTTTCTTAGAAATCGAAATACTGAAACCAATAAGGAAATCATCATCAAGGAAAGAAATCGTTTCATTTAATCCGTATTTATTGGATAACAATCCTCATTATTTTAAAGTTGTACAATCCTTATTATTTTAACTGTAAAAATATAATACTTCTTTCTTTCCAGGTAAGTTCGACTTCAGTGCTTCTGAATTCAAAACGATTGAGCCACGCGCGGTAAGTCCTATAAAAACAATAAAAAACAAATGTGTTCCATTTTTTAAACAAATTGTTCCACTCAAGTGCAACTATCCGAGCAAAGTGCGCGTAAATATTCCAAAATGGCGTCTAGTGTACCATTTCCATTTTCAATTCTTACTGGAAACGATGCAAGATAAATCGTCCATCTTAGATGAGAGCCTCTATATCTCGGACTGGCAGCAGTTTGCCAAAATCAATCTAAATGGAAAGCTAGATCGCCATTCCTTGGGGACCACGGCTAGAAAAGTTGCGTTTATAAATCACACAGTTTGGCCGACTACGTATTCTGTTTTCTTTTTCACACGACATTCCAAATTTGAAAATTTCATTCTTGGTGACGTTTTTATAAGTGTTCAATAGTAGTCTTGGGTTTTTTGACTATAATTTTCGAATTTTTTTTAGGTAATGTACACCTTTTCCTACAATCGTCTATTTTGAGATAACAAAAAAAACCTTCTTGCGGTCTTACATAATTTTTTTGGCAGATGATGTGGTTAGATCAATTTTATAGAAGTTTGAAACAATTAATTTTGGAAAAAAAAACAGTAAAAGGACAACGTAAATAAAAAAAACAATTTAGGACCCATGAGAATCGACCCGCCATCAGATAGAAATGTCAGTTCCATTCTTGTTTTTGGCCGGGATCCACGAGAAAAACAATTAAGTCTTGCCTCCTTTCACGTTTTATTTCTACGATGTTTTTTAAAAGGCTTTGTATAGCGTATTTTTGCGGTAATGGCTATGCTAAGATTTCACTCGTAAAGTAAAAAAAACTGGGGCGTTCTAATTACTTACGTTCATTAAAGATTTTCGTTTTGAATTCAAAAATCGAAATGATCAGTTATAAAGGTATATTTACAATTAACAATAACTGTTACGACGATTGACTAAATTTGAAACGTTCGGATATTTATATAATTTAACTAGCTGTTACACGCGACTTTGTCCGCGTTGATATTAAATTAGATGTAACGTAAATTGCTTCATATAAAATAAAAATAAATTGCTTCATAAAATAGGTAATGTAAGGTAGTCTGCCTACTCTGTGAGGTTCTCGGTATGATGATATGTATACATATATGTATTATATAGGCATGTTGGTTTGTGTGTTTTTACACAACGTGAAGCACATTAAGCGGTGAAAAATAGGGCTCGCATTGCAAATGACAATACCTTTCGTCGGGTTGACAATGCAAAAGAATTTCCATGGGTCGTTAAAAACAAACACGCAAGATTTTTTTACTTCAGTCAAAAAGTAAGACCCAGGCAGCCCTTCGTGTGCAGATTTAAAGTAATTATAATAATTTTATCTTTTGTCTTTTATTTTAATTTGCATAAAACAAGGCACAGTATAAAAAGCTATTTGCTTTTGTATGCTTTCTAAATAATTTTATTTTAATTTTAATAAATTTGGAATTTCTTTTTGTAAACGTTAATATAAGACAGAATATGATATAATAATGAACTCATTTGTGAACGAAACATTTTTTCAAAAGCCGAGTATCATGGAAATATATTTTAGTAGCTGAAGTCGTTTCTATTTCCCCGAAAATTTTATTGTTATTTTCCCACTAGTTTCCAACACATTTTACGCAACGATTATATAAATTATAACAAACAAATATTATAATACTTTATGCAATAGTATACAATAACTAAATGTTTTTCCTTAGAATCCCAAATATTTTTTTTTTGTATTGTCTCTCGTAGCGTGAGTTCCGGGAACTTTTGCTACTTAACCGGTCAATGGCGAGACCTAGGCCTCCAGCCAGGCACTTTATTTTTAAGCAGTACAGCTAAGGGCACCCCCTGTGGGGTACGAACCTCGGCTTAGGGCGTTGCTGGATCGCGAGCAAGGGAGCTGGCTGGTAATTTTATTTAAATATTATTTGGGGGGCGGGATTTGCGCGTCTGGCTCGGCGCGGGCCGGCGTTTGCGGCGGAGATCGGGGGGGAACATTACGGCTTATTCGCGTCGAGCCTCGCCGCCAAGGACGGAACAGTGGTCGGTTGTGTGTAGTGTTTGTATGTTTATGTCGGGCGTCCTGGAGGACCGTTATGTCGTCATCCGGTTCGATGACGGCATGTCTTGGACGCCTTATCTTCGATATAAGTGAAGGAGTGTATCGGGCGGCCGATACGACGAGGGGGTTGGGGTGATTTACAGCAGAATCGAAATGACGTTTGGCCAGTTTTTTCAAAAACTGTTTTATAGTTGGGACTTTGAGGTCAACGTGGAGTTGACTATTACGCATGTACCACGGGGCACCTGAGGCTCTCCGGAGAAACCGGCTTTGGAGCACTTGCAGGGGGTTAAGCGTTGACTTGCTAGTGTGTGCGAACACTACACCCGCATATGTCATGATTGGTCGAATGCACGTCGTGTAAATCCTCACCTTGGATTTCAATGAGAGTTTACTTCGAGCGCGAAGGCGGCTCGCGCGTGTACCGCCTTTACGTGGTGACGGAAAGAAAGGCGTTGATCGAGGATCACACCCAGGTATTTAGCTTTTTCTTCCCATGGAATGGGTTTGCCGAAGAGGGTGATGGGGGCTACCCGTGGGCGTTCGAGGCCTTTCCAGAATAGAATGGCTGCGCTTTTGGTCGGGTTTACTTCAATTCTCCCGAATCCCAAATAAAATTTAGGAAAACATAAATCAGATTCAGAACAGTAACACTCCCCTCACATCTGTTACAGATAGTACCTACATTATGTAGTACATGCCTAAAGTATCAGAATTTCCGATAGCGATCCGAGACCACAGAACCACGTCCTGTCACTGCATTTGAGGCATCTGACGTGGCTTGGTTCATTAGGGGAACGCAAGTCATCTTGATGGACAAAGGCAAAGTGTGGAGTAATGTGAAGAGGTGCGGCCTGAATTACAGCGGAGAGCGGATCGTTGTTCATTATCACGGCATGTAGTAACACTCAATATTAGTAAACATGTTCCTTCGAAAGTGACACGTTATTCTAGGACTGGTCTGGTCTTGTAGTCAGAGTTCCTGATTGCGAAGCTTGAGGTCGCGAGTTCGATTCCCGCCAAGGGCACATATTTGTGTGATGAACACAAGTATTTGTGTTATTTATCCACCTTATATAGATGTATATATATCCTTGTCTAGTTAAAATAGTACTAGCTTTGCTTAACCTGGCGCTATGTCAATTTGTGTAGAATTTTCCCGAGGAATTTATCATTGATATATTCTCAATTAATAATTAAGTAGCAAATTTTGATTTCTAAAGTAGATTTTTTATAACATATTCTGGGGTTGATTAATCTCTTTGCTAAATTTATTCCGTTATGTAACTCATCAATACAAGTCTCATAGTAGGACCCCACCTTTAGCCCATACGACAGGGGTTCCTGGAACACGTTTGCTTTTGATTACGTATTCATTATTTTCATCGAACAAAGTTGCGTCTACACACAAAAATCTTTATCTCGCACTCTCAAGGGTAAAAAATGATATTCAAATGTTTTGATACTCACATGCCTTGTAAAATGAGCTTCGTATCTACTAATGGAATTGCTGATATGAACTTCGGCTAATATGGTAAATTTAAATTTTCGAATCCCTTACCACTTCGGACTCATCCAAATATCCTGTAAAAATAAATCAAGGAGATCGATATTGCCTACTCTGTTATTTCTTCTGAGAGTGAAAGAGAGAGATGTCCCCTTAAACGGTCCTGATGGCCCATTAGCTGAGAGTTATCGTAAGTGACACTTTGTACAAATTGGGTGAGGCCCGCCCTCGGTATGTAACCGATGTCCTTATTTATTAAGCACACCCCATTTGGTGAGCTTGCCTCAGATTCGCGAATTTTAATTTCATGATTTTGGTCTTAATCTTGGAGTAAGTAACGGGTAAAAATAATACTAACATACTATATATGTATGGAAGGAATATTTTATTACAACAAGAACATATTTAGAATAAAATCTACAAACGCTATTCACATCGCAGGTTTATACTAGCAGGTTTATAGGTTTTTTTTTTTTTTTTTTTATACTACAAGAGTGGCAAACAAGCATACGGCCCACCTGATGGGAAACGGTTACCGCAGCCTATTTACGCTCTCGATACCGAAGTATCACTTGCGCGTTGCCACTCTGTGTTCGGAGAGTTATAGTGTGTTGGCAGCATAATGGGTTTAATCCCTCTGCTTCCAACACAATGTAACAATCCTCCCCCCTCCCCAAGGAGCTCATTACTGGAAACCTTATTCACCGCGTAGGAACACAACACAAAAAAAATTGTTATTTGGCTACGGACTTCTGTAAGGTGGAGGTCCTGCCCCAGTCGGGCAGCTCCGAATTCGAACGGGAAACTCGTTATGCCCTACCTCTCTTCGATACTATATATTCATTGTAGGCTCTGAGGAAAATGGTCTAGCAAGTGAGTTCCCATAGCCTGAACGTGTTTAAAAAAACAGCCTTATAAATTAATAACATTAATAATAACATTAAGAGGAGACTTGAATAGGTTTTTTTTGCCACATTGGCACTTAAATAATTTTGGGCGAAAATATGTTATACACCTCTGCCTACCACATTGAGGAGTCTGGTCGGAAGGGGTGTAGACATAAATATATGTACCTATGGAAATAAAATATATATATTGAATTTTTGCTGGCTATAAAGTCAATTCTCTTGAATACACAACTACAAAAAAGCGGTTGTTCTTGTCCTAAAAAGCTAAAATTGATTAAGTCTCTTTTGTTTCACCCTTGCGGATAAATATTATTTTTTAATTTAATGAAATTGTCAAGATAAAAGTAGGGGAATAGAAAAAATACAGAAAAAGAAAAGGTCAGATAGTCACGTCGGAGGATGAATGAAGTGGATTCACATATTTTAAAATTACTCTTAAATGCCTTATTGTGGTAAGATGAAAAAACAAGTTAAAAATATTAAGTTTACATGTTATGCCTTTCATGCCTATAGCAAAAATGGCTCCTTTATAATCATTGGCTATGAAATTCAAGTCTATATATACATATAACCAACAAATAAAATACTTTTCTTTTATAAAACCTATGTTACTTGGGTATTAAAGCAAAAGTGTATGCAAGAAGAGGCAGAGGAAGACCACGTTCCAACAACCTAGATAAAATCGATCGGACACTCAAGGACGGGAACGTAAAGAGTACTCGAAACCAATGAACATGTATGAAGAGACAGAATGTGGACGAAGCGAAAGAGGTATGTAAGTCTAGACAGATCTGGCGCTATATACTCTCTGCATACCCCGTAAGGGACTATGCATAATTATATGTATGTACCCTACGTTAATTATTTAAATATACATAATTAGAATTTCGCACCCAAGCAATTAAACGCTTTTGGTACGGGTAAGCAGATGGTTGGGTTTAGTACTCCACTAAACCCAACAGTCTGCCTATGGTACAAGGATATGAATGTATGCATTTACGACAGTCCTATGGTAGTACGGCTTCTAGTGACGTCACTGACGGCAACCAAAGCGTTCCAATTAACAGGCAGAACCAGATAAATGAATGCGTATAATATTTTTGTTGATCAAGTTCAATCATCGAACAATGTTAACATGGCACGTTCCGCGAAATTAGACTAAGCTCGAATATTCCAATATACCAATTTTACGGGTATAAAAGCTTGTGAAAATTCAATTACGGATCCAATAAACTTGTCAAATATCAACATGGCGGCTCGCCCTGACATGATGGGCGGGCGGGGCGCGTTTTTAAAAGGAAACATTTTTTTCATGTAAAGTTTCAGGAAAGTTTGGCGAAGTTTCCTTATTTTCAACCGCGGTGACGTCATGGATTGGCAATCATTCTTTCCTGGCGATATTTTATAATTAGATTTGAGTGATGAAGATAGATAATATGTTTGATCTCGTTCCTTATTTAGTATCCGACCTTGATTTTGAAAAGTTGGAAGGTTACAGAATTAGGCTCAGATTTCTTATCTTCTGCTGAATGTTCCTACCTGTAATAATATAGAATTAAATAAAAGAAAGGATTGTTGGTAAGTTTGTAAAAAGAATTGTAATAGATTCCCGAAAACTACTTAACTGTTTTTGTACCAAAAAATGTATGTCAGGTACTATAGACCTTCTTAAGGAACTTTGGCGATGTAGCTAAACTTTGGCGAGCTACAACACAAATGTTTATTGAAGGTTTCGCCCTACCTCAAGAAGCCCTTGCTGATAATGGTTGTTTTGAAGCCTTCGTCAGGTGTTTTTCATGCGAGCAAGGAAGGATGAGAGGAAGAGATTAGGAGGCAAGGTAGAAGTTAATTTTACGATTATATCGTCGAATTATAATACATAGTACTGACAAGGGTTTCATTAATTAAACGTTCCAAGCGTCCTCGGTCCAAGGGCCTGCTTGAGCCCACTCATGATAATCGCCCAAAATTATTCTCTTTGATTTCTCTATGAATACTTACTCTTTGAGTTATAATTACTCCGGATTACGAGAGATTATCGAGTTTCATACGCTGGTGCCTAATTGGTATCGTTGTCTCCATTTTGATGGCTTCGGTTGATGTCTTTTGATATTCTATCTCGTTTTGATCAACATTGAAGGCTCCGGATAAATTGATGAAATTCCGCGATATAGTAAATGAGTTTCAGTAATATTATGTTGGTTTAATTTTGTCATTTAACAATGTAATTGTAGATAATTAATTTATGTTATTATATAATAATACTAGCTGCCCGCCCCGGCTTCGCACGGGTGCAATATTGATGCTAATAATAATGTAAAAGATGAAAATGGTTATGGTGGTATATCCTTTAAAGATAATTAAATACAATCGCAAACTTTTATATCGATCATTTGAAGATATACTACTCCGTAGTACATTCATTTGATCTATCTCGTGAGGTTTGCCCAGCGTTTGCGATTTAAACGCACAAAAATATGTGCCTATGATCACATTACAAATCTTTGAATATTTCGTTATTAAAATAAGAGAAAAAGAATTTGGAATTGTCTTGGTTTCCGATTTTTATTAATATTGTTTGATATTTGAGCGTTTTTAGCTGACCTCTATACCACGTCAGGAATACTCCTACCAAATTTCAAGTCAATCGGCCTTACAGTTCCTGAGATTTCGTGATGAGTCAGTTCAAAAATGGGATCTCCTATATATATATAGATGATACTTAAGTTTGTGATGTGACTAATCACTGTACTTAAGTTCAAAAAAATTCATTGGCAGAATATGGATTCAAACTAGCTGTTTTTGTTTTGCAGGCACCTTTTCTAACTACTTGGCCATCACGGCTCTGAATATTTTGTTATTACCATGAATTTCGGTTTGCGATCGTTGTCAACAATTAATCTCATAGCAATTCCTAGAAAATCTATTTTATTTATTCCAATAATGATATAGGCATTTCCTGTACAACAGGAAACGGAATTATATTCGAAGAAATTATATTTGCGATATGATTTCTATGAAATGTTTCTCCAAGTGTTAAACAATATCAGCGCCATTGTTCTATCTGACATATACACTAAATGGAACACATTGAAATTTGTATATGTTTATAACAAAGCTGAAATGCAATTAGGTACATGGATAGCGAGAAAACTATGCGAGCGAACGAAAACCAATAATCGAGGAAAATGTGTTACGAAAAAATATGTGACGAACTATGGGGATATTGTAGGCCTGTCGTTGAACCTGACTTTTTAAAAGTCTTTCCCGACATTTAAGAAGTCAAATGTATTTGCAATCTTTCCTTTAAAATTTTTTTTACACATACATACTTTCATTCCACGATGACCACGTTCCAACCACTTAGATCAAATCGATCGGCGCTCAAGGACGAGAACGTCAATACTCGAAACTGACGATCATGTATGAAGAGACTGATGAATGTGGACGAAGCGAAAGAGATATGTAAGTCTAAGGACACATAACGCTCCTCAATCTGTCCGCCCCGTGCTCAGCTTATTCAGCAATGTTCTATTGGTCGAAGATTTTACGTATTTCGTATCCTTCCTTAAATACTTACTACCTTGTACCTGTAAGTAGTATAATTGATGATATCTATTTCCCATGACGCTACGTTCTTATTGGCTGGTGAGTGTCATCATATACCTTTAGAACTTTAGCAGCTATGGTAGCCGAGGGGTTTCAAAAGTCACTTGCAAGTTCGAACCCCAACGGTCTGTACCCAATGAGTTTTTCTGATGTAAGAGCAGTGATTTGTCTCATCTCGAACTTTACTGTGAACGAAAAAGGTAACCTGATAATTTTGCGTCACTCAATACCAATTTCTTTCCTGAGAAATGAAAAAAATATATATCTCTGGCAATTTTTCCGATTGAGGAAATACTTATAAAATAATAAATCCTTCAATTAACTTATTGGAAAGTTGGTTATTTAAACACAAACTCAAATTTTGAATTCAAACGGGATGCTCCGAACGAAAGTTGCAAAGAACGTGAATTTTAAAAATATCCCCGTCCATTTTCTAGGGATAAACTTCATTTCGAATTTCAGTGGCAGTCCGTACGAGGTATAACAATTTTTGAGCACACTCGAGTATCGTATCCAATCTCAAAGTTGCGTTACCTGTCTCTTGTGAATTTAAAACGTTTTCAAGTTGCACAACTTTAGCTATATTTTCCATGTAAAAAGCTACATGAGTATTGTTGATGTTATTTTGATATCGTATCTTTCGATAACGACTCTATAAATGTTATTAGTTATTGTATCGTTCGTTATGCAATGAGTATCCAATGCGACGCATTCGTTGGATACCTCTACAACGTTGGTTTATTTAGTTAAGTTACGGTGTATATAAAAACATGGTCTAACAGACATGGGTTATATTTAAATATAGTTTCAAGACGGACGGTGCTTTAAAGATACACTCACGACAATTATTTATTTCGTAAATTAGCACGACGACATGGTGATTTACGCTAATTTGTCTACATTCGTTGATGAATACGAATATTATGACAAAACGTAAACATATGAGTAATAAATAAAGTTAATATAAAATATAATAAATATAATATCCTCACGCCTTCCCACAAGGGTCCCCGAAGGGGTAGGCAGAGGTGTATAGGTAATACCCACACACCCACTATCCGCCAGAGGTATATTAGGTGCCAACGTGACAGATGGCGAGTCCATCGCCGTTACTCAAGCACGACTATACGACTTATACGACGAATATACGACTATTTCTTCTCTGACGTATGCAGGTTTCCTCTCGATGTTTTCCTTCACCGTAAAGCTCGTGGTGTGACTAATCACTGTACTTAAGTTCAGAAAAACTCATTGATACAGTCGGGATTCGAACTTGCGACCTTTGCGTCGCAGGCAACTGCTCGAACCACTCGGCCACCACGGCTCTAAACTAAATAAAGTTAATTATAAATTAATCAACAGGAAGAAGATCCTTCTGCGTATGCCAGACACATTACAATGATGAAACCGATGATAGACGCTATTAATATAATATATGTTTTCACATCTGTCCACACGGGTCCCCGAAGGGGTAGGCAGGGCGATTTTCGTGACAAATATATTTTAAGTACCAACGTATCAGTTTTTTTTGGAGTTTACTCCTTAAGAATCGATTTTCATATATAAGGCGCCCGGTATGAGAAAAATATGAGAGGTAAAATCTACTGATGAATGACCTCGTTACGTTTTTGGTGCGCAACTGTCTAATTTGGTTGTGACCAACCGCGCTCAGTACGCCGCCGCCGCTTGTGTGTGACAGTTGTACAATCCGCTTTCAATAAGTTTGAAAAACAAGTGCAGATATGCCGTATTGCTCCATTCTTGAGTGCAGGAACGCTAGCCGGACAAAAATCTAGCTAATAGTGGCATTACGTATCATCGGGAAGTGTTATTTAATTAAATTTTATTTTATTACGTTAATTTTGTTTTATGTCAAATTTTTTTTAAGTGTACAATACAAAAATCAATCTTATGTAAGGGCAATAAGATCGAATTTTATCTGTAATAATAGTTAAAGAACTTTCTAGAAAATTGCATCAGTTTCGCGCTACTCAACCAATGCGAGGGTGTAGTCAATAAAGTATCGAAATCAATAATCCGATTTTTACGATAGTTTTACTACATATTTATCAACATTCCTAATGAAATATTTGTGCACATCTGAAATTGGTACTATTGTGAAAAGTTTAATGTAAAATATTACGCCGATTAGTTATAATAAATGTATATAAAATGAATAAATATATATTTATATATGTATATTATTTTCATTAATTTGTTAATTTACCCTTTCATATGGTATTAATCTTATTTTCAGTTGGATAAACTCTTTTTGCGTATGTTTAGACAATCGTACTTAAGGAGTAAACTCCAGTCGTGCGTCGGAGCTGACACACACAATTTTTTTTTATACAACAAGAGTGGCAAACAAGCATACGGCCCACCTGATGGGAAACGGTTACCGTAGCCTATTTACGCTCACGATACCGAAGTATCACTTGCGCGTTGCCACTCTATTTACGCTCACGATACCGAAGTATCACTTGCGCGTTGCCACTCTGTGTTCGGAGAGTTATAGTGTGTTGGCAGCATAATGGGTTTAATCCCACTGCTTCCAAAACAATGTATGGCGAGCCCATCGCTGTTTCTCAAGCATAAGTGTACATACGATTTAGCATTTCTTCTCAAACGTATGAAGGTTTAGATGTTTTCCTTCGGCGCAAAGCTCGAGATGTGGTTAAATACTTGGTATGTACTTAAGTTTAGAAACACTTAACAATCTTTCATCAGCAAATCTTTCTGTGGCAGGCGACTGCTCGAACCGCAATTCAGTGATACTTGTTTTAAAGTGCATACAGTACAGTAAAGTACGAATGAAAAGTACCGGGATACAAACTTATTCATTTCCATCGTATGGTCCTTTTACGGAGTCGTGGCTATGCCGGAGTTGCTAGCGTACAGGGCAGATAAATACAGCTGCGGAAGCGCAAGTGCGAGGTAAACGACACCCGACGTCCGCTTCCGCCGGTATAATGCTAGAGGTGACAAACTCTGCTTAGCTTTGCTTTGCTCATGTACGGCCATATTTCACTATGAACCATTTATAACTGATTAATAACTATTACATACATGTAATCATGCCGAGTCCCTAACAGGGTAGGCAGAGAGTATAGAGCGCCAGTTCTCTCTAGACTTATACTTATACCTCTTTCGCTTCGTTCACATTCGTCAGTCTCTTCATACATGGTCGTCGGCTTCGAGTACTATTGACGTAATAAAATGTAATAACTATTAATCCAAATAGATAACAAATAAAGCCGTGGTGGCCGAGTGGTTCGGGCAGTTGCCTGCGACACAAAGATCGCAAGTTCGCATCCCGACTGTACTGACTTTTCTGAACTTAAATACAGTGATTAGTCACACTACTAGTATTACGGTAAAGGAAAACATTGAGAGGATACCTGCATACGTCTGAGAAGCAATTTAAAGGCGTTTGTATAGACGTGCTTGAGTAACGCCGATCGAACTCGTCATCCGTCACGTTAGTTAGTGTTGCAGGCGCCTGCTTGTACCACTCGGCCTCCACGATTTTTAAAATATAATGAATATATAAAAAAATACTCATGTAGGTACCTACATACTATATACGAATATTCGCTCTCACCGCGATCATTTAGATCACTCAAGCTTTAAGACCAGTAGCTCTAAACCACTAGTCCAGGCATCCTTCTAAAATAAATAAACTGAACTTTACTCCAAATACACCTTGACCAACAATTGTAGTTCTATTAAAGTGCTATTTTCTGCACGGAAGAAATAACATTTGAACTGTAAATCCCGCCGAGTGCTATCTCGCTTGAAGCCGTACAATAACGCCTTAAATTTTCATCAAGCGAACTCTCTAAAGGCAGATAATATTTTACTGTCACTGTTAAGCACTCAGCTTACATACAAGCTTTACTAAGAACCCAGGAGTGGTATAGAGTTAGGTAAATCTCAAGGGTACTTTGAAAATACGCCCGAATATGGTCAAGATCGGAACCCGTCATACTTTTGGGTTTAATACCTGGAGCCAAACCGCGATAGTCGAGTGGAATAAGTGGCGAGTGTCGAGTGGCGTCTGAAAAATAAATTTTGCAAGTCGTGATGGTCGATTGGTTTAAGAAGCCATCTGAAAAACAAGGTAAGCAAGTTCGGACCCCAGCGGTCTGTAGCAATGAGTTTTTAGTCTAGTTAGTTAGTAGTGTTGTCACTTAAAACTTTACGATGAAGAATAACACCGTCAAGAAACATACATAAGTTCAAAGACATTCAAAGACATGTTGAGAAACGATGACAGACTTGCCACACCGACTTACCATCTGTTATTTTATTATATTATTATTATATACTAGCTGTCCCGCCCAGCTTCGCCCGGGTGAAAAAGTTAAATTTCCTGAAACACGATCGCAGCGCCACCTATCGGGTCGAATTGTGATGTAAGGTATCCTATCTTTTAAGTTGGATCAAACTGCACACGGTATGCAAATTTGATTGAAATCTGTTAAGTAGTTCAGGAGCCCATCGTGGACTTGATTGCCATAAAAAAGGTTATAGTGAGTCAATATTTAAATATTGACATATGCTGTTGCGGATTTTTTTTGTAGAACTTTTAAAGAGGAACAATTCCCTCATACATGATATTTGTGTAGCTTAAACCGTTTACGCAGCGCACGCAACGGAAGATCTCAAAAAGGAATATTTTTTCCCGTTCTGGCAACATTATTCATTTATGCTTCGCTCCTATTGGTCGTAGCGTAATGTTATATAGCCTAAAGCCTTTCTAGAAAAATGGACTATCTAACACAAAAATAATTTTTCAATTCCAACCAGTAGTTCCTGAGATTAGCGCGTTCAAACAAACAAACAAACAAACTCTTCAGCTTTATAATATTAGAAAGTGGGGGTGTGTGTACTACCTACACAGCTCTGACTACCCCTTGTGGGAGGCTTGAATATACTTTATTGTATGAAATTGTATAACATTCACTTCTTGAGAACGATAGGTAAGTACATAACTTCGACCCACAGTCGCAGGCTCAGCATTTCCCTAATACGGGTACGAACCATACAGACATCTCGTCCTCACATCTTGACGCATTATTAATTCACATTATTGCCAGTTTTTGCTTAGGTCAGCTTGCGTGAGTTTATGAAACGTTTGGTTGCGGAGATAATATTGTAGGCTTATAGGGGGCAACATTCTTGATTTACTGGACGGTAATGTCCATTTCTTTTATTCTGTTTTTTTATACGTAAGCTGGTCCTGTAATATTATACTAATATTTATAGTAACATTATCGTTATACCTATACGAAATCAATTTTATATAGTAAGTAGGTTTTGGCTAATCTAAAATCACGCTAAGAGTCACGTATATTATTTCTTCCCACAAAGACTTTTTTTTTATTAATTTTTTATACCACATGGCTGGCAAACAAGTATGCGGTCCACCTGATGGTAAGCGGTTACCGCCGCCTATTGACGCTTGCAACACCAGGGGTATCACTCGCGCGTTGCCGACCCAGCAGGAATCTTTTCACACCCTTCTTGAAGAACTCCATGCTCTAATCTCCAGGGAAAACCTCGACAAAGTCTCTCCTCAGACTAAGTGATTCCAAACCGCTCTTGAAATTCAGTGCAAGTAGTCGTACAAGTGTAATAACGCCCTCTCTTATATGTTTGGGTGCCAACGTGATTGGTGGCGAGTCTGTCACCGATATTAGATGATAATTCAAGCTTGCTGAAGCCTCCTCCAAGGTATATCCATGCACGTGGTATGCAAATCTTGACTAAGATGGGCGTGAAAAGATTTTCGCAGGTTCAATAGGCGTTTCGCGCGAATCATACTCTTGTATCAAAAGACGGATGAATGTGGACGAAGCGAAAGAGGTATATAAGCCTAAGACGACAGCACTGGGGACACTTACTACACGGGCCGTGCTAATCTCCCTCGTTCCACTGTGGAGGAAAGTCGCGAACGACTTGTGTCTGAAATCGAGAGTACACTTCGCAGTGTCTCCGATTGGGGTCGACTAAACCTAGTCCACTTCAACCCCACTAAGACACAAGTTTGCGCGTTCACCGCAAAAAAAACTCCATTCGCTGTGGCTCCACAATTCCAGAACACTCCCCTGAACATCTCGGAGATCATTAGGATCCTTGGGGTCGATATTTCTAGCGACGTTCAGTTCCGTGGTCATTTAGAGGACAAGGCTAAGCTGGCGTCGAGGAAGCTCGGTGTGCTCAACAGAGCTAAGCAGTACTTCACACCGCAACAAAGGCTGCAACTTTATAAGTCGCAAGTTCGGCCTCATATGGAGTACTGCTGCCACCTGTGGGCTGGAGCCCCTGGATACCAGCTTGGGCCTTTTGACGCGGTTCAGAAACGCGCCGCTAGAATTGTCGACGATCCCATGCTCACAAGCGGCTTGGAATCACTAAGTCTGAGGAGAGACTTTGCCTCCCTGTGTGTGTTCTACCGCTTGTATAACGGGGAGTGTTCTGCAGAATTGTTCGATATGATGCCCACTTCCACCTTCTACCACCGCACCTCTCGCCATCGACGGGGAATTCATCCCCATACCTTGGAACCACAAAGGTCTCGCACTGTGCGCTTCCAAAGAAGTTTTCTTCCGCGAACGCTCAGGCTGTGGAATGAGCTCCCCGTTGAGGTTTTCCCTGGAGAGTACAGCATGGAGTTCTTCAAGAAGGGTGTGAAAAGATTCCTGCAGGGTCGGCAACGCGCGAGTGATACCCCTGGTGTTGCAAGCGTCCATAGGCGGCGGTAACCGCTTACCATCAGGCGGACCGCATGCTTGTTTGCCACCCAAGTGGTATAAAAAAAAAAAAAAAAAAAAAAAAAAGCCTAGAGAGTACTGGCTCTCTAATCGCTCTGCCTACTCCTTCATAGACTCGGCGTAATGACTTGTATGTATGTGTTTGTTCTAAGCCAAAGTTTTATTTCATAATAGATGTACGAACATATCACCAACCTTTCAAGGGAAGCCCTAGCAATGTGATTGATTGTATATTCAAAGAGCTTTTGCAAACTTTCCTCTACGTTGCGAAGAAAACCTACCTATATTGTTTTGATGTTCAAATCTTTTCACAGAACGTACTTCAAATAAGTCGAGCCTGCCTTAGCGCAGATTAGATTTAACTTTATATAACTTGAATAACAAGTGAAACTAAGTTGGAATAGCAGCGTCACAACTTTGACAGCAATCAAACTGACTTCCTGTACCGATGGTCGTCAATCTGTGAATAAACTCACTTTGATCCTGTCTCCCGCTAAGTTGCTAAATCTGTTTACAATGTTAGATATCTATGCGAATTAGAAAGATGTAAAAACGTTTACTTTTATTATTATTATTATATCCTCACGCCTTCCCACATGGGTCCCGGAAGGGGTAGGCAGAGGTGTATAGGTAAAACCCATACACCCAGTAATCACTGCACTTAAGTTCAGAAAAACTCATTGGTTCAGTCGGGATTCGAGCTTGCGATCTTTTTGTCGCAGGCGACTACTCGAACCACTTGGCCACCACGGCTTCAATTTTACTTTTATCTTACGTTTTCTTTATAATATATTGAGCCGTAGTAGCTTGGTGGTTTGAACATTAAGAATGCAAGCTCAAATCATTGAAATAACATATTGCTATGGAACAAGATACAGGTTTCGTCCAACTCAACATGTAACGTAATTTTTTTCATACAGTTTAATGGCAATGACTTTATTAATGGTATTTGCCGACAATATAGTAGCTAGAAAAGGTTTCACAATAGACGAAATGCCACAAGTTTTACCTAATATTTCAATCTAGATTTAGTTACTTTGAACTGGAAATTGGCGTTTATGTAGATTAGTCGCGATGTCAACTGAGATTTGTTTGGCGTATTAAACAAACTGTTCTGAACAATTTGAAGCATTAAATCACTCTTTTAAGACAGCTTAGTCAGTCGTGGCGAAGCGGATTAATAACCTTAAAAGTGACGGGAGTTTATATAAATCTATACAAATTTTGTGTATATAATATCTTGTAAAATATGAACAAGGACGGGAACGTCAAGAGTACTCGAAACCGGCGAGCATATATGAAGAGACTGGTGAATGTGGACGAAGCTAAAGTGGTATGCACTACCCCGTTGCTCTGCCTATCCCAGTATGAACATATATTCGTATATAATATCTTCTTCTTAAATTTAAGATACTTTGAAGGAGTTATTGATCAAGCTCCCTCCACTCTGCTAATAAACCAAACTAGCTCTCCCGTCCACCTTCGTTTGGAAAAAATCGTTTTGGAGGAGTTCAGTACACATACACACGCAATTATAAAGTTGTGAGAGTTTGTAAGGCTTTCTTATTACTCACGATAGAAGGGCTACACGGAAAGTCTGCCACTAACAATATATTTATAGCTGCGAATTCAGTCAATTTATACGCCTGTGAAATTGTATTTTTTTTTGCGTAATTTTTAGTTTTCTATAAGTTATGCAATTAATAAATACATGCGTGTGCTATGTAGTATAATAGCAAATATTTTTGAGAAGAACTTACGAACCTCAAGCAATATATGCTGACCTTCTGCCGGTTGTAACGAAGGACCGTAATCATAAACAATGCACCTAGAAGTAGGGGAATTTAATCTAACAAAGCAACACCGCATTTACACTGGTTAATTCCGGTTAACGGTTTTTGCGGGCACGTGACGCGCAGCCGGCCACCCGCGTCAGTTCTGTCATCCGACGTCTACCCCCATCAATGTTAACGCGGATTTGTTGACGTCAAGTCGTCAAGTCACGTTGCACACGCCATAGTTTTTATACTACTTTCTTCTGGCCCACTCTGACTTCCCAAGGAGTTACACTAAGGTAGTAATAGCTACCACTGTTCAACGGAGTGTTACAGTGTCAACTTTTACAGTATTTTTTCATTGAGTAAATAGCGTGCATACATGCATACATAGGTACATCTACATACATATCATCACGCAAGTCCCTCATGGGGTAGGCAAAGGAGTAGAGCACCATTTCTCTTTAGACTTACAGATCTCTTTCGCTCAATACAAATTCATCAGTCTCTTCATACATGCTCGCTGATTTCGAGTACTCTTGACGTGCCTATCTTTGAGTGCTCGATCGTTTCGATCTAGGTTTGAATAAGATCTTGCTCTGCCTCTTCTTCATGTGCAGATCTTGATAGGTAAGTATTTTAATACGAGATCGTTAATAAACACGGTTCTAATACAACATACATAGATAATTTTTTTCGGTAGAAGGGGCAAATATCAGTAACGGCAATGTATGTAATGTTCATACGAAATTCATTTCAAGTGCCTACATCAGAAGGTTGTGTCTAGAATAGCATACAATATTAACAACCAGGTAACCTAAGATGTAACCATCAGTACAAACAAAAACTAATTCACATTATCACTGAACTTAAGGGGCAGCCATTCGTCTTCATTACGTCCATTAAGGGGCAGCGCACCGGGAGAGAAAGAGATGAGGCTTAATTCTGGCTGTTATTGCCTGCTCAATACTTAATGAACTCTGCTTTAATATATGTGCTATGTGAAAGAAGTTCCTCTTCTTCTCAATGAATGTAGCAATGAGCGTGGGAGGCGGTGTGGTAGGTTACATGATGTTTGTTTTTAAAAGCACCGGTATAATTAGGGTAATAGCTGGAAATAGAGACTTACTTACAATGTACATATATCCTTGCCGTAATTGTGGTGGCTGAGTGGTTAGAGTAGATACCTGTACCACAAACGTCGCAAGTTCGAATCTCTACTGTATACCAACGTGTTTTTCTGAACATAGGTACAGTGATAAGTCACACCACGTGCTTTACGGGGAAGGAAAATATCGAGCGGAAGCCTGCATACGTGTAAATATGGATAGTCTTCACGTCAAAGTGGATGTGGGTACTACCTACTTACACACCTACAGAGTACAATCATAGTAGTTTCTTTCTAATATTACAAATGCGAACGTTTTTGAGTATGATTTGATGTATAATATTATCAACTCGAGTTCAACTCGATCACGCCAAAACGCCTGGATGGAATAAAAAAAATGGTACAGTGATCGATTATTAATTAGTTCAACACATTTTATATACAACAGACTTTTTTTTATTGTAAAATACATGCATTTCCCACCAACATTTTCCGTACAAATTCTTGTGTAACCGGATTATGTCCACATTATCCGGACCGCTGCTCGGGCTTGCCTATTATCAAAATTAGTTTGGTTTCGGGAATATATTATAGTTGTCGCACCTCCTGTCACTAAAGGATTAAGTTTAGTTTGAAATTTGTTTACTACTATTAAGGATTAGCCTCGGATCAGACTTAGGAAAGGTTAGCTAGGGTGTGTACATTTTTTTATTTACTACAAAATTTGTGGTAGTTCAACATTTAATTTTGTATTTAAATTTAATTATTATATGGCAATTAATACGTATTATTTGCCACGAGGGGTGCTTACTAGCATTACCGTAATGAGCCCCGGGTTAGCGGTGCTATGGTGCTGAGGTCTTGGCCCCCGACAACGAGTAAAAACAGGTGTTATATTTATATAATAATAATATATCCTCACGCCTTCCCACAAGGGTCCCCGAAGGGGTAGGCACCCACACACCCACTTTCCGCCAGAGGTATATTAGGTGCCAACGTGACAGATGGCGAGTCCATCGCCGTTACTCAAGCACGACTATACATACGCCTTTGAATTTCTTCTCAGACGTATGCAGGTTTCCTCTCGATGTTTTCCTTCACCGTAAAGCTCGTGGTGTGAGTAATCACTGTACTTAAGTTCAGAAAAACTCATTGGTACAGTCGGGATTCGAACTTGCGACCTTTGCGTCGCAGGCAACTGCTCGAACCACTCGGCCACCACGGCTATATTTAGTGTTATATTTAGTTTTGTTTAATTACGTAGTTTCATTTAAACCGTGGTGGCCGAGTGGTTCAAGCAGTTGTCTGCGACGCAAAGATTGCAAGTTCTCATCCTGACTGTACCAATGAGTTTTTCTGAACTTATGTACAGTGATTAGTCACACCGCGAGCTTTACGGTGAAGGAAAACATCGAGATGAAACCTGCATACGATTGAAAAGAAATTCAAAGGCGTATGTATAGTCGTGCTTGAGTAACGGCGACGGACTCGCCATCTATCACGTTGGTACCTAAAATATATCTCTGGCAGAAAGCGGGTGTGTGGGTATTACCTATACACCTCTGCCTACCCATTCGGGAAGGCGTGAGGATATATTATATTATTATTTAAATACGAATTGTACCGCCTAGCGTAGCCTATAATTTAAATGACCTCAGCGCCACCTATCGGTTCTAATTATGAATCTTAGCTATCCTAAGCTAGCAGGTATCCATACAAATACATACAAAAAAGCATCCAAACCGATCATGTTATTCTGAAGTATTTGCGAGATTAACTAACTACGACCAAGTAATTTAAAATAAAACTTGATTTTCAAATAAATACGTACATGAAACAACATTATAGAACTATTTATACGAATATAAATATATTGATATAATATATATATATCTTCACGCCTTCTCACAATAGTCACCGAAGGGGTAGAGGTTAGAGGTAGTAGGTATTTTAGGTAAGTAGCATTTTTCTTCACGGTAAATCTCATGGTGTTACTAGTCATTGTACCTACTTAAGTTCAGAAAATTAGTCGGAATTCTAACTTGTAATGTTTATGTTGCAGGCAACTACTCGAACTACTCGGCCACTACGGCATAGAAATGATAATTCAATCTCCGTCGGAGAACTATAATTAATGTATAAATTAAGTTAAATAGAAATAGTAAAGCCTTCAAGAGTTGCGGATATTAACCGGGCATTATGCAAAGCTCTTTATAATACATTTTCACGGCAATGGGGATTAGTCTCGTCAGCCCAAGATGGATAAATTTCTTTCCTTCCATTCTGTTTTATTGCCTTCCATGGCTTAAAGGTTTTATATTCAAAATTATTCCATTTCCAACTCCCCCGAGGCATGTCCAGTTGACTACTTTCGTGTTTTTTCAATATCATATTTATTATTGTTTATTTTCCATTTCTTTAATACATTTTCCTCCTAAATACAGTGTCAAGGTAACAGTTGACATTTCAACTGTCATCTTGACACTGTGCTGTCACACGTTAGTCACTTATGAAACGGACCTTCCAGTGCTGATAGCGACAAATTTAAGGCTATTAAAAATATATTCTGGCAAAAGGGGTCAATTAAGTAAAAAAAAAAGTATATAGCTGAGTTCGGATATTTGTCCGATGAACACAAGTATTAATACGTTAGTTGCAGTTGTTCTTTATTTATCTATATATAGATAGATTATATTCGGAAAAATAAAAAACAACGTAGTTACCTAGTAACCGTACTAGTAAAGTAGTAAAGGATTTGCTCAGTTTTGTTACTAGATGAATTTAATTCTAGAGAGTTAGCATTATTACATACATACATATCACTCCAAGTCCCTCATGCAACAGGCAGAGAGAAAGAGCGCACCTCTCTCTAGATTTACAAGCCTCTTTCGCTTCATCCCTATTAATTACTCGTCATACATATTCGATTATTGCTATGAAATATATCCATACATACAACTATATCTAAAACTGAAATCAATCAACAATAGATTGGGCATAATGCGACACAGTATAATCCAGTGGAAGTGAAAAGCCGCGTCGGCTGGCATACAGCCAACAGCCGTCGGTACAACTCAATTAGTGAAATAATAACTGCTGATACGTACGGATTGATTTTCGTATTATCTGTATTAGAGTTGAGATATCGATACTACTACTTTTAATGAATATGGTCTGGAGATCATTATTATGCTAAACGATAATTAATTTTTATGTATATTTTTACCACCTTACAGAAGTCCGTAGCCAAATAACACAATTTTTTGTGTTGTGTTCCTACGCGGTGAATAAGGTTTCCAGTAATGAGCTCCTTGGGGAGGGGGGAGGATTGTTACATTGTGTTGGAAGCAGAGGGATTAAACCCATTATGCTGCCATCACACTGTAACTCTCCGAACACAGAGTGGCAACGCGCAAGTGATACTTCGGTATCGTGAGCGTAAATAGGCTACGGTAACCGTTTCCCATCAGGGGGGCCGTATGCTTGTTTGCCACTCTTGTTGTATAAAAAAAAATATATATATATTTATATAAATGATAAATGAATTTAAAAAATGTGTATTTAAATATGGTTAGCTATTAGTAGAAGGTAAATACCACACCAGTCACCAGCGCCAGGCTGCCGAGTGGTTCAAGTTAGCCTGCAATACAAGAATTGTAAATTTGAATACCTCGGTCTGAACGTAAGTAATCACTTTAGTTCAGACACCACGAGCTTTATACTTAAACACTTTACACTTAAATATACTTTTCTGGCGAAAAAATGGCGCAGTTACATCACCGCCTATCTCTTCGGAGGGAGTCTCCATGTGGGAAAGCGTAAAGATGTAATAATTAAAGTGAACAGACCTGTGTGAAGAAGAATTGGTATGTCCAGCAGTACCTAGCCACAGATGAGAGTACTACGATGTAAACAACAAAGTGTTTGTCGAACTAATGAAAAGTGCATTTTTCCGTTTATTTTGCTCGACAATGTTCGCTAACAAGTGTCGAGATCGTTACAGTATCGTCGTTAATTGCTGGTTCGATTGGCACTTTGCCATCCGCATCGCGCCTGCATAAGATACACAAATCAAAAGAGTTTTATACCGAGGCAAATTGCAATTAGTTTGCGAATGAATAACAATTACTCAATGTTTGCAGTCTCGTGAAGACATTGAGGTAGAGACAGACACAACAGCGAAATTGAGTAGGTATGACTTTTTGGTTCATACAGTTTTCAACCTATATTGCACTTAACTCAGGAACGAATGATTCAATTAGAAAATATATTCATGACTAGCTGTGTCCGCGACTTCGTCCGCGTGGAATAGTGACTTTGGGCAGCATTTTTTTTTATTTACACATTTTGGTTTATTTCGGATATGTTACGAAAAGCTTACCACGTTATATTATTGAAAACCACATCTAAATCGGATAAGCCGTTTCTGAGATTAGTGTGCACAAACGCATAGACAAAGAGACTCAGTGTTTTGGGTGCTATTTGCGTTGATAAAGGTCCCAATCATATTTTTTCTCATATATCTTCCATGTACAGACAGCGATCTGTTACATATTTACTATATGTATAGATAAGATAGCCCGTTTATTAAGGCATAAACCTTAACCTTACCCGATTGAGCGGAGCAGTAATGTATAGCGAAATTGAACGCTGGTAAAACCAAGGGATGCTGCAGTCGATGAAAGCGCGATAAGCTTAAAGCCACAATGCACTTTCTCATAATTAATGCTCAAAGCTCTTGTACTCTGAACAATATACATATATCGTAAAATTTGGATGCTTACTTTTTAATTCGCTACAAAATATATTGAAGCATGGCAGACACTTGCTCATAATTCTACGGAATGGCCTCCCTGACGTCTTCAACTGTACCCTTGCGAGTATCACCTTTATCACGTTTTAGAGATCTCGCTAACGTTTGATGCGCGTTATAAACATTACGATATAATTTTGACGGCCCTAGAACGACGCCCGTCCGAGTGTTTTTATTGGTCTATATATCTTTAAATTTAAGGGGTATACTTACTTGAACGCTGATGATTCGGTTTTGTAGTTATTATCGTGTGTTATCTCTGGGTTATGATTATGTGCCCGTTTTGTTGCTGTGAGTAATGGCTATGAATGGAGGTCGTTCGCATTAACTATGATTACAGGGCACGTTTTAATTTTCCTTACCTTTTGCACGCCTCCCCGTACCAACGTGGCAAGTGGCATTTCTTCCCTAGCATGCAGCTTTCTCCTCGATATTTTCTTCATCGTAAAGCTCGTTAATTAATCACTGTTGACTTATTGGTACAGTCAAGGTTTGAACTTGCTATTTTTGCATTTTGACTTGAAGCGACCTGAAGCCTCGGCCACCACCGCTTCCATAGTTTTTACTTTTGATTAAATTGATTGGCACGCTTGGAGGACTGTGACCACGACTTGTTAGGTTCCTAGTTGATTTCAGAAGAACTTTTCATTGCTACCGTCCGACAGAGCTCGAACCAGTAACCCTGATCTTGTTGGTAGCAGTTTTGATACCACTAAGGTGGCTGACAAGCACGCGGCTCGCTTAATAGTAAGCGGTTACCGTTGTTTATTGAAGCTTGCAACATGAGGGATATCGCTTGCCCTTTGCCGGCCCAGTAGGAATCTTTTTACATCCTTCTTGAAGAACTCCATGCTGATCTCTCTGGGGAATGCGTCAACAGGAAGTCTATACATACATCAAGCACAACTCGACTTATCACATATGTATAGTAATAATAATAAATAAAAAGCCGTGGTGGCCGAGTGGTTCGCCTGCGTCACAAAGATCGCAAGATTGAATCCCCACTGAACCAATGATTTTTTTATGAACTTAATATTACAATGATTAGTCACACCACGAGCTTTACGGTGAAGGAATCGAGAGGAAACCTGCATACTTCTGAGAAGCAATTAAAAGTATGTATAGTCGGGTTTGAGTAACGGCGATGGACTCGCCATCTGTGATGGTGGCACCTAATATATCTCTGGTGGAAAGTGGGTGTGTGGGTATTACCTATTCACCTCTCTCTACCCCTTCGGGTACCTTCATGGGAAGGCGTGAGGATATATTATATAATATACTAGCTGCCCGCCCCGGCTTCGCACGGGTGCAATATTAATAATAATACTATGTAAAAGATAAAAATGGTTATGGTGGTTTATCCTTTAGAGATAATTAAATATTATCGCGGACATTTTTATCGATCATTTTAAGATATACTATTCCGTAGTACATTTAATTGATCTATCTCTCTAACCAGTTTAACCGGTTTACCCAGCGTTTGCGATTTAAGCGCACAAAAATATGTTTCTATCATCACACTACAAATCTTTGAATATTTATTTATTCATTAAACATATAATATAAACCTTCCTCTCTAATCACTTTATGTATTGCTGATAACCGCATTGAAATCCGCGGAATAGCTTAAAAGATCTGAGCGAACAGACAGTGGAAGGGAATTTATTTCAATCGAATTCTTGCAACAAATTAAACGCAACTGAAGTACGACTCTCTCGCAATTGTTTTCCCAGATGAAATTTGTATTTCGCGTCATAATCAATCTATGGTATGCGCTAGTTTTACTTGTTATCAATTTCTTGTAACAATCCTTACTATCCTAACTTTAATATTATAAATGTGAATGTAAGTTTATTTGCTAAACCGATCATCATATAAAATTGTACACATATTCTTGGAGGTATGAGAAGTAACATAGGATACTTTTTATTGAAAAAACAAACAATTTTAACGAAAGATAAAAATGCCGTCCACGCCGACGAAGTCGCGGGCACAGCTAGTATGCAATAAATATTCTATACGAAGCTAATTGATAAATAGGCGAATTTCGAATAATCTTGGTTTCCGTTACATGATTGTTATTAATATTGTTTAATATTTGAGCATCATCGATGTTTATGGGTTGAAACAATTTAAATTATCATGAAAGTCACAAATAACACCTGGTTAAATGTATAAATAATCGATTACTCATAAAATCATTAAAAACTTTGAATAATAATGAACAGATATTGCTAAGTTTCAAACCAAAAGGAGCTTTAGGTCAAAAGTTTTTTTTTTTAATATTTATCACCTTATCACATTGTCGTTGAAGGATGGACTATCGTCAAATCCATTCTATCATGTCAAAAATAATATTTTAACCAAGTTTCATACCTATGTTAGCAATAGTTGAAAAACGTATATTTTTTATTTAACGCCCCCACGCTCCACCTTGCGGGTGGAGTTTCATAAAATCCGTTCAGCTGACCTCTACACTGCGTAAAGAATACTTCTACCAAATTTCAAGTCAATCGGCCTTAATTCTGAGATTTCGTGATGAGTGGGCACAAATGGGATCTCCCCGCGTTCCACCTTGCGGGTGGAGTTTCATAAAATCCGTTCTTAGCTGACCTCTACACCACGTAAGGAATACTCCTACCAAATTTCAAGTCAATCGGCCTCATAGTTCCTGAGATTTCGTGATGAGTGAGTTCACAAATGGGATCTTCTATAAATTTATAGATATAGTCTAGTTGTCCCGCCCAGCTTCGCTTGGGTGAAAAAAATAAAAGCCATGGACCCAGTGGCGCCACCTATCGGATCCAACCGACGAGAGGTAGGGCATAACGGATTTCCCGTTCGAATTTGGAGCTGCCCGACTGGGGCAGGACCTCCACCTTATAGAAGTCCGTAGCCAAATAACACAATTTATTGTGTTGTGTTCCTACGCGGTGAATAAGGTTTCCAGTAATGAGCTCCTTGGGGAGGGGAGGATTGTTACATTGTGTTGGAAGCAGAGGGATTAAACCTTATGCTGCCAACACACTATAACTCTCCGAACACAGAGTACCAACGCGCAAGTGATACTTAGGTATCGTGAGCGTAAATAGGCTACGGTAACCGTTTCCCATCAGGTGGGCCGTATGCTTGTTTGCCACTCTAGTTGAATAAAAAAAAAAAAATTGAAAAACATACATATCATCACGCCAAGACTTACATACCTCATGCGCCTCGTACACATTAATCAGTCTCTTCATACATGCTCGTCGGTTTCGAGTACTCTTGACGTTCCCGTCCTTGAGCGTCCGATCGATTTGATCTAGTTAGTTGGAACGTGGTCTTCCTCTGCCTCTTCTTGTACACACTTTCGCTTTGTATATCTGTTTCGTCAATCTTTGTATATGTCCAAACCAACCTAACATGCCTTTCTTCATCTTTTCAATCACACCCCCGTTCACACCCGTTGATTTGAGAATCTCTTTATTGCGGATTCGATCTAAGATCGTTACTCCGAACTGAAAAAAAAACAAAAATTGCTCGACTTGTCCCGACATTTATATTTCGCGCCATAATCAATCTATGGTACGCGCTAGTTTTACTTGTTATCGTCTATGGTATCCCATAACAATATGCAATAAATACGATTCTTGGTTTCCGATTAATATTGTTTTATATTTGAGCATCATCTATGTTAATGCGTTGAAATAAATTAATAAAATTTATTAATAACTAATTTAAATTATATATTATAAAGGTCACAAATAACACTTGGTTAAATGTATAAATAATCGATTACAAAAAAAAAAAATAAAAAAAATATGTTTAAAATCTTTAAATAATAGTGTACATTGAATTGAATTCTTCTTTTAAAACGCAAGTGAAGAACGACTCTCTTGCAATTGTTTTTCCCAGATGACATTGGTACTTCGCGCCATAAAAAGCAATGGTTGAAAAACGTGGTTTTTTTTTATTTAAGACCTTGCGGGTGGAGTTTCATAAAATCCGTTCTTAGCTGACCTCTACATCGCGTAAGAAATACTTCTACCAAATTTCAAGTCAGTCGGCCTTATAGTTCCTGAGATTTCGTGATGAGTCAGTTCAAAAATGGGATCTCCTATATATATATAGATTATAATAATATACAATTGTTTAAGTCAGTCTCCAACAATATTCAATAACAAAACTAACAATAGCGACCATATTTTCGGGCGTCAACAAAGATAGCAATCAATACAATTATTAATCCCGGTATCTGTCGATCAAAGCCTTACTGCGGATATAGGAGCGTCGGATAAATAAACGGCGGATATTAAATTCGCCCCGAGGGGATCATTCGAATAATTTCCATTTTTGTACACCTTGCCCAGTATAACAAAGACAGTGAAAATTGGGTGTTAGGTTTATTTTTGAATTGATTGACAAGTGACCTTTATGTACTTAAATTTTCTAGGCTTCTTAATACATAGGTAGACGTATAGGTAGAGGATCCATTAAGTTCTTTCGGATGGTTGCGCAAACATGTTTGCATGATCCAACTACGAACATTCGAACTTGCGATGCAAATCCCGACTGTACCAATGAGTTTTTCTGAACTTAAGTACAGTGATTAGTCACACCACGAGCTTAACGGTGAAGGAAAACATCGAGAGGAAACCTGCATACGTCTGAGAAGAAATTCAAAGGCGTATGTATAGTCGTGCTGGAGTAACGGCGATGGACTCGCCATCTGTCACGTTGGCACCTAATATACCTCTGGCGGAAAGTGGGTGTGTGGGTGTTACCTATACACCTCTGCCTACCCTTTCGGGGACCCTTGTGGGAAGGCGTGAGGATATAAAATAACTACGCACAAGTGATACACTTGGCAGTAGACGAAGCGAAAGAGGTCTCTCTGTCTAGAGAGACCTGGCGCTTCACTGTCTTTTTACTGTGATGTCGATGTATGTGTACAAACAACGTCATTTTAACGTCCTAATAATATTAGTTTAGACAAGCTTAATTTGTAAGCCATGTTGGCCGACTGGTTCGAGTAGTTGCCTGCAACACGAGCTTTACGTTAATTGAAAACATCGAGATAAAATCTACATCCGTTTGAGAAGAAATACAAAGATGTAGGAATAGTCGGACTTGAGTAACGGCGATGGACTCGCCATCTATTACGTTGGCACCTAAAGTATACCGCCAGCGAAAAGCGGGTGTGTGGTGACTATTTACTCACCTAGGTAACTATCTAGTAACCTAGATATCTAGTAACCGACCTAGGTACCTAGGTAACAGTAACATGAGTGACACGCCCAAGTATCTAGGTCGCGAAACTCTATTTCAGTCTCAGGAAATAGATACTTATAGTGTAGTTCGAAAAATAAGTCCATTTCCTGAAGCACACGATGCGTCAAGGATACCAATCGTACGGCCCTGAAGGTACAAGTCAATTATCGCCGCCTCTCTTTCAGGAGCGTCGCTTAATGCATTTGGCTGTTTGCCAGTCCGATCAGCCAGCCTTCCGCATCCACACGTAACCTGAGATTGACTTCTGGACGTGCCATATATATGGCGGCCTTTGAATTTCACATTCATTTTGGAAATAGAAAAGTTTGAGGTTTTAGCGTTTACTATAAATCATAATAATATTCTGGACTTACACATAGTAGTTGTATACATATATATATGATGATATGGCTTAGGTTTGGGCCCAAGGTTGCAGAGGATTCAGGAGCAAGGAAAAGAAGCAGATAAAAAAAATATATATATGTAAAGTTATAAGGATAAAGTTATACATGTATGTATGTAACTTTGTTTTTATGTATATTTATATATATATATTTTGAAAAAAACATATAAAACCAAGTTCAGAAGTGTATATTACCCCCTTTATAATGTTGTCATTTTGTTATCTTTGGAGCTATTTTTTTTTTTTTGTATTGTCTCTCGTAGCGTGAGTTCCGGGAACTTTTGCTACTTAACCGGTCAATGGCGAGACCTAGGCCTCCAGCCAGGCACTTTATTTTTAAGCAACACAGCTAAGGGCACCCCCTGTGGGGTACGAACCTCGGCTTAGGGCGTTGCTGGATCGCGAGCAAGGGAGCTGGGCTGGACTGGTAATTTTATTTAAATATTATTTGGGGGCGGGATTTGCGCGTCTGGCTCGGCGCGGGCCGGCGTTTGCGGCGGAGGTCGGGGGGGAACATTACGGCTTATTCGCGTCGAGCCTCGCCGCCAAGGACGGAACAGTGGTCGGTTGTGTGTAGTGTTGGTATGTTTTTGTCGGGCGTCCTGGAGGACCGTTATGTCGTCATCCGGTTCGATAACGGCATGTCTTGGACTCTTTGGAGCTATTTTTCTAAGACTTATAAATTAGAAAGATAACTTCTAGAAGATAGCTGTTGTCTGAGAGACTGTATTATGTATATTGTTTTCATCTATGAAAAAGTCTAGTCTAAAAGAAAGTTTCATCTATGAAAAAATATGATAATAATACGAAAGAAGCCTGTCGAAAAGAAGAAAGAAGTTCTCTCTAGACTTCTACGAAAGAAGTCTAGAGAGAACTTCTTTCTTCTTTTCGACAGGCTTCTTTCGTATTATTATCATATTTTTATTGAGACATTTAAAATATGTCTACCTTTCAGACGATTTCATGTTTGTCGAGAGAAGTAGGTATACATTAGTAATTCTAAATTTAGGACATTGTATTTTACTCATAGCTTCATAGATGAAAACAATATACATAATACAGTCTCTCAGACAACAGCTATCTTCTAGAAGTTATCTTTCTAATTTATAAGTCTTAGAAAAATAGCTCCAAAGAGTCCAAGACATGCCGTTCTGCAGAACTGGCGCTCTGCTCTCTATGTCTATCCTGTGAGGGGCTTAGCGTGACGATTTTTTTTTATACAGCAAGAGTGGCAAACAACCATACGGCCCACCCGATGGAAAACGGTTACCGCAGCCTATTTACGCCAACACAATACAACAATGTTCCCCCTCCCCAAGGAGCTCATTACTGGAAACCTTATACACCGCGTAGGAACACAACACAATAAATTGTGTTATTTGGCTACGGACTTCTATAAGGTGGAGGTCCGGCCCCAGTCGGGCAGCTCCAAATAAGCTCGATATATATATTTATATATCTTTATATGCATGTAAGTAATTACTTCTAAATTATGCAGTATGTCATTGTCGCACACGTGTTCTACATTAAAATATTTAACTCGTTAGGAAGCTCAGTGGACCTTTAGGTAAACACGTTTTGATTACGAGCTAAAACAATTTGCTGAAGTTATATTAATTAGATGGTTCATAGCAAATTGTCTGATAAGCCGAGTGGTCGTTTTCATTTGAGAGTAAATTTTCATGCTGCGCTAACGAAGCCGTGTTTCTGTATTCCGCCTGTGAGAGAGGAAACCCTTTAGATTTCGAATATGGAATTTGATAGCTGAAGTTCGAATAGTTTTGTTTAATAAAACAGTTTGTATATAAGAGGTCAGGTTTGTGTATTAGAGTTTGTAGGTATTCAATCGATTTTTACGGTTTCATACAATCGTTGTGTGGTGTGAGTATACAAGTAGACAATTTGATGTTTATTCACAATCAACTATCAATACTGTACAGTATCAGTACAGTTACCGTTGTCATTTGCGATCGATCGTTCCGTGCCGGAAAGTCAACAGGTTTTTGTGTAGTTCCACATTAAACTTACAAACAGAGTATTTCGCTTTATCCTCATTTGTCAATTGACTTCGACCGGTTTCGACTATTATTGACGTTTCCACCCTTGAGGGTTTAATCTATTCGATCTAGGAGGTAGGAGTTCCTCCGCCTCTTCTTCCAGAGACGTTAACTGTAGTCTCTCTGAAACTTTCACTCTGAAAATGAATCTAGTAACTTCGAGGAATAACATGGTATACAAATGTTTGGAACCAACCCACGTGTCAAATAGAAGATAGAATTTCGTTGAGTCTATTTTAATTGAATTTGGAAGAAGCCACGGTGCGCGGTCTAAACAATAACAAAATTTGAAGTGATCTCAAATCTGACACTGGGTTTCCTTCCATTATTCGAGTTGGAAACGATCGTTGCGGACCTCACCAACAAAAGCACACAATTTACCCAACGCAAAACAAATGGAAAACGAACGCTTAAATTAATTTGTAACTTATTTTGAATGCTTTAATTATTTTCTGTAAGCGAATTTTACTAAAGTTGTACTGTATTTAAATAACATTTGTTAACGTTTTTTGGTTGTATTTGTGAATTGTTAATGAGTTTTTGCTTAGCGGGTTTGTTTCATTTAAGGTATAGACACCTATCTTAGTTTCCGTAGTTCGATACTTGTATAGGCAATCACGAAATAATTCCTGTGACTTCAAAATCTACGTCATACGGCTTAATTTATTTACAATGACAACAATTAACAATATTTACAAAAATCTGCTGTTTGACGGGTTAATGAATAATTAGACTTTAACTTTTCTACTACACTTATGGTGTTCTAAAACCAGGAGGTTTTCATTAGCCGCTCCCAGTGAGACAAACCTTTGCAATTTTTAGTCCAGTTATACTAACCCCACATGCATTATACATTCAGAATAAATTTAATTCACACTAATGAGAAATCAACCAAGAATAATCTATTTTCAAGTGTTAATTTCAAATTCAAAAACACGCCAATATGATCCATATCCCCTTTATGCTTAAGTCGAAATCTTATTCACCTTTGAGGTGATACGTGCCCTTAGAAAAGTAGAGTGCTGCCTGAGGCAAATAATCTGCCATGTTGGCTTACCCCGTTTCTGGAAAAATAAGTTTTCCTTAAAATGGATAAGAAGGATAATAGACTGTCCATGCATATATTAAAACTAGTTTGATAAAGTGTAGGAAATAAATAAGTTGACACAACACTCATACTGCCATTTTGTTTTTCTTCTACCAAATCTCTATCTTTATGGTAAAATTCTTGTGAGATATTCTTGGGTTTTTGGCAAACACGTGACGAAAGGCAACGGTGTTTAGGACTCACTCGGAGAGACTTTGAAGCGCTTCCTATAGCAGGGTAAATAATATGTTCAATTGAAAAACAAATTAAATTGCGCAAATACATATACTTATCTGACTTCACTCCTCCAATAAGATATTGTCCTCCGAAATAATGTAACCAGCCTTCACTTCCACAATAGTGAGATCCGATCATAATTCGCCGGACAAGCCCGCCAACTGTTCAGGATATCAAAGGCTCGATTACTTGACCTACTTACCTTATTACTTATCTCTGTGCGTTATACATCGAAGGTATACTTAGTGATTTCCCTCGAGCTCGCCTACGATTACTGGAGGCGGATCGCATCCAATTTTTATCGTCCACTTACGAAGCTATTGAGGCCTTTTTGTGAAATTGCTTGATGCGAAGAGTTTTGAGTTGTTGTTGAATTTTAAGATGGTTTTATTTCGGTTGATTTATTGGTAGACTTAATACATTTCTAAGATGTGGAAGGTGAAATACGTTGACATGTTATTATACCATGTCTTCTGCTTAAATGTATCATTGTAGTAAAGTGGGTATTGTATTGTACTATACGCTAACACTAGACCACACGGCCTTTTTTAATCCCAATAAGACTTTATTATTAGATGATGGATAAAAAAAGAATAATCTTCCAAAGATTTCCATCGTAAATAATTGTTGTCATTGTCTCCGCGCAAAATATGACAAACAAGCGAAAAATTGTGGGGCAATAAATAAGATGATACAACAGCCCGTAGCCTATTGTTCAGTGCCCCTGTTGTGTGACGGGGCTGTCCACTGTCAGGCGCAACGCTTCAGCCTTATTAACGACCAACCTTGACTTTGTTGTCACAATTACTATATTATGTTAAAGTGGAGTGAAGTAAATCTCTTTTAGCCGGAGATGCATTCAAGTGTAGCACTATACATACGTCTATGATTTCTTTCTCAAAATATTTAAGCCGCGGTGGCCGAGTGGTTAGAGCATAGCCTGCGACACAAAGATCGCAAGTTCGAATCCCGATTGTACCAATGTGTTTTTGAACTTAAATACAGTGATTATTCACACCACGAGCTTTACAATGAAGGAAAATATCGAGAGGAAACCTGCATACGTCTGAGAATAAATTCAAAGGCGTATGTATAGTCGTGCTGGAGTAACGGCGATGGACTCGCCATCTGTCACTAGTCTACATCTGTCATAGAGGGTCCCCGAAGGGGTAGGCAGAGGTGTTTAGGTAATACCCACACACCCACTTTCCACCCGCGGTATATTAGGTGCCAACGTGACAGATGGCGAGTCCATCGCCCTTATTCAAGCACGACTATACATACGCCTTTGAGTTGCTTCTTAGACGTACGCAGGTTAACTCTCGATATTTTTCTTCACTGTAAAGCTCGTGGTGTGACTCTGTACTTAATCTACTCTATCACTGTACTTAAATTCAGAAAAACTAATTAGTACAGTCGGGATTCTTGCGATCTTTGTGTCGCAGGCTCTGCTCTAACCACTCGGCCACCGCGGCTTAAATATTTTGAGAAAGAAATCATAGACGTATGTATAGTGCTACACTTGCATACATCTCCGGCTAAAAGAGATTGTGTTACTACACTACACTGCCTACCCCCTTGGGTACTCGGGTACTCCGGGTACTTCAGGCTCTGAGATTCATAAAAATAACCCATAAATGCCTCGCTATTACCACACAAAATCGTCCTTATCAAGTAAATATCAGGAACTTGCTCCCTGCGTGGCAATAATAATTAATAGTCGAGCAACTATTACGAGCGAAACAGGACTTTCGGGTAATTGTACTAAGGTAAAGTTTAATTTAACAACGGACTGGTTATCGGCTCCCACGGCGGACTTTGCTAAGTTTTATTACTATTTTGTTAATTTATTTATGGGTTGGTTAGCATTTTTGCATTATACTTTTCTCTGGTGGGTACGCTAAGTGAAGTCGAAACTGGCGTGCATGCATGAACAGACTGAAAGAAGGAAGTGGTATTTTGGTAGAGAAGACTGTCGCTCTACCATCCTCGTATGTCGCGGTACGTGATGATATGTATGTATGATCCAAGCAAACTTATAGAGCCATTTTATATTGTCGTTCAATCGTTAAGTTGCACCCTAATTGCACCGAGATGGGAAGACGTTACCTCCAGTATAATATTCTGTTACTGAATAATAAAAGGCCGTAGCCCACGTGATCCCCCGACACTTTACGTGACAAGACTCGAAACGCACCCGCCCCCAATTTCATGCAAAAGCGGAAATTTCACAAAGTAAATTGCACTTTATTACCAGCTTCGTCAGTTCAGTTTAAATCTAATTCAGAGTTACGTTGTTTCGTTATGGTACACGAAGTTTTTAAAGCCATGGTTTTGACAATTTTCTGGGTCATTTTCTGAGGTCTTTTAGCTTGGAATGGGAAAATTCAGATCTATTTGATTATATCGGTGATGTATGTTGTGGAGTTGGGGAATTAATTACTTGTATTATAATCACGTGAAACAATTTTGGTTGTAGATCGTAATTTTGTGGTAACAAATTACATACATACATATCATCACGCCAAGTCCCTAACGGGGTAGGCAGAGAGTATAGAGCGCCAGTTCTCTCTAGACTTACATACCTCTTTCGCTTCGTTTACATTCATCAGTCTCTTCATACATGCTCGTCGGTTTCGAGTATATTTGGTAACACATCTTCAAAAATTGACCATTAAAAAAAATTACTTGTCTCCATAGTCGACGACCGTCTGGTCTAGTAGTTAGAGCTCCTGACTGCGAAACTTGAGGTCGCGGGTTCGAATCCCGCTTTGTCCCAGGCATTATTATTATTATAGTCTACATTGGTAAGTAGTTAAAGTAGTAGCAAGAAGCAGTGAAAAATTAGGAATGCAAGTATAAGCCACGATACTCGGTACCATGTCACATATCTGCCTACCCTTCCGGAGATTCTTGAGGAATAGCGGTAATATAAGTATATAATCGTTTTAAGAAAAGTTGAAACTTGCATATTCGTATTTGGTGGTTCCACTATATTATAAATAACGTATAGTTTAGTTTCAGATCAGATTTTTCCTAAATCAATTTTTGAGACATTTAATCAACATTTAAAAAATTGCCTTGAATGTTTGAGAACCTACGACATTTGAATTTAATCAAAACCGCATTACGCTTTAATAAATTTCAATGTAGCGGAGGTACGTTTGAAGAAAGCTATTTTTTGTTCATTCGATTCAAATGCGGTGCTAAGTGATTTATTTGAAAAGTTATTTAATATACTCCTTTTGAAATTATATTAAATTACCTTTGTCAAAGTTCCATATTGTGACGGTAATAAATTACCTAAAGGCAGACAATAGATAATTAATGTTTAATTATTTATAAACTTAATAAAGTTATTTTTAAACAAATTAAAATTTTATGAATTGCCTTTAGGCTCCATCAATCTGCTTACCCCGTGAGAGAATCGGCGAAGGTGATGCTTGTTTTTTTAAATTACCTTTTCAGTAACCAACCAACGTGTGTCCGGAGTATTAACTAACTGAAGATCATTGTTCTACTTGTTTTGACTTCTTTGTACAAACTTCACTTTACTTACTTTTTGTACTTGGTGGCAAACAAGTACGCTGTCCAACTGATGGTAATCGGTTACCGCCGCCTATGGTCGCTTGCGACACCAGGGCAACACGTGCGCTGCCGGCCTTGCAGGATTTTTTTCACACCTTTCTTGAAGAACTCCATGTTGTACTCTCCGGAGAATACCTCAACGGGGAGCTCATTCCACATATTTCATTTATTAATTAAATATTACATAACAATGATTCGTGGCCGAGTGAAGTCCCGACTTCAATGAGTTTTTTTGAACTTCTACAGTGGTTAGTCTCACCAAGAGCTTTACGGTGAAAGAAACTATCGTGTTCCTCTCGATACCCGATACGTTTGAGAATAAATTCAAGTGCGTTTGTATAGTTAGTTGTGTATGGGTACTACCTATACACCTCTGCCTTCCCTTGTGGGAAGGCGTGAAGATACAATAGTTTGTTGTACTCGAGATACGGCAATCGGTTACGTTGGCACCTAAACATATCTCCAGCGAAAAGTGGGCGTGTGGGTACTACACGCCTTTGCGAAGGTGTAGCTTCGGCGACTCTTATAGGTAAGGCGGGAAGGTACATTACAATTATAAGCTCAGATATAATGCACATTAAAAAAACAAAACACAGTACCTAATGCTCTGCGAATACATTTTATGTTAGCTAAAAAAATTTAATAATATTCGTTAAGTTCGTCGGGCGCACAAAATGTAAATAATGCACCATTTTGCTCGAGCCCAAAACACAATTATTCCTCAAAGGCGGGCTAAGTACCAGTAATTAACATATTAGTTGGATGTGATGTTTAAAAGCTTTCATTTTAAACTTGACTCCATCCAAGTAGGAAATACCTATATCGTTAATCAAATGTCGGACATTTTGGATTTTCTTAAAGTCACGCGGAGAATTGACAACAATATATGTACCACAGTAAATAGCTGCCAGCCAATGAGGGTTGTGTGTCGAAGGAATAACACAATGGAATTAAGGCTGACTCTACTATAATATGAGATGGATACTTAGGAAGAGAGTGAAAGATCTATTTGAGACATATCTTTCACTTTCTGCTTGCCTAGTTTGGCACTCATTTGTGCGGAATTGTCACACGTTATTTATGATAAATATAAAATACAGTTTTAATTTCTAGTTGAAATCATTAATTTTAACGCGGGTGATACCACGGGACACGGCTAGTATTCATAACATACATATTGATAGCCTCCTTTTTAAAGTAGGTTAAAACAATCGAATACCTGAAACGTGAGGTCAGACTTGGACGTATACGTGAAAAGTGACTTAGGCTGCTTCAGAAGTTGCTAGTATAACGTTAAGAGCTGGCCGTACTTGGTGTCGTGCTTTTAAAGTAAACTGCGTCTGAAAGGAGAGCTTTAGTGACTAGGTTTCTCAAAATATATGTTTTATCTACTCTAATGCTTGTATTGTACCTTAAGAGAATATAATTTCATCTCTTTTCGAATGGAATTGCCAGAATTGCTCAAAAATATATATATATCCTCACGCCTTCCCACAAGGGTCCCCGAAGGGGTAGGCAGAGGTGTATAGGTAATACCCACACACCCACTTTCTGCCAGAGGTATATTAGGTGCCAACGTGACAGATGGCGAGTCCATCGCCGTTACTCCAGCACGACTATACATACGCCTTTGAATTTCTTCTCAGACGTATGCAGGTTTCCTCTCGATGTTTTCCTTCACCGTTAAGCTCGTGGTGTGACTAATCACTGTACCATAGTATAAAGAAGAGGGAGTAAGTAGGCTATCTCCGGCCCAATTCGCGATATAATTGCCTACTGTCTTAGGGTTGTCACTTTTAGCTAAATATTAGGCGCGGCTGTTCGCGCTTCGCTAGCAACCGCATGAACAGCGGCAATTAGGTATCTATAATAAAAAATGAATAAAGTGAATGAAATATTATCATTAAAAGAAATAAAAACAACATTAAAAACTAACGACTGTCTCTCAGACTACAATCGAATTGGTTGTTATGATTCGAACTTTGTTTTATATGTTTTTGATTTACTATTAGTCAATTAGGTACTCGTACATCCTTATTTTGAATTACGATTTTCTGTAAGTAGGTAGGTACTTAGTTACTATACCTACAATACTGAGAAATCGGCATAACTAAACGTAAACAAAGAAATAGCGGCAAACCAATTGCCATATCAAAAGTATCTAATACATTCTAGTAAGAAATTAGGCCTACCTACTTACTTCCTGTGTGATAGAAAACTAATACAAATAAAAAATATGTAAGTACGTAGGTATCTCATCATCAAGTTAAATTATATTATGCTAGAATAAGTGATTAACTTACCTTTCCTGTTCAATAGGTAATCTGAACAGAGACAGGTCTGGAATCGATGAATTATTAAGACACCCAAACACACAGCAATACGTTCTTCTGCGATTATCAGACATTTTGATGATGATATTGATGAATAAATCATTTAGCGGTGCCGAAAAGCCGTGACGCGCGTGCGAACCTTGTGCAGTGTTAGCCCCGACTGGCGCACTGAGAAACGGGTCGAGATTTTGTTAAAGTGTGCGTGCGTCGACACATAGATACAATAGCGCACACATACAAGCCGCGCGCGGTGCGTTTGTATGAAGATAACCTACTTCTCTTCTTTATACTATGACTGTACTTAAGTTCAGAAAAACTCATTGGTACAGTCGGGATTCGAACTTGCGACCTTTGCGTCGCAGGCAACTGCTCGAACCACTCGGCCACCACGGCTATATTAACGTCGCATTAATAAGAGGTTGCGTTGGATAGAATCAAATGAAAGGGACTCATTCAGAGAAGCCGACAAGAGCCCAGCTCTTAAAATTTGTGATGATTATTAATAATATGTTATTAACCTTCACTGTTGGAGGGTCATCTGAGGAAGAACGATAAAGTCGTGATAAAAGCCATCATTGCACTCAACCGCGGGTTATACATTTCATTCATTGAGTAGTTCAATGTATGTACTTATGTTATTTTCATACTTCCTCTGACATACCCAGATTTCGCTGCCGTATAGCCCAGTAGGTACTTGAAAAATCAATTACCCATTAACGTAGTCGTGCAACAAACGGCATTAGATATCACGTCTAGCTGCGTCATTTGCATCGGCGGGACGAGTGAGCGCTCTAAGCCGCTTACGATAATGTAAGCCGCATAGAGCCCCGCGTTACCATAACTTTGTGCTATGCATCAACGACACGCTTTGACTTGGAGACAACGGGGAAATCGTCTGTAGCGTATTGGTGAACGGTTATAGGATTCCGAATAAGAACTCGTATGTTCCACATTCGTTTTTGTTATATGTAGTTAGATTTTGTAAGTCCCACACGTTCGTATAGAATTATTGTTGTCTTACTGTCACATGTAAATCAAATAAAACGATTATTCATTTAGATATATTTCCTTAAAAGGCTCTGCATACGTTGCCATACCTGATGCTTCGCCAACATCTCTAATCTATATTGGCTCTTTACAGTTTATCAGAAACGCATAGTTAAATTTCCCAACGCAACCACGACTTTTCTAACCAAATAAGCATCGTGATTTACACAGTGAAGTACAATACAGTGCTTCACGATAAAATCTAAATGAAACTAATCTAATTTTGATAATTGAGAAGAAATTCAAAGACATGTACAGTTGTGCTTGAAAGAAAGGAGTAAAGAAAAGAATTGAGGATTATCGCCCAAAACTTCGTCTGGATGAACACTTGTTTCTGGAGAAAGTTCAATGATTCAACGTTTCGATTTGAAATAGAAAAACTTGTTACTGAACTCCTTTTTAACTTCTTAACCGTTCGTCTGGTTAATATTGCGTGTAACACGTTCCGGTTAATGTTGGGTTTCAATGAACTTTACAATTCCACGTTTATATGGCTTTCTCAAAGTTTGGAAGTATAAACGAGTATTGTGAACAGTGGTACATATGCATATACTATTGGAAGCAAATAAACGTTGTTTAAGTGAATAATAGAGTATTGTTTTAAGCTAGTAGTTTAGTAAATTTGAATGTTTCGACTCTGTGATGTTAGTCTGTATTTTGAGAATGATGTTTATGTATTTATAAGCAAATTAATATCGTCTACATTTTACCAAGTCTTCCGCTGGATAGGTAGAGTGAGTAAACCGCCAGTTTTCTCAAGATATAAGCTTATTTTGCTTCATCCAAATCCATCAACTCCTTATACATGCACCCCGATTTCGGCCCATCTTTGAGAGCGTATTTGAGGTCGTATTTTTTAAACAATTATAGTAGTATAAGTCTTTGGCTAACTATGGGAGTGCCTCAGGGGTCTAATTTAAGTCCATTATTTTTGTGCACTACAAGTTTTGAAGCTTTAATCTCTGTCCGAACTCTCTCATGAAATGTTTAACAACGGTCTGCACAAAGTACTGAGAGTGTAGTTAATATTAAATCACAGCATTTTCGGTACCAAATGAGTAGGACGCTGGAATTAACATAGCTAAAAGTCAACATAATAAGCAACGTTATTTGTTAAGTCAACATTGTTGTATTTAAGTGCAATGTTGAGTTGGAAATTGGTGCTCGTAAACCTTGCACACTATGCGTTATGACCGTACATTGAAATTTAAAGTCACTATGAAATATATTCCGTATTAGTTGAGCTATAAAATACGTAGATGATATAAATAATAATGGCGGTAAATTGTATCTGCACTTAAAAGATTTACAAATCAATTAACGAGGGTGTAATTGTAAAGATGAAGCAACGCATGTTATGTTGGTTTTGACATATGCAAAAATGTGTGGATGAAGAGGTAGAGGAACATTTCGTTCCAATTACTTACATTAAATCGATTGGATACTCAAAGATGGGAACGTAAATATCAATTAAGTGCCTACATACATCTCTTCACGTCATGTCTCTCTCTAGGCAGTGAGAGCAGAGCGCCGATTCTCTCCAGGCTTTCAGACCTTCGTTTTGTGTGTTTTTGTGTAACGTTAAGGAGGGTGATACTTGCAGGTAGTGATGGCTGGTCATCTAATATCAAGTTGTTTATGAGCAATAGTAAAATGCTACTGCCTTTATTTTGACAATCAAATGGTCTTTATGTCCATAGACCAATACTTATAATATCCTCACGCCTTCCCATAAGGGCAGAGGTAGAGGGTAGGCAGAGGTGTATAAGTAGTAACCACATACCCACTTTCAGCCAGAGATATATTATAGGGTCAAAGTGTCAGATGGCGAGTCACCAATACTTTTGTAATCCAAATGTTGTTTTTGAACATTTTTATTGGTCAAACTTCTATTTGGACCTCCAGAAGAGGGAAGTAGAGATGTAATGACGTTCTAATGTCAATTGTTATTGGATATAGGTATTCCTTTTGAAAGCATTGGTGAGTTTCTCGGTACTGCTCCCAGAGCCAGTCCTTGAGACCGGTTTCTCGGTAATTTTATCTCAATCATAACGATACGATCAAATTATTATGATTTGATGTTCCAAAAATAGTTTTGTTTTCAGATACTGAGAAGTTTCATGAAGATAATTAGGTACTCAAGTTGAAACTAAAATTGGTTTGATAGCGAAATATGATATATTGGCTTGGTAGATTTTAGCCTGCGACCTTTATTTATATATTAGAATTTTTATTATAAACGCAAATAATAATAATAGTAAATATATAACTCGGGACGATTCCTCACACATTATGTTATGGTAACGCTGGTGTTGTGGTAACTAGAGAACGACATATTTACTTACTAGCTGTTCCCGCGACTTCGTCCGCGCGGAAAAGTGATATTAAGCAGCATTTTTTTTACCCCCTTAAGGGTAACATTTGTACAAACTTTGAATGTAATATTAATTTATATGTAATCAAGAGCCTAAAAAATAAATTTCAAGTTTCTAGCTTCAAAAATTACGAAACTTCCATACAAACTTTAATCCCCTATTTCAACCCCTTACAAACCTTTTTCGCATTAAAAAGTAACCTATGTCCTTCCTCAAGCTCTAGGCTATATTCTAGGCTAATTTCATTTAAATCGGTTAAGTAGTTTAGGCGTGAAAAGGTAACAGACAGACAGACAGAGTTACTTTCGCATTTATAATATTAGTAGGGATTAGTAGGGATATATGTAGATATAAATATACATACATAAATACATAGGTCATTCAAGACTAATGTACAAATAATCGTGTTCATCACACAGATATATAGCCTCAGCGGGATTCGAACCCCCAACCTCCAGTTTCGCAGTCAAGAGCTCTAACTACTAAACCAGACGGCCGTCTACTATAAATTCATACTACGTATTATATAGCATGTCTATGCGGTCTTTGAATATTATCTCGAACATAGACGGGTTTCTTTACCTTTACCGTAAAGCTCGTGGAGTGAATCACTGTAAACACTCCGTGGTACATATTCAGACTTCTACATCGGAATTTTTGCGTGTAATTTTAACTTTAAGCATAGAATGTTGTGTAAATTATTTCTATACTTAAGTTATTTTACATGCAATAAATTTATTTGATTTGAAACAAAATTGTATCGCCGTACACTGTCCGTTTAAAAAAAATAACAATTCCATATAGTAACCCGATGGAAACATCAAATCATACTTAACATTAGAATTGGTACAATTGTGTATTAACAAGTGAACACGTTTCAAATGCGAAAGAAACCCCGAGTGTTATGAAGTAAGATAATAAGGGAGAATTGGTCTTCATATAACGTAACCGCAAGGTGGGTCCGGACGTGACTGCAATGTGGAGTGGGCGGCACTCAATACGGCAACTTTTGTGAACTTACTTTCTTGGAATAAATGTATAGACGTAAGTATGAGTTTTTTTTTTCTTTTAACTTTTTTATTAATTTATTATTTAAATAGGAAAGTTTATTACAACAAGAACACATTTAGAATGAAATCTACAAACGCTATCCACATCGCAGGTTTCGTCGGTTGAACATAAAACGCATTCGCCACAGGCTTCGTCGTTCGTATGAGTTCGGGAATTTTGTAATTTGAATTATTTTGTGGCACTGCTCACGCTGGTTGCCGGGTGAGCATTCGGCTGCAACACAAATATTACAAGTTTGAATTCCGACTATACTATATATCGCGAGCTTTACGGTGACGGAAAAGAAATTCAAATGCGTATGTATATAAATAACGGCGATGGACTCGCCATCTGTCACGTCGGCACCTAAAATATATCTGTGGCGGAAAGTATGTGTATGAGTACTACCTGTACGCCTCTGCCTACCCGTTCGGGTACCCTTGTGGTAAGGCGTGAGGATATATTACAAATGTAGTTTATATAATCGTTGATAAAATACTGATTATAAAAACTACATCATGATTATACAAAAGGCCAAAAATTAACCTAATCAGAATTAAAATTAAGACAAAATTATTCATAGAAGATTTACAAAGAGATTATAAGGCAAAAAAATTTTGCAAAAAGAGAGAAAATTCACGTCTTGGAGCGTCTACGGGCCTATCTTTAAGTTTGTCGAGAGCCACGACCGACCCGGCCGAGGCAATTTAGGCGAGATTAAATCCAAGGCTCGCCCGAGCGTGCCCGAATGAGGCTCGCCACGCTCTGCCTCTGTCTTAGCACGCCCTGGATTTTACAGTTTCATATTCATCTGAGACGTCCTATAGAAAGCTATTTAAAATATTGCATTTACCTCCGTAGGGAAGTGAAAAATAATATAAGGGTTACGTTATATATAATAATATCCTCACGCCCGAGGTGTATATGTAATACCCACACACCCACTTTCCGCCAGAGGTATATTAGGTGCCAACGTGACAGATGGCGAGTCCATCGCCGTTACTCAAACCCGACCATACATACGCCTTTGAATTTCTTCTCAGACGTATGAAGGTTTCCTCTCGATGTGTTCCTTCACCGTAAAGCTCGTCGTGTGACTAATCATTGTACTTAAGTTCAGAAAAACTCATTGGTACAGTCGGGATTCGAACTTGTAATCTTTATATTGGAGGCACTTATTGAACCGCTCGGCTTAAAAAATAGAGGAAATGCACACGTTTAAGGAATTTAGAAACCTATGTTTAGTGCTTTAGAATTGTCGCTGAATTAGCCATCTGTCATGTTGGCACCAAATGTATTAGCTTGTCAAAGCAAAATGCTTTACATTAAATAACGATTTGCTTCTTCATACAATCATGGAAGGAACATGATTCTTATAATTCAGGTTGATTTGAAAGTGAAGAGGTCATTGAAATATACAGGTATACATTTCCATTATCACTACGAACTCTCGCAGACTTTAAATAAAATGAAAACATATTTTCTTGCATAAACAACGAAGCCTTAGATCACCGTGATGAGATTACACGATGCTTCGAGCGTTTCGTCACAATGTTACATTATTGTGAAGAAAAAAATAAATTCGTGCAAAGAAACAGCGTGGATATTATGAAACATGTAATTGTATCTTGAGCCAGCACTCGGGTGGCCTTTATTAAGGCCCTTGTGGAATGTAGTCGGGACAAAGGGCTGTTTGAGTGGAGGCACGTAAAACCACGGCGGCGTGGCGTGGACGTGGCGGCGCGTGACTAACTTTACGGCAACTTTGCTTATATGTTAACTACAACGTATACGCTGTTGATACAGAATATTTTTCCGTTCTTACTCATATGAATGGTGAAGCGTATACGTAATATATGAAGATAAAATAAAGAAATACCTAGTACCTTTTCTAATACCTTGGGACAATTCCACACAAATTGAAAAAGTCTTAAATTAAGCAAAGCTTCTACTATGGTAACTCAAAATCAAAATCAAAATATTTTATTCAACGTAAGGGACACAGGGAACACTTATTGAACGTCACATCTATACTATAATATAATATTATAAAGAGGAAAGATTCATTACAAACAAACAAACAAACAATTGTTTGTTTGTAATGAATAGGCTCCGAAACTACTGGACCGATTTCAAAAATTCTTTCACCTTTGGAAAGCTACATTATCCCCGAGTAACATAGGCTATATTAAATTGGACCCGATAGGTGGCGCTGCGATCGAGTTTCAAGAATTTTACCTTTTTACCCGGGCGAAGCTTTCTGTGTGTTTCTGTGTGTCTTAAGCTAGATTCGAGAATGGTTTAGATTTACAATTGGACCCAATAAGTGGCGCTGCGATCGTGTTACGGGCAATTTAACTTTCGATTTTCGATCGAACAATTGAGGATGGGCTTCTAAAGACACGCAGACGTGGAAGGCCAAGAATTAGATGGCCAGACGAATTGGACATGTACCAGAAATATTGGTTGAAATTAGCGCTCAATCGCGGGGAGTGGAAAGACATGAGGGAGGCCTTTGCCCAGCAGTGGGCTAAAGATGACTATAAATAAATAATATTGTTAAGATCACAACGAGCACTTACGAGTATGTAGAGGGACCCATTAAGATCATTTTAGTCATCGAATTCGCTCAATATATCCTCACGCCTTCCCACAAGGGTTTCCGAAGAGGTCAGAGGAGAGTCAGAGGTGTACAGGTAGTACCCACACAACTACATTCCGCCAGATATATATTTTAGGTGCTAGCATGACAGATGGCGAGTCCATCGCCATTACTTAAGCATACGCCTTTGAATTGCTTCTCTGATGTATGAAGGTTTTTTCTCAATGTTTCCTTCCTTCTCAGTAAAGCTCGTGGTGTGACTAATCACTACTTAAGTTCAGAAAAACTCATTGATACAGTCGGGATTCGAACTTGCGATCTTTGTGTTCCAGGTAGATCGAACAACTGGGCCACCACGGCCAGTAATAAAAACAAAATAAATCTATTTTTCTGTTAAACCTTGCAAATCTTCAGAGTCATTAATTCGTAAAGCTTCTAAATCTCTAAAAAAACCGTTTGAAACGTCAGAAATTATCAAACAATTTATACTTTACCTTTACGGCTGCACAATAAAAAGGGTCGGTTTACGGAGACCGTTACCCACTAACGACTGCGATACTTATCTGTCCCCAGCAATAAATAGGCCTGTATAAAATTATAATTTCATTTCAGCTTGTAATTGGCGAGCTCCGTAAACGTCAGGACTTTTCTTATCAGATTGGCGAGGGTGCGTTATTATCTGTGTACATTTGAAATTGTATACGAAATTGTTACACTGTTAGAATTTGAATGGTATGTGCGAACAGATTGTCCTCAAACTTTTGGACTAAATGTTCTATGCGTTTTTTTATGTTTAAATTTCCCTTGGGTAAACGGTTACCATACGGTAGCTACAACAGACGTTAACATAACTGACATATCACTAGTATAGCCAATATTGTGTTGCGTGGAATCGATACGCCTACATCCCGCCTTGTACTAGGCATAGCTGTACGTAAATAACATTAGACTACATAAACTTTGTAATAGCAGGATTAAAACATTACCCAAACGCAATGATTGCCATTTGGGTGCAATTTCTTGAACGATTAAAGTACTGTTTCAGTCCAGGGGCTCCTAACCCGAACGTGGTCCGAAAGTATTCTAGTGTACCTCTCGTCTATATCGATGATTTTTTTTATACCAATAGAGGCATATTTCCATCGTGACACCGAAGTATCATTCGCGCGTTGCCACACTGTGTTCGGAGAGCTATACTGTGTTGGTGACATAATGAGACTAATCCCTCTGCTGCCACCACAATATAGCAATCCTCCCCCCTCCCCTAGGAGCTCATTATTGGAAACCTTATTCATCGCGTAGGAACACAATACAAAACATTGGGTTATTTGGCTACGGACTTCTATAAGGTGGAGGTCCTGCCTCAATCGGGCAGCTCCAAATTCGAACGGGAAACCCGCTATGGACTATAATTATATAATCCCGTATATAACTCGTAACCGACTTGTCAACAATTGAGATTAAGCCGACAAACCAAATCATCCAAGGATATAACGAATTAGTGTGTAACCAGTAGGCGGCTGTCACCTTTACTGTACACAGTGCGCGCGCTACAAGCTGCTGCACCGACGACGAGGACACTGCGGGCGCTCAATACTGTAGCTTTAAGATATGTAAATGTAGGTATAAAACTCGATTAGTCATAAGTTAGTAACTAAACTAAATTGTATTAGGCAAGCTTAGAAGTGATAATCATAAGTATGATTAAAAAAAAAACTAATTATTATACATTTTACAATCGGACTGTTTGTTGTCTCTGATGCAACTCTTTCTGGTTCCGTCTGGCGCAATCTCTTTAATCTCCCTTATGAAAACTGCCACCTATAATAACTGTTTTACTATTTAATATACTAAACGCCCAAAGTATGCAATAGCTCTCCCTCGGTGGATTTTTACTTAATTAAGAGCCAGTCTTTATCAGCTTCGCGTGCTTCTATTATCGTGTTAGAATCGGCCGTTTCAATTGTGAAATAGGAGTCGATAGCATGTAGAATTTATGATAGAACAACAATGTAATGGACGAATATTTATATAGGAGGCTTTGTTAGGAGGCAATGGTAATTGTACTTGTCAGTCGAGTCTATGTAAGTCATTGAATGTTTTTTATTCTTGACAAAAAACGCCTACCTTTTTTATAAAAGGTTATGTAAGTGAAACCGTGAGGCATAGTTAGTTTGGACATATGTATCATAGATGTTCTTTTGTTTTAAACATATACATTAAAATGTATGTCTATGTTGTTTCATAATATGTTTCTTAATCACAGGTAAGTTTCTTTGACATCATTACACCTCGGTATGTAATTTAAATAATACAATTCCTGGTTTCTCCGAAAATAGAACAGTTGACCTTAGAAATTTTCGTGTGCAATGAAGGATATTCAATCCGAAACATGGTTTTATGGGTTTGGATTTTTATAGAGCTATTCATAACATAAAAACGTATTTATTCTTCATGTATTTCATGTGAAAATAAGTATTTTCTTTTTATGTACCTTCCTTTCATTGTACCTTATCACATATTAGAGCAATCTTCCTATTTTCTGAGACACCCTATGTACATTGAGGTAGAGGTAACTGCGCTACCAATTACGTCATCAAAGACACAAGGGAAGACATCCAAAGGAAGTAAATGCAGTGGTTTTGCTTTAGAATTCCTACGCTTTACCGTTGCCAAGTTGTTGGGCAAAGCGTTTGGATTCTAAAACGAAATAACTGACCCACTACGGAAGCCACGCGGCTTCGAGGCTACGCGGCTACGCGGCTACGCTGCTACGGTGCTACGGTGCTACGGCGCTACGCGGCAAAGATACTATGAATGTATTTGAAATTGAAGTGTAAGTAATATATTGTATGGAGTACAATTGTATATTGCATATAAATAATGCGCTTGGAAATTTTGTATTTAGAACGCCTCCTATTAATTATATATTGTTTTGATAATGACAGTTTTTTTTTTCTTATATGAGTAAAATATTATATTTTAAGCTGTCACGTATTATATCATGCATTAAACTTATCAGCGGAAATCGCATAGTCTTATATCAGCTGATCAGATGCATATTTTACCATAGTCACCATGCTAACGTAGAAAAGTCACTAAGAAAAGCAATATTTGTATTACTGTATAGCAAGCTTGACTGTGACAAAACCAAAGTAATTTCTATTGAAAATGGTTGGCTCGCACCTCGGCTAGACATTTAAATGCATTAAGCCCCACCTAGTCTATTATGCGGAGAAGTCCTCACTGTTTTATGTTGGAGTCGATTTCGAGTTGGATTACTGGGCTCGTTAGACCGACACCTAACGTTTTATAGCTCGCTTCAGCGGTTTAGATTATTGGTTTCGGTGAATTTATGTGCCATTAAAGCTAGTTGCCTATTTTGAGTTTTCGAAAGTGTATAGGATTTATCAATATTGTGGCTTTCATAAATTACTCAAGCGAAATACAATTTCATACTAATCATTTTTGGTCCAGTTTTGAAATGTAATAATAATATATTCTCCTCCTTCCTACAAGGGTCCCCGAAGGGGTAGGCAGAGGTGTATAGGTAATACCCACACACCCACTTTCCGCCAGAGGTATATTAGGTGCCAACGTGACAGATGGCGAGTCCATCGCCGTTACTCCAGCACGACTATACATACGCCTTTGAATTTGTTCTCAGACGTATGCAGGTTTCCTCTCGATGTTTTCCTTCACCGTTAAGCTCGTGGTGTGACTAATCACTGTACTTAAGTTCAGAGAAACTCATTGGTACAGTCAGGATTCGAACTTGCGACCTTTGCGTCGCAGGCAACTGCTCGAATGAAGGTGGCCGAGCAGCTCGAGTAGTTGCCTGCAACACAAAGATAACATATAAAAGTATTTGCAAGAAAAAGACATAAAGATTTCAAGTTTGAATCCCGACTGTACCAATAAATTTTTCTGAACTTAAGTAAAGAGATCAGTCACACCATGAGTTTTATGTGAAGGAAAACATCGAGAGGAAACCTACATTCGTTTAAGAGGAAATTCAAAGGCGTATGTATGGATCGGCGATAGACTCGCCACCTGTCACGTTAGCACCTGAAGTATATCTCTGGTGGACAGTGGGAGTGTGGGCAATACCCATACACCACTGCCTACCCCCTTCAGGGAACTTTCCTTGGGGAAAGGCATGAGGATTATATTATATTATTATAACGTCAAGAGTACTCGATACCCACGGACGGGCATGTATGAAGAGACTGATGAATGTGGGCGAAGCGAAAGAGCTATGTAAGCCTAGAGAGAACTGGCGCTCTTTACTCTCCGCCTATCCTGTTAGAGACTCGGCGTGTTGATATGTATATGTATGTATGAGTCTCAGTAATGTCAAACATATTTTTATATTGCTATTGTTCCTAATTTTAACAACCATAACACATTCGCTTTAAACCTCACATCTGAAACTACCCAAAGCCGACCGCCTCATATTTTGAAGTATTGTTGTCGTCGCGGCGGATACCCGCGGATATAATCCGCCCTGATTGAGGGATCACGGGCTTTAGTGTGGATAAAAATATCCGATATCGTGCACAGTATGATTTCTGTGGAAATAATACGTAGGGAGGTTTCGTTTTCCTTGTCGTATTGTTGTCATGCGTTTTTATTTGACGAATAGTGGGTAAGTGACATTGCGGTTTCTCTTTGAGTTTTGCCGACGTTGCGGATCTGATCATGTACATGAATAATATGATCGAGGGCGAGATGAGAAATCTCATTCAAATCGGTTGCTGCTCAACTGGATTAGTAATTTTTCCGTGGACAAGTATTTCTATGAGTGAGTACTGGGATTGCGTTGATATTTTTACGCCACTATAAATTATATTACTTCAAAATTTTAACTTTTACTAATAACCAAACTAAATTATATTTGAAATAGATCTCTAAGCCTAGAGCTCTATTCACTCTACTCTCTCTGCCTACCCCACGAGGAATTCGACGTGATAATATGCAGGCATGCAATAATATTTATTCAACGTGAATTATAAATTTTCCCATAAAATATTTAATAATAATAATAATAATATCCTCAAGCCTTCCCTCAAGGGTCCCCGAAGGGGTAGGCAGAGGTGTATAGGTACTACCCACACACCCATAAAATATTTAAAAACAGAATAATATTTTAACATAAGCTGCCTTGGGTATTACAAGCATCTATAGTTGGTTACCACTTACGAGTGCAAAGGTTCTATTAATCCTAGTTTTCTATATCAGGGGTATGCCCAAATAGTTTCATGACATTTAAAACGTCATTGCTCTTCAGTTGGAACTCTATAAGTCTATGGATTAATGATCAAGAGGAATACATGATCTCTGCTAACCTCGATATGTGTAACGTACAAGGAATGAATAAACATATTAATACAGTTATGTACTTTACTATCGACCCTTGTTTGGTATTTAGCTTCTATGCTCCCATCCTTTATAGCTTTATAGTTTTGGTTCGTGGGTCGTGTCTTCAGTATGATATGATAATATATCACATTATGATTTAATGGATATATAGAGCCGCGGTGGCCGAGTGGTTCGAGCAGTTGCCTGCGACGAAAAGGTCGCAAGTTTGAATCCCGACTGTACCAATGAGTTTTTCTGAACCTAAGTACAATGATTTGTCACACCACGAGCTTTACGGTGAAGGAAAACATCGAGAGGAAACCTGCATACGTCTGAGAAGAAATTCAAAGGCGTATGTATAGTAGTGCTTGAGTAACGGCGATGGACTCGCCATCTGTCACGTTGGCACCTAATATACCTCTGGCGGAAAGTGGGTGTGTGGGTATTACCTATACAACTCTGCCTACCCCTTCGGGGACCCTTATGGGAAGGCGTGAGGATATATTATTATTATATTATTTTATGATTTAATGGCTTGCATTGTATGTAGATATGGGTATTGGATTTTCGACTGTCATTCTACATGTAGTAGGGTGCAATTTCTGCTGGATATGACATAAGTGTCGCTGATAAACAGCAAAATCTAATACCGTTAAAGAAAGTGAAAAAGAGACTATTGATTCTGTTACTCCGTAAACAAATGTTGGTAACATAGATAAATATGGTTTTCATACATACATATCAACATGTCGAGTCTCTAACGGGGTAGGCAGGACATCCAAGACGGTATAAAAACTCCTGTTCACCACACAAATATCTGCCCTCAGCGGGAATCGCATGCGCGACTAGAAGTTTCGCAGTCAGCTCTAACCACTAGACCAGACGGCCGTCGTTGACCAGGTATTCCAGTGCAAGCTCCTTTTTTTTTTTATACAACAAGTGTTTGAGACCAAATGCAAATTTAATTTTTTTAGTTCACAAGTGACCACTAGATGGCGCTTATCAAAAATAGAACGAGCTATCGTTTCGTTCTCATTGTATAGTATTAGTCTAAGTGCATTTTTAATAAACCTCTTCTCTCTTCTTCAACCAATCTGATCTCAATAAACGAGTCAGAAGTTCAGAACGCAGTTGTGGTTTTATTAGTACCTAGCCCTCTAGCGTATCTAAGAGAAGGACAAATAGTTCAATAGTTCACACGAGCACCCGAGGACAACAGCAAGAGGTGCTCAACAACAAGAGTGGCAAACAAGCATACGGCCCATCTGATGGGAAACGGTTACCGCAGCCTATTTACGCTCATGATACTGAAGTATCACTTGCGTGTTGCCACTCTGTGTTCGGAGAGTTATATTGTGTTGGCAGCATAATGGGTGTAATCCCTCTGGTTCCAACACAATGTAACAATCCTCCCCCCTCCCCAAGGAGCTCATTACTGGAAACCTTATTCACCGCGTAGGAACACAACACAAAAAATTGTGTTATTTGGCTACGGACTTCTATAAGGTGAAGTCCTGCCCCAGTCGGGCAGCTCCGAATTCGAACGGGAAACCCGTTATGCCCTACCTCTCCTAAGAAGAGAGAATCCTCCTTGTGAGAAGGCGTCCTAAGTCTTTAACTAAATATTTCATCACATCTGGAGCCCGTCTTTAACTATAACTCTTAACACTGCCCGTTGCAAACATTACCGTAAAGCGTTGGAGAAAAGGGGATATTATCGCGGTCCTATAAAGGCTACATAAAGCGTTGATGGTGAGCGGTAACCATTATGTTACTGCTTCACTTTTACTAGGCAGTAGTTTCATTACCTTTGCAATATGGTCCTTTTATGGTATGATGGCGAGATTTTGTTTTGAAAGTTCATTTTATCTCAACACTGCTTAAAACTATGTTTTTGTCATTGTATATTTAACCTAATTTACTCGTGAAGTGGCGGCCGAGTGGTTCGAGTAGTCGCCTTTTTTTTTTTTTTATCGTGGGAAAATCCTGCATCGGACTCCCGTCGCCGCGGGGGCAGCGACGGGGAGTGTCAGACTCTTACTGACTAAAAACCCACGGTGTACCATCTTGTCGCCTATGTGGGGGCGGGTGTGAGACCGCGTTTGCATACTATCAGTCCCCCCCCGGCGATTCGGCCTGTTGGGCCACTCCACTGCCCGACCTGTGTTGTGGCCGGGCTTTTGACTCCCTGGGAGGGCGCGTCGGATACACGCGCCGCGCCCTTCAACCTCGAGGGCATCGTGTAGACGATGCCCTCGAGTAGTCGCCTGCGACACAAAGATTGCAAGTTCGAATCCCGACTCTGCCAATCAGTTTTTTCTGTACTTAGGTACAGAGATTTTCTTTGGAAAGTGTGCACCTCTGCCTATCCCTTCAATGACCCTTGTGGCAAGGCGTGTGGTAAGTATTATATGTTATTGATCGGAAGAAGCTGTTGATGGCCTCATGGCCAGCATCCAGTGGTAACTTTAGAGAGGTAGGGCATAACGGATTTTCCGGACCTCCACCTTATAGAAATCCGTAGCCAAATAAAGTTTTTTTTGTGTTGTGTTCCTACGCGATGAATAAGGTTTCCAGTAATGAGCTCCTTGGGGAGGGGGAAGGATTGTTATATTGTTTTGGCAACCGAGGGATTAGACCTATTATACTGCCAACACAGTATAACTCTCCGAACACAGAGTGGCAACACGCAAGTGATACTTCGGTATCGTGGCCGTAAATAGACTGCGGTAACCGTTTTCCATCAGATGGGCCCCGTATGTTTGCTTGCAACTCTTGTTGTATGAAAAAAATAAACTATTGGTATATAGGTTATCAAAAAAGTGGTTAGAACGAAACATGTGAGCTGCCCACAGTGAGCGGTTACTGTCGCCTATGGACCATTCAATACCAAGGGTGTTGGCGTTGTGGTGATGGCAGTGATGAAGAAAGAAAAATCTTTGAGAGCAGTAACGGTTTCTTTTAATTTTTTTATATACAATATAGGGTAGAAATGGAGGCAGCGCGGGGCAGAAATAACGTACGGGCTCGCAAGTTAGGTTTGGCCGACTGTCTGTGCAGATCACAGCAACAAGCGCTTGGACTACCGCACCCCGCACTGCCCCCGCCTCTTTCACATTGGTATACGTCATACAATAGGGTTCACTTTCGCACAGCATGTGAAGACGGGTCGCCAACAATCCCCACCCTAGTGCTGGAATGGCAGCACTCTTCCTGCATTGGTATGCGGGCGACACGTACTGCAGACCTCGTGAGCTCTCCTGATCTGGTCCTTATCTTCACCATTCGTACCCGACCATCCTTCCCAGGAAATACCTCCTGTATTAAACCGCGAGGCCAAATGTACCTGGGGGCATCAGGGTCTACAACGAGCACCAAGTCTCCCACTTGCAAAGGTCTTTGTTCTTTCTTTATTGTTTCGGCTAATCTGGCGGCTACAAGAGCGGCCTGCAACTCCAACCGTGGCACAGACATAGGTTTGACCGGTGCTACACGGCACTTGCTCGCTATGAATGCTACGAAAACGTTATCGTTGTTTATCCAACGCCAGTATGCAACCGCACAGAGCGCCTTCGTAGATGCATCGCAGAATACATGTAGCTGTAGGTTCATATAACTCGTGCAGTGTCGATCTATCTGTGCAGCAAGTACTTGTGCGCCCGCGCGCTTCTGCCAGGCAACCGGTTCTGAGTTTGTCTCACTCGTTCTCACAGCTGACTGATAACAGCGCGGGAGTTTTATGCGGCTTATTGTTTTCAATTTATTTATCCATTCACACCATTTTTTATGTATTAAATCGGGTATATTGTCGTCCCAGCCAATATTAAGACGCCATGTGTCTTGTAACATGATTTTCCCGTTTATTGTAAATGGTGAAAGAAATCCGTGTACGTCAAATATTGTCATTATGACACGTAGCATTTCTCTTTTTGTAGGTATCCTTTTACCGGTCATAATATCATCTGGCAGCTTTTTAAATGTGACATCAAATTGTAATGTATCGTCACTGGGGTTCCATATTAATCCCAGTGTTCGCTCACCTTCGTATTCATTTCCGATTTTGAACCTTACTGCAGAGGCGCTTAAGGTCTCTTTTGGCAATTGATCTAATAGCTCCTTACTGTTGCTAGCCCAGTTTCTTATCTCAAAGTTTCCTTGTTTATGTATGTATGTAATTTCGTTCACTAATTTCAAAGCTGTTTCTACGTCTGGCGATGAGTCTATATAGTCATCCATGTAATGTTGCTTATGTATTGCTTCTACTGCGGACGGCATCGTTGACTTGTACCTCTCGGCATTTTTGTTTTTCACATATTGCGCAACGAAGGGTGAGCAGTTAGCTCCAAATATTAAAGATGTCATTACGAATGCTTTCTCGGGTTCGTCAGGGCTGTTCCGCCACAAGAATCGTAATGCGTGCTGATCCTCAGGTATTATTTTAATTCTTAAAAACATGTCCATCAGAATTCTTGCTATAATAATGTCTGGATTGCCAAACTGTAGCTCTAACGTAGATAACACTATCTCTGGGGAACTGGCACTGATGAGCAGAGCTGTGACGGCTTCTCTTGCCGGTCCACGGAGACACTTCCTCAAGCGCCATAGATTTTCCTTCGGGCTGAAGTTACATACTTGTGTAGACTCATCGTACGCCTGTTTGAACTGTAGCCACTCCATCGGGTCACCGGAGAATGACGGTAGGTCTCGCGGCGTGCATATGCGGCTCAATAGGTTGACGTTCGGTCCGTTGTTGACAGAGGTGGCGGCTAGGTCCCTCAGTGCACTCGCCAAAAGCTGAACTGTACCATCGGTGCCAGCGGATGTTTGTGCCGCGGGCTGTGGCAGCGGGTCCTGAGTTGTACCTTTATCGGGGACACGCTGCGTTTCCAGTTCGTGTTGGCTGTGCTCCAACCACCTTTCGATGTCACTTCCAGTAGTATGCTCTTCAGTTTGGTGACTGTATTTTTCCTCCAAGTCGGCTAAGTCTGCCTCTAACTTTTTATCAATAAGTTGCATTTGTATGCGAGCTTTTGCCTCTGCTGCTTCTAACTCCATCTTTTTCCTTCTTGCCAGTAATGAAGATGTTGAAGAATTTTTAGATTTACCTCGGTGACTGACTGTGGTAACATTTGCGGGTGGAATACAATACTTTTCTGATTTCACCACACTACCTGCGACAGATCCAGCTAGATTAATCTTTTCTTCGTCTTTATTCGTATCTTCTGAGATTGCTTGATTATATGAGGGTTGTATTGCACTGCTGCTCGCTCCTTTTGAAAGATCTTTGGTCTTCCTTATAGTACTGCGAGTGTTCACCATTTTCGGCGGAGTAAAGAACATCGACGATCAGGCTCGAAGACCACTTTGTTGGCGTTGTGGTGATGGCAGTGATGAAGAAAGAAAAATCTTTGAGAGCAGTAACGGTTTCTTTTAATTTTTTTATATACAATATAGGGTAGAAATGGAGGCAGCGCGGGGCAGAAATAACGTACGGGCTCGCAAGTTAGGTTTGGCCGACTGTCTGTGCAGATCACAGCAACAAGCGCTTGGACTACCGCACCCCGCACTGCCCCCGCCTCTTTCACATTGGTATACGTCATACAATAGGGTTCACTTTCGCACAGCATGTGAAGACGGGTCGCCAACAAAGGGTAAAGTCACGTATCGCCGACCCAGAAAAAATCTTTTCACCTCCCTCTTAAGGAGCTCAAATTTCTTATATACCGACATATAATGACGACCGTCTGGTCTAGTGGTTAGAGCTCCTGACTCCGAAACTTGAGGTCGCGGGTTGGAATCCCGCTGAAGGCAGACATTTGTGTTTTTGCCGAGCTGAGTCGAATATTTGTACCTTAGTCTTGGATATTCTATCTATATAAGTACATACATACATACATACATATCATCATGCCAAGTCCCTAGCGGGGTAGGCAGAGAGTATAGAGCGCCAGTTCTTTCTAGACTTACATACTTCTTTCGTTTCGTCCACAGTCATTAGGCTCTTCATACATGCTCGTCGGTTTCGAGTACTCTTAACGTTCCCGTCCTTGAGACTCCGATCTATTTGATCCAGGTAGTTGGAACGTGGCCTTCCTCTGCCTCTTCTTGCACACATTTTTGCTTTGTATATCTGTTTCGTCAATCTTTCTTCACTCATCCTTTCTATGTGTCCAAACCAACGTAACGTGTCTTTCTTCATCTTTACAATCACGCCCTCATTCACGCCAGTTGATTTGCGAATCTCTTCATTGCGGATTCGATCTAAAATCGTTACTCCGCACATTTTTCGAAGAGATCGCATCTCAACTACATTCAAGCTATTTTCATACTTCCTCTGACATACCCAGGATTCGCTGCCATACAATAAGGTAGGTACCAATATCGCGTTGTGGACAGCAACTCGAGCATTCTTGCTCAGACTTTAACTACCCATCAACGCCGACATGGCCCCATTCACCTTATTTCCGGCAGTTATCCTTCTTTCAATATCTTTTTCATACTTTCCATCTCGTGTGAACATGCTTCCAAGATATACAAATTAATTCACTTGCTCTATATAAGTAAATATATCTTTGTCTAGTTACCACAAGCTTTGCTTAATTTGGGACTTGGTCAATTTGTGTAGAATTGTCCCAGGTATTTATTATTATTATTATACTATAAAAGAGCCCTATATATAATTACCTTGGAGAACTATAATAATATAATTTCCAGTCACCAAAAGTGGTGTTTACGAGTTGAATGCATGTAACGACGACACCGCGCGAAGTCGTTATGACGGCAAAAGTTTCCTTATGTTGTTATCTCCTCTGTTTGTTTAATGGTGTCATTAAATTAAAACTGAGGATTCATTCGGTATTAAGGAAATTGTGCGGTCTCCGTTATGGCCGTATAATTTGGTATAATGCCTTCTGGATTAGCGTGTGGGATGTTAGTGCAAACATTTTCAACTGCGGATTAAATTTATTCGACTGTAATAATGTAAGGGGTACTGTGGGATTGTCACGTTTGCGTGAGCAATATTGAAAGGGCAGAGAAGAGACTCAATAGTTGGATTCATCGCTTAGTTCGTACCCGAAACCGCCGAGCATGTATTAAGAGACGGATAAATGTAAACGCGAATAGGTCGGTATGTGTAGAGAGAACGGGCTACTCTCTCTGCCTACCCCATGCGGGACAAGGCGCGACGATATTTTTTTAAACCTTTATAGTGATAAGCAAGGATGCTGCCTCCCTGATCGTAATTGGTTACATCCATCTTAAAACGATTGCAACACCAGAGGTATCGCTCGCGTTGTCCGCCCCTGATATGTATGTATTTACAGATTTGTATGTACATCTGTGTGTATATACCTTTCCACAAGGGGTAAGAAGAGGTATAGCTACCTCTTTTCACCAGACATATTTAGGTGCCAACGTGCCAAATGATAATTCCATCGCTGTGTCTCAAGCACGACTGTGAAATACCTCCTTCATTTTCTTCTAAACCTTTTTGATGTTGTTTTCTCGTACAGGTCGTTTGTAATTAATCATTGCACTTAAGTTTATAAAATATCCTCACGCCTTCCCACAAGGGTCCCCGAAGGGGTAGGCAGAGGTGTATAGGTAATACCCACACACCCACTTTCCGCCAGAGGTATATTAGGTGCCAACGTGACAGATGGCGAGTCCATCGCCGTTACTCAAGCACAACTATACATACGCCTTTGAATTTCTTCTCAGACGTATGCAGGTTTCCTCTCGATGTTTTCCTTCACCGTAAAGCTCGTGGTGTGACTAATCACTGTACTTAAGTTCATAAAAACTCATTGGTACAGTCGGGATTCGAACTTGCGATCTTTGTGTCGCAGGCAAGTGCTCGAAACACTCGGCCACCACGGCTACATAACATAAAATATTAATTGCCACAATTGGCCTTCTTACTTGCATGCTCTACGTTGCAGTCGACCACTCGAGCTACTTTACCACCATAGCTCAATTAGTTTTGCCCTCTTTGTGTTGCAGTGTCTACTTGAACCACTCAGTTACCACCTCAGTTGATGTTCAGATATTCATTATAGGAATGTTATGTTATAAGGTCTATATTATATCCATATTAAGACGACCGTCTGGTCTAGTGGTTAGAGCTCCTGACTGCGAAACTTGAGAATTCGGGTACGACTCCCGCTGAGGGCAGATATTTGAGTGATGAACACGAGTATGTGTACCTTAGTCTTGGATGTCCTATGTATTTATGTATATATCCTATCTATATAAGTAAATATATCGTTGTCTAGTTACCATAACACAAGTTTTGCTTAATTTGGGACTAGGTCAATTTGTGTGGAATGGTGCCAGGTATTTATTCTAAAAAAAAAAAAAAAAATATCGTTGTCTAGTTACCATAACACAAGCTTAGCTTAATTTGGGACTAGGTTAATTTGTGTGGAAAAAAAAATTAAGTGATATAATTCTGTCTCTTAAAGTCTTAGTGTTTTTGCAACTTACTTTACTTGTGCCCGAAGAAAACAGTTTTTAGAGATCAAATTTCCGAAAGGAGTTTCATGATTTTTAACAATTTTATTAGTGGGTAGAGATAAAAAGCTTCCAACATAATACTTTGGAGATGTAACGGGTGTCACCGCCTAATTCGCCCCTCTATAGCACGGCTCGACGAACTCCACTCCAACCTACATTTAACTGAGTTGCAGCCGGCAGCTGATTGGTGCGCGCGGACAAAAGACGAGCTCGCTAGGTGTTGGCTCCCAGCCAACTCCTCGACACAGATTGAAAAACCACAAACATAATGTTCATATTATTTTCAATGTTCTTTTTATATTGTGCTATGGTAGCCGCACGATGATTATTTGACTACCCGTCTAGCACGAGCGTTGCGTAACTACAACCTCTGCTTTCTGTACCACGGGTTCGATGCCCGCAGCAAATGTTTCTATGCTTTTTTTTGTATTCATCCCACACTTAGAAAAGAGTTCTTATTATTATTTATAATTATATGGTGTTGAAGTTACAATTTAAAACATCGGAGAGTAATCATTTGATCGGTATTTTGATTAATTTGATGGACCGCATTTTACTCTTTAAAAAAAAAAGTAGAACTCCTAACACAGAGTGGCAACGCGCAAGTGATACTTCGGTATTGTAAGCTTAAATAGGCTGCGGTAACCGTTTTCCATCGGGTGGGCCAGTATGCAAGTTTGCCACTACTGTTGATTAAAAAAAAATGCATTCAGCTATATTGAAGTCGCTTTCAGGTCATTTGTTATGCTACAGCACAAAGATCTTTTCAAATCTATCGCCTATGAAATCACGTGGTACAGCTAGTCACGAAAATAATTCCTCGTTATCGGCCACCATCTTTGTCTTTAATAATAATAATAAAGCCTTTATTACCGAAAATAATTACATTTTTACATTTTGTGTCTTAAATGTTTTTTTTAGATAAGAATAGAACAATAAAAAAATAGTTTAAAAGAGAAAGATAAAACATTTTAAAGACTAAAACTGCCCTTTTATAAAATATCTCTTAGTTCGGTTTGCCTTACGGCAAAGGCCTCCTCCAGTTCTCTCCATTGTTTTCTGTCTGCCGCTACTCTCATCCAAAGTGGTCCTAAGGTTGATTTTAGGTCATCCTCCCATCTTATTGTTTTACGACCTCTGCTCCTCGTGCTGCCCCTTGGGTACCATAATGTCACCTGTTTACTCCACTTTTCTTTCTTGCAGCGGAGCATATGACCAGTCCACCGCCATTTAAGTTGGTCTATGCGTGTCAGTATGTCGGTTAGTTTAGTTTTGCGCCTGATGTCTTTACTTGTTACTTTGTTTATTAGTTTTACGCCTAGCATGCTTCTTTCCATACTTCTCTGGCATCTTGTGAATTTGTCCCTATGGCGTTTCGTCAGAGCCCAAGTTTCACATCCGTACGTAATGCAGGGTAGGATACAAGAGTCAAACGTCTTCTTCTTTATCTTCATGCCCAGTTCCTTGCATTTCATGATTTCTTTCAATGCCTGGTATAAGTTCTGGTATAAGTTCAATGTCCTCTGTATTATGGTTTAGTACCTACATTAGAATGTTCTGTATTAGGCAATTGCATTTTAGACTGATTTGGACTGTGTTCTTCATATAGTAAGCGATAGTAGTTTGTTGCTATATTTTGGATTTTGCTGCGAGTAGTGGTTGATCGATTTTTGTTTGTTAACTTTGGTATCCATTCTTTTCCTTGTTCGCGAAGTTCCTTGAGCGCTTTTCTTGTGCCTCCCGTTCTGCTAATGTGACTCTCTAGGGTCTTAATTCTTCTGTTTTTCCTATCCTTCCTCATACTTTCGAGAATCTGTTTGCTAAGATTACTGATTTCTTTTTGGTTTCCTTTCTTGTCCCTTTTCTCTATAAGGTGTCTTCTGTCCTCAATTAGTTTTAATGTTTCTTCACTATGATGAGATTTTATACTCTTGTTTATTTGTATTCTTGCCTGTTCCTTTAGTTTGTTTTCAATTTTTTTATATTTATCGTTTAGGTCCATCTCGGAGGTAACTATTTCCATTAGGTCATCTGTGGTGTTGTTTGAGTTTTTCTTTTCACTAAATGTTTGTAGGTAGTTCATTTGAATTCCTTTTGGTCTTGGTTCTTTAGTACCTTTTTTATTTAGACAACTGCGTACCATACGGTGATTAGTATTGAAGTTTAAGTTTTGTACTATTCCGGTATCACTGAACGACCTAGCTTTATTGGTTATTATGTAATCAATTTCGTTTCTGGTCTTTCCATCTGGAGACACCCAAGTCCATTTGCTTTTGGGTTTTTTGCGGAACATGGAGTTTAGAATTGTAAAATTTTTCTCAAGTAGAAATTCTACCAACTTTTCTCCATTTCTGCTTCTTTTACCACTTCCGTATTTACCTATTATATGCTCTTCTCCAGCTAATCTCGCAATCGTGCGAGATCTTTGTCTTTACTTGTATAATATTTTTTTAGATCTTAGAAGAACAATTCCTTCCTACGTCCATCGACATTAATATGTTTCAATCCACAAATCTTTTACCTGGACAAGACTATTTATTCACTGGACCAAGAATAAAACCATTCCAGTTCACAAATACCCCGTTTTATCCCTTATATTTCGATTATTATAATGTATTTTTATATCTTTCTAGTAGTCAGTGTATCCCATTCAAAAAAGAAAACTCTCCGTAACCCATCATTATAGTTGATATTTGTCTGAAGATAACTTGAAGGGCAACTCATATGTTCCCGATTTCGTTTGGCAAACAAATCCCGAACAAAATATAAGATCCATTAAAGCGCAATAGGGATCGGCAATGTGAAATTGATTTTGGTCGCAGGATTTTATATGTTATTGCGTTGTGAGCTTTCGCGTGCCCTTTCCCGCGTTGCTGTCGTCATACGAAGATGAAAATGTAAACAGAAAACATTGGTAAGGTTATATCGAGCCTACCTAGTTTTACATACATGCATATCGTCACGCCAAGTCCCTAACGGGGTAGGCAGAGAGTATAGAGCGCCAGTTCTCTCTAGACTTATATACCTCTTTCGCTTCATCGACATTCATCAGTCTCTTCATATATGCTCGTCGGTTTCGAGTACTCTTAACGTTCGTACTAACGTCCTTGAGAGTCGGATCGATTTGATCCAGGTAGTTGAAACGTGGCCTTCCTCTGCCTCTTCTTGCACACAGTTTTGCTTTGTATATCTGTTTCGTCAATCTTTCTTCACTCATCCTTTCTATGTGTCCAAACCAACGTAACACGCCTTTCTTCATCTTTACAATCACGCCCTCATTCACGCCAGTTGATTTGCGAATCAAGTTATTACCTAGTTTTATTGTTTGATATTAACCTTATTATGTTCTGTTATTAACCTTAACATCCACAATATTGTTGCGTATACAAATATACCTAAATGAGTAGTATATCCTCACACATATCCACAGGGATCCCCGAAGTGTATAGGTGATACACATACACCCACTTTCCGAGACATTATATACCCATTTTAAGAGAGGTAGGGCATAACGGGTTTACCGTTCGAGCTGCCCGACTGGGGCATAACCTCCACTTTATAGAAGTCCGTAGCCAAATAACAGATTTTTTTTGTGTTGTGTTCCTACGCGGTGAATAAGTTTTCCAGTAATGAGCTCCTTGGGGAGGGGGGGATTGTTACATTGTGTTGGAAGTAGAGGGATTAAACCCATTATGCTGCCAACACACTATAACTCTCCGAACACAGAGTGGTAACACGCAAGTGATACTTCGGTATCGTGAGCGTAAATAGGCTACGGTAACCGTTTCCCATCAGGTGGGCCGTATGCTTGTTTGCCACTCTTGTTGTATAAAAAAAAGATATATTTTAGGTCCATCGTGAGGTTTGTAAGTCTAGAAAGAAGTGGCTCTACGCTCTCTGCTCAACCCACGATGGACTCGGTGTGGTGACATGTAAATATCGTACATATCTTCACATCTATCGTCACATCTGGATAGAATGGGCCAAGGTTGCTCATGACCCTGCCAACTATCTCCTCCGCCCGCTCTCCTGCCGCTTTAGACACTTCGAGCATCTTAGTCGTCAGTTTTGCAGTAAGCACATCGGAAGCACTTCACCCCACTGGCTTGCCGCCAGCTTGCTTGTATCAATTTGAATTTCCCCTCTGAGTTGTTTTGTTAACGGATTGATGGGAGATGACTCTGCACTTCCAGCGGCTGTTTTGATTAAGGGTTGTTTTTTTATTACATTTTAATACCGTGCAGACAAGTTCGTGTTGGCGGTTATCGCTTAAACATATCTATCTTCACGCTTTCCTACATGAGTTCCTAAAAGGCTACGCAGATAGTGCCATCTACGAAGACGCGCCCCAACAATATCTAGTCGAGAGGGTCGCAGGATGCGAGGAGTATGACCCGACTCCATTATTAGAATTTTCTTCATAATTCGTCTTGCTACCTAGACAATATTTTGTTCGCATCCGTTTTTAAATTACCCTTAGTTTTGTTTCGCACTTGCAGTCGTAAGGTACATTTTATCACAACATTGGCGCAATAAACTTGTCGGACAACTCCGTAGCCACGTAAAAAGTACACATTTATTGAGGATTCCTTAGAGTCCCGTGTCTAGAAGCTATTCGTTAAACGACTTATTTACGGCCGTGTCTTACATAAATAGCTAGTTTTTTGTTTGCGTGGATATATGTTACTCAATCACACCAGAAAGGCACAACGGAATAGGTTGAAATTTGGCAAAGACAAGGAAAATAAGCAGATATTTATTTATTATAGATAAAAATCATAACATGCGCCAGTAAAACTGCGAGGTACAGCTAATATATTTAAGCGACTAGAAATAAATATAATATAATAATATATCCTCACGCCTTCCCACAAGGGTCCCCGAAGGGGTAGGCAGAGGTGTATAGGTAATACCCACACACCCACTTTCCGCCAGAGGTATATTAGGTGCCAACGTGACAGATGGCGAGTCCATCGCCGTTATAGTAATATACTAGTAATATTATATTGAAATACCTTTTCTAGAGCTTACAGCTATCATTTAACGTAAACTAAAACCCTATTATACAACATCAGATTATTTTAATGATGGCCATGCATAGCAATGAATTGCTCTTCTTGTACAGAGTTTATATGTAAGTTTAATCTTTTTATACCACTACGCTAAAGGGAACAAATGTTAAACAAGGAAACCGGGGAGTTTGTTTTGCAGTTTCTTCTCCTGACAGGTTTTTTCTTCTTGGAAACGGTGATAACTTTAGTTTTTATTTTGTATGTGACGTTCAATAAGTGTTGCCTGTATCCCTTACGTTGTCTGATTTTACATACATACATATCATCACGCCAAGTCCCTAACGGGGTAAGCAGAGAGTATAGAGCGCCAGTTCTCTCTAGTCTTACATACCTCTTTCGCTTCGTCCACATTCATCAGTATCTTCATACATGCTCGTCGGTTTTGAGTACTCTTGACGTTCCCGTCCTTGAGTGTCCGATCTTTTTGATCCAGGTAGTTGGAACGTGGCCTTCCTCTGCCTCTTCTTGCACACACTTTTGCTTTGCATATCTGTTTCGTCAATCTTTCTTCACTCATCCTTTCTGTGTCCAAACCAACGTAACATGCCTTTCAATTTACAATTACGCCCTCATTCACGCCAGTTGAATTGCGAATCTCTTCATTGGGGATTCGATCTAATATCGTTACGCCGCACATGTTTCGAAGAGATCGCATCTCAACTGCATTCAAGCTATTTTCATACTTCCTCTGACATACCCAGGATTCGCTGCCATACAATAAGGTAGGTACCAATATCGCAACTCGAGCATTCTTGCTCAGACTTTTACTGCCCATTAACGCCGACATGGCTCCATTTACCTTATTTCCGGCAGTTATCATTCTTTCAATATTTGTTTCATACTTTCCATCTCGTGTGAACATGCTTCCTAGATATACAAATTCATTCACTTGCTCTAGAATTTGCCCATTTACCGATATAGCACACTCGGTCTGTCTGATTTTATTTTATTTTAATTGATATGCATACATATATTTTTATCATTACGAGAAAACTTCGTTTTTAATTGAAATGTATATTAATATCTACTATTTATTACATCATTGTCTATATGTATAAGTTCATATTTAGTTGAGGTTAGTATATTATATACAATTACAAGAATAATTTTTCTTCAGCCATAATGAAGAAACTGATGGATCTGAATTTGTCCAGGACACAAGACCCGTGAAGCCCGTCGAAAATTGTCCTCAAACCATTCAGATTATACAGAGGGCAAGGAAGCAAGGAAGATCTTAATAACTGGTCGCTACATACAATGCGAATGCTACAAAAGAAAATAATATATATATTTCGCTTGAGACAGCCGTCTGTCCATCATATCGCTCTCCCTTTTGAAAAAATTCCAGGCATTATTAATTCCAATGAGATATGATACGACAAAATTGATGTTACTTTGGGCAGGTAGATTGTATTTGGGTTTTATTGGGGCTCAAGTCTTAAATGGAAACGTCTGCTGATATTATTTGGTCTTATAAATAACCTGAGGAGAAAACACGGTAACTTATGCTTTCTAACTCAAAATGGTAAGCAAATAAAAGCTACAGAAGGCTTCTTATTTCCACGCCTAATAATAATCACCAGAAGAAGTAGTCAGAAGTAGTCACGCGGAGTGCCTCACGGCGGGAAGTGGAGTGTGGAGTGTAGGATGGGTGTATGGAATGTAAGAGGAGGTATGGCTGATAAGATGAACGAATTGATCGATGTTATGACAGAGAGCGAGTTAGACGTTATGTGCTTGTCAGAAACTAAGCGGAAGGGTAGTGGAGTAGACGAGCTCCCGGGCGGGAGTTTAGTGCTGTGGTCAGGAGTGGCAAACACCGAGCAAGCCTGCCAGGGAGTGGGAATTCTACTATCCAGCCGCTTGGCAGAATGTATGATAAGTAATGATGCGGTGAGCCCAAGACTTATTTGGGCTCGCTTTAAAATAGGCCTTACCCGACTATTTTTAGTCGCGGTGTATGCTCCGGTGGCCTCAGCGGACACTTGCGACCTGAATAAGTTCTGGGAATGTGTGAGTAATGTTCTAGAGATGAAAGAAGGGAATGAAAAGCTGATTATTTGTGGTGATCTGAATGGATGGGTCGGGACAGCCCGTAAGGATTACGAGGCAGTACTCGGCAAGAATGGTGATAAGAGAGTGAACGAGGCAGGCAAGCTGATATTAGATGTATGCATGGAGAGAGATGAAGAAAGGCATGTTACGTTGGTTTGGACACATAGAAAGGATGAGTGAAGAAAGATTGACGAAACAGATATACAAAGCAAAAGTGTGTGCAAGAAGAGGCAGAAAAAGGCCACTTTCCAACTACCTGGATCAAATCGATCGGACTCTCAAGGACGGGAATGTTAAGAGTACTCGAAACCGACGAGCATGTATGAAAAGACTGATGAATGTGGACGAAGCGAAAGAGGTATGTAAGTCTAGAGAGAACTGGCGCTCTATACTCTCTGCCTACCCCGCTAGGGACTTGGCGTGATGATATGTATGTATGTAAGAAGTAGTCAATATACCAGACGTATGCAAAGTAGTGTCTCAAAGAGTATGACGAGCAGACACGCTGGCACCTAAACTACATTTCTCGTGAAAATATTTTTGGTGCAATCTACGGTTTATTTTATTTTGTTATATATATATATAGATATATATATATAAATAAATATATATATATATATTAGTTTATGGTGATGGACTCGCCATCTGTCACTTTAGCACCTAAAATATATCTCTGGCGCAAAGTAGGTGTAAAGGTAAAGATTAAAGTTATGTCTCTCAAGACATATAGGGAGTTCAAAGAGGTTACACTGTACAAGAGCCCAGCTCCTAAATTATATTGATTTACACGTTAAATGTGGGTGCTGGTATTTATGTTTGAATGTTCTAATCAGAGAGAGTCCTTGAGACTAACTAATAATTTAATATGTTATTTTTGCATTTGATAGCCCATTTATTGAATACTAGCTGTGCCCGCGACTTCGTCCACGCGGAAAAGTGATATTAAGCTGCATTAATTAATGCATTTCCAAAAGAAGTGTAATTATTTACAAACTTAGAATGTAATATTAATTTATATGTATAATAATACTAAAAAATAAGTTTCAAGCTTCTAGCTTCAAAAATGACGTAATTTCCATACAAACTTTCATCCCCTATTGCAACCCCTTTCAACCCTTATTCGCATTAAAAGCCTATGTCCTTCCTGAAGCTCTAGGCTATCTCTGTAACAAATTTCATTTAAATCGGTTCAGTAGTTTAGGCGTGAAAGGTAACAGACAGACAGAGTTACTTTCGCATTTATAATATTAGTAGGGATTTTAAAGGTTATTATATTACCACGCTACAGGAGTACCTACAGGAGCAGAGTGCAGATGAAAGCTCGGGGCATAGGCAATTGGTAATAAAACCGTTATACAACTTGGCCCTAATAGATGCCCATAAGTAGGCGAACACCGAAATTAATGTTCAATTAACATAATCATAACGTGGTCACGTGGTAATTAACATGCGTCCGGCTATTAACACGCTTGCTCTATAAGCAGCCTCTGTTTACTATGCAGACACGGTTGGTGCATCGTTCACCGCTTATGAACGTGTGAATGAGCGCATTGAAAGGTTTAGTGTATGTTCGACGTTGAGGGATATGCAGAGTGTGACAATATGTTTTCGCTGGCGATATATTTGGGTGCCAGTGTACTGTCACCGCTTCTCGATATTCTTGGAAATGTAGGTTTTCTCACGATGTTTCACCGCGATTGTGGTGTGATGAATCCAAAGTGTCCAAAAAATCCAAGTGATCAAACAATACAGCGTTCGAATCTAATGCCTTTAATCTAAAGCCTTTGTGTTTCTGGTGACTAATTGAACTCGGCCATGGCACTTTCTATTTATTTCAATCATTTCCAACAAAAACTAAATCTCACATAAAGTAAACAGACCATATACTAAATTGGTTACAAAGCAAAGCTAGTGCTTAGATCGGTGGTTTCACCCGCATACAATGTTCGTTGATATTATGATTCAACGCAATTGTATAGATACATGGATATCTATACAATTGCGTTCATACGTTTTTGCGTCCTCAAATATCCTCACAAACTTTCAGATGTATAATTTAGTCAAATATACGTATAGAAATATACAAGTTGTCGCAGAATATATAACAGTTGTCTTCTAAAACATGTAGACGAATGTGTTCTTATGACGATGCAATACAATAAATAGATAAAAAATATTTACAACATTATTAAAGTGGATAATATACACTCCGAAACATAGTTTTATCCTGTCTGTCGGTCTGACTGTCATTCTGTCATGTGTCAATGTCCTAATACACACAACAAACAGACATGATTATCATACGTCAATGTCAGTGGATCGGAATGTTCTTTTCAGCATAGTAAACTTTTCTCATTTAATATGGTGTCAATATTAAATTCAATATAAAATGCTCAATATTGAGCTAGAAAAAATCATTAGACCTTATAAAACCGTCGTCGGCAAGCTGTCTCATTTGGCCCGCGCTATGAAGACGTCCAGTTCAAATACACTCCAGCGAAGCAGATTTCATTTAGCCCCGTCTCCTTTTCACCCCGCTTTTTCTCCAGTCTGTAAAGAAGCACTCGTAAAGCAGATTTACTGAAGGCTTTCGGATATCAGTACATTGAAATGTTAGGCTTATATTTATTGGGGCCGTTCTGAAAATACGGGAAGCATAATGAACGAAGCTTTGTTTATAACAATATTTTTTTCGTAGCTTTAAGTTTTAAGTTTAAGGGAGATAGAGGAATATTGAAATCCACGATATAGATAGGCCACTAACATAGTAAACACTAAACACTAAACGCAAGAGAAGATCTTGAATTAAATTTTAATATATATTAATATTGTGCCTACATTAATGAAACAGTCTGTAAGCCTAGAGAGCATTAGCGCTCGTCTACTGCCTGCCTTGTAAAGGACTCTAATTAGGGGTGTACCCTTCATTAATACAGACTATCGCAACCTAGGCATAAAATCAAATTCCCTAACAAGCTCTCAGCACGTCGTCACGTTTATTATCAAATTGGGTTTATATTCAAATGGTATTTGTTTCATATTTTGGGAATGCTCTGCTCATAAATATGTAGCGACAACGAATTCCCTATCGTTAAGTTTATTTTCTCTGAGTAATTGGCAGGAGATGGTAGCATGTTACACCGAAGCTGGAGGCATTTTGTGTACTCTCATGTTTACTTTCATTTTATATGGATTCTTACTGCGGAGAATGCGGGGAAGATCGGGTTTGCATAAAGAATGATGAAGACAAATAGTTATTTATAGATTCACTCACAAATGCTTATTTGGCTTAATTAAATATTTCTTACAATAAACTGTTTATCCCGCTCAGCATCACTTTGGTGTAAGAATTCTAATTTCGAGCCCTATCGCCATGCCGCTAATAAAATTTGATTCAGTCCAATTCTTCAATATTTTTTCATGATATAATTTAATCAAAAAGTCAAACTTACACACTCACTTACCGCCAGAGATATATATTAGGTGCCTACGTGCCAGATGGCGAGTCGATCGCCGTTACTCAAGCACAACTTTACATACGTCTTTGAATTTCTTCTCAAACGTATGCAGGTTTCCTCTCGATGTTTTCTGTTACCTACAACAGTACATGTATTATCCCAACCAATAAATCTAAAATCGTTGCAATGCCTCCGTCAAATATAAACGCTCCACGAGCAAGAGATTTGAGGCATTCGTCAGATTTGCCCCATTTTCTTCTTCACGATTATAACGAGTGGGTACTTAATAAGTATGTACGTTTATGAAATATTCGGTCTGTGAGGCAGTTATTCATGAAAATTTCATTCAAATCCCGCACACTTCGGCTCGAGAGGGAAAAATATATAATAAAAGGCATTCGCAGACGTTAATTCCGCGTTCTTTTTCTTTTTTTTCCCGTTTTACGTATGTAGGAATGTTCGAAACTTTTCATGTCGGGAATGTGGTTGAAATTAATGTAGGCAGAAGTGTATGAGTATTTTGGTGGATTGTTTTGTCTGATTCTAACTTTTTTTTTATTTTGTACCACGAAGGTGACTCACAAGCGTATGGTCCGCATGGTGGTAAGCGGTTACCATCGCCTTTGGACGCTTATAACAAAAGAGTATCCCCTCCCAACCCTACTGGAATCCTTTCGTCATCTTTTTGTATACTTGAAGAATAATCGCAGATACCTGTATACACGGAAATGCTAAACACTGTCTCAACAGAAATGTTGGAAATGTGCATGTGCAAGTTGATATTCAAACCATTTAATTTAGCCGTATAGTTAAATACATACGTCCGTGGATATGCATTTAATGCAGCATGTCCTGACATTTTGCCTTTGTACTCCAGCCTCTGCAACTAAGATTCGTTATGTCAGCCATGTTAGGACTCATTTTGAATTTGGAATGATGTAGCCGATAACGAGCACAATAATAGTATGCTCATTATATACATAGCTTCACGCCATCCCACAATGGTCGTCAAAGGCGTAGGCAGAAATGTGCAAATTCCCTCTTTTCAGCAGAGTTATATTAAGGTGACATACATCTTTTTAATTTCTTTTAAAGCGTATTAAATTCCTCGATGTTTTTCTTCACCGTAAAGCTGGTGGTGATGGTGGTAATGATGGTGTTATGTATGTAAGTCTAAAGAGAACTGGCGCTCTATACTCTCTGCATATCCCATACTTACTTGACTTACTTAAATTCTGAAAACAATAAATTTCTACAGTCTTGCGTCTTTGCGTTGCCAACCGGCCATCACGGCTCACCGTTCATCTTTAGGATTAATTGATACACGAATACGTCATCCAGAGTAGTCACAATTTAGCCTGAAAATATCTACGCGCAAAATGTGTGTTATCACTCGTCCACTGACTCCTATGGGCAGTTTAATTGTACTATAAGTAAAATAAATTACGCCTGAGCTTAGTGTTCGGTGACCAAATCACCGAAAAATACTACACCATTACCGACGTTTATGGGCCCTATAGCCCCCTACAGGTGAGTCGTAAAATATAATAGGGAGCATCGAATGCGCCGCTAAAGGCTAATCAAACACGCCACACGCGATCGCGTGCCAACTAACATGCATGTAACAAGGATACCGCTAGGGTGTCAAGATAAGCAGGTAACGACAAGTATTCATACCATCATCAGGAGTTTTTAGAAGGAGCTCTATTTCTTTCTAGACTTACAGTTTTTTTTTCATCAGGCCCATATTATGGTAAACGGTTACCGTTGCCTATTTACGCTAACGATACCGAAGTATCACTGCCACTCTATGTTTGGAAAGTTATACTGTGTTGACAGCATCATAGGACTAATCCCTTTGCTGCCGTTCTTCAGAGTCTTTATTCATGCTCGCCGGTTTTGAGTACTACACGAAAGCTTTCACGGATGTCAATATTAAATGTAAATTAATTACTATTAAAAATGTGATTCTCTAATTTTTTTTCGGATAGCTGCAGTACTATAGGATTTACAATGAACTAGAGTGGAATGAATGAAAAAAACAAATGAGACTCGTTCAACTAATGGTCTACTCAATGGCCCCGCTCGAGGTATTTGGATTATTTTTTATGTTCTTAAGTGTCATTCAATTTACGATCACTGGATAGGATTCAAGGCTTTAGATAATTCAATGTTCCCGTCCCCAGTCCACCTGGGGCAACTGAAACCTAATTCTAGCTCTATATTAAGGCGTCCTTCCACTTCAAGGTGGACTAATGCAATCTATAGGTGAGGTGTTCTAGATGCCCCTTGGAGCTATTTGTCTATAAATAGGCTAGATATGAATTGATCCTTAATATTTGGCTTAGGTAGTATGTTAGGCGTATGTCCGAAATTAGATGTGTTAGTATTGCCTACATTTCTGCGTACCCCTAACCCATAGTCCTGTTTGTTGTCCTCAAAGATGTTTTATTTCATACTAGCTATGCCTACGACTTTGTCCGCGTGGAACAGTGACTTTGGGCAGCATTTTTTGGTCATATCTTTTGGTATACCACGATATATTATTGAAAACCACATCTAAATCGAATAAGCCGTTTCTGAGCGTGCACAAACGTACAGAGAAACAGACAAAAATTCTAACAATCACTGTTTTGGGTGCTTTTTGAGTTGATAAAGGTCCAATAATTATTTTTCTCATATTGGTCATATCTGAAAATTTGTCAGGGATCCCTGACTGTACATGGAATCTTCTATCTCTTCTACCATTTTTATTAAATGTATTGATGATGATGATTGATTTACAATTTACATTGTATGAACATAGGCTTATAATCTTAAATGTATATCACGCATGCAAATGCAAAATATATTGAAATAGCAAAAGATGAACGTGAACCAATTGGTATTAATCTTTATTTCCAACAAAATCAATAATATAATTATAAAAATACATCTTCCACGTTTTTTGTTCACCGGAATCGGATTCAATGTCCGAGCTACCGTTGGCGCTCGCACGAAAACAACTTCCTGATAAAATATAGAATAAACACAAAGAAAATATAGTCTATTAACGTCGCTTCCTCAAACCTAACAAACCATATTCTAAAATAAGCCGGCCTTAAAATAATACAATAGCAATAAACTTCTGTATCTACCAGCCGTCCTTTAGTAATTAGTGTAATTGGGCAGACTAATTGCGAGTTTCAATGGGAGATAATGAGAAAAGCCTTAATATTTTTTTTTACCTTCTGGTACACCCGATTAATACTGGCAATGAGAAAAAAGACGTCTTAATTTCGTTTTAATAATAATATATCCTCACGCTTTTAACCTGCCTACCTAGGCAGTGAAATATAGTACTTACACTCTCACTTCGTTGATCGAGATTTTTTTTTGGGTGCCAAAGTTACAGATGGCGAGTCCGTCGCCTTACTCAAGCACGTCTATACATTCGCCTTTGAATTGCTTCTCAGACGTATGCAGGTTTCTTTTCGATTATTGCCTTCACCGTAAAGCTCGTGGTGTGACTAATCACTGTACTTATGTTCAGAAAAACTCATTGGTACAGTCGGGGTTCGAACGTGCGATCTTTGTGTCGCAGGCAACTACTCGAACCACTCGGCCACCACGGGTATCATTTAAGGTCAACGGAAAAATTACAAAACTATTGAGAGTATATATTACATACTCTGGGGCAAGTTGCTCTAGCAAAATCCAATTTGGAAATTGCTTATGAGCGTATATCCTCAGGATACCCAGAATCCGTATGATAACGGCCGTATGAAAATTATGGCACAATCAAAAATACACTTTGGCATAATGCAAATACGACATAAAATGATTTAGGGAAGGAGAGGGATGAGGTATAGGTAGTGTTGTATCCATATTCTGTAATATTTTATTATATTTTATTATTTCTTAAATATACATTATTATGATCATGTTTATATGAAAACTCGCTTGTTTTTTGGCGTCTGTTAAAGTGTGGAATAAAAAGATGTAATCCACGATTTTACCCGCTCTTAATGTGCTATAACTATGCTTTATCTTATACTTAAACAGGTATTTTACGGTAACTGCATATTTAGATTGAAATGGTTGCTGGTCGAAGCAATTAAATAAATAAATGAAAAGGAAAATGAAAACTGTCATATATAAACCTAACTCACTTCCTAGTTACTTATATATTTATCAAAAAGGAAAAGATATTACTATCCATCTGTCGCTTTCTCCCTTCGGAAATAATCGAATTCATACGAACAACAAATCTCTAATTTTAAAAACATCGTATATAACAATCTAAATAGAATTAAAAATAATTAAAAAAAAACCCATAGTAATAACTGTAAGGTTGACGTAAATCAAACTGTAATCCAGAATAAGGACGGATGGGGTCAGCGATTCTCAATTCACTGGTAATATTCTGACGCAGTTCTACATAGTCCCCATAGGTATTATGATTACGTGTATTATGATGTATGTATGGGATGATTTATTCACTATCATTGGGATATTTAGGTGGAATCCATTTATTTACTTAAGTAACAAAGGTATTGTGTGACTGTGATTGGATTTTACTGCTATACATACATATTATTCTACCAGAACCTGAATAATTCAATTAAATTCCTTATTACCATTCCACTTATAAATAAATACCTTGGGATAAGAGCCGTGGTGGCCGAGTGGTTCGAGCAGTTGCCTGCGACGCAAAGGTCGCAAGTTCGAATCCAGACTGTACCAATGAGTTTTTCTGAACTTAAGTACAGTGATTAGTCACACCACGAGCTGAACGGTGAAGGAAATCATCGAGAACCTGCATACGTCTGAGAAGAAATTCAAAGGCGTTTGTATAGTCGTGCTGGAGTAACGGCGATGGACTCGCCATCTGTCACGTTGGCACCTAATATACCTCTGGCGGAAAGTGGGTGTGTCGGTATTACCTATACACCTCTGCCTACCCCTTCGGGGACCCTTGTGGGAAGGCGTGAGGATATAGCCCCAAATTAAGCCAAGGTAGTACTATGTAAACTAGTAGTGGTGGTCGAGCGGTTCGAGACAAAAGTTGCAAGTTCGAATTCCGACTGTGTCCATAAATTCTGAACAGTGATTACTCGCCACATGAGTTTTACAATGAAGCAACATATTGGGAGGACACCTGCATACGCTTGAGACGAAGTCAAAGACGTATGTATAGTCATGCTTGAGAAATAGCGATGTACTCGCCATCTAACGCGTTGGCACCTAGAATATATATCCGACGGAAAAAGTAGGTGTGTGTTTTTTTTTATACAACCAGAGTGGCAAACAAGCATACGGCCCACCTGATGGGAAACGGTTACCTATTTACGCTCACGATACCGGAGTATCACTCGCGCGTTGCTACTCTGTGTTCGGGGAGTTATACTGTGTTGGCAGCATAATATAGGTCTAATGCCTCGGTTGGAAAAACAATATAACAATCCTTCCCCCCTCCCCAAAGAGCTCATTACTGGAAACCGCGTAACACGAAAGAAAACCGCGAATCTATTCACCGCGTAGGAACACAACCCAAAAAAAAATATTATTTGGCAACGGACTTCAATACAGTCGGTCAGCTCTAAATTAGAACGGAAAATCCGTCATGCCCTACCTCTCTTACTGTGTGTACTACCGAAACAACTCTGCCTACCCCTTCGGGGAGCATTATGGGAAGGCGTGAAGATACATTGTAGCATAATAATATAGACTCTGTGGAGAGGGCTGTTAGGGTTTAGTTTCAGTTGTGATGTTGACTCAATTAAGTATAATAAAACTGCATCACCAAATGCTGAGCAAATTGTTGCTTTGACATCAAACATGAACGTCCAGTTGTTAAGACGAATGGGAAAATGTTTGAGACTCGTTACTTTAAGTTGGTCGGGATCTGTTTTTATTGCAACTATGTGCGCCACGCGGTTTTACCCACGAAATTTTTCACATTTCGGGAAAAAAATTAATTTTCCCCGTTTTTGTAATATTTTACATTGATGCTTTTCTCCTATTGGTCGAACCGTGATTTTATGTATAGCCGCCCTCAATAAGCGGGAATTCCTGAGCGCGTTCAACCACACAAACCAACAAACTTCAGCTTTCTAATAATAGTTTAGATTTTCAATTTATTCTATTTACAAACATACATAACCCGTTCCCGTCCTTGAGTCCGATCCAGGTAGTTGGAACGTGGTCTCTTCTTGCACACACTTTTGCATTGTATATCTGTTTCGTGAATCTTTCTATTTACAATTGTACGGCGCAAGCTATGTACAAATTAACCGTCAGCAGTTTACCTGCGGCTCGCGACTATTTAGTGTAAACATTCAGTTCACCAATATCAGCCGCTACGAGTGGACTCCTATCAATCAATATACAATATTGATCATTTATCAATAAACCTAATATCAAGCGGTTTCTATCAATTATCAACATCATTTTAAGTTGTGCGATCTTACACCGTACAACAATAACAACAATTTATCGTAGGTTTATGTTATATATTAACTGTATATAGTCTGTAAACAGTGACAAGTCACACAACTAGCTTTACGTTGAAGCAAAACATCGAAAGTAAATCTACATAGACTACTTAAGTAACGACGATAGACGCCGTCTGTCACGTTGGCACCTTAAAGATATATCTGGCGGGATGTAAGTGTGGGTAGTACCTATATACCTCTGCCTACCCCTTCAGGGACTCTTGTGGGAAGGCGTGAGGATATTACCACAGGCGACAACTTAATTGCGATTCAGAGAGGCTCCTAACAACGGGAGGTCGATTACAGAACAATTAGTCAAACTTTGAAGCCCGTATATATCGGCATCGGTCCCTTGAAGGATAAAACATCACTTTAATCCTTTTTAAAAGTTCCCAATTGTTATCCTAATTTATCTTTTATTGAAGCTTGAGCGACTTTTAATGAGCACTCAGCGAATAATACAAATGTCACTCTCGTTAACTTGCTGTGCCCCGCGGTTGCATCCGTGCTAAATTATAATATGACTTTAATTATATTTCTGCTCCGCTAGCTTAGGTGTTAGCATCCTACTAATCCTACTAATGTTATAAATGCGAAAGATTGTGTGTATGTTTGGATGACTCTTACCTATTCAAGCCAGAACGGCTGAACGGAATTGAATAAAATTTGGCACAGAGATAGATTAGAGAGCTGGATTAACACTTGATATTTCATACCAGAAAAAACTATAAATAACATCATATATACCGCGGGTGAAACCAGAGGGTTCAGCTAGCTAGTAGCACAATTTGACCTTAGCAAATTGAAATTAAGTAAAGTCTGTGACTAGACAACGATATATTTACTTATATAGATAGATATATACATAAATGCATAGGACATCCAAGACTAAGGTACAAATACTCGTGTTCATCATATAAATATTTGCCTCGCGACCTCAAGTTTCGCAGTCAGGAGCTCTAACCACTGGACCAGCCGGCCATCTTATATATTTTATTTCGTTATATATTTTACGCCCGAAAAATCTACCAATGAAGTTATTTATTACACTATGATAGTAAAAGGATAATGATGTTAACTATGAACTCTGAGGCTGTCCGGAGTTCCCAAAATAACAGCAACCCAGGTTAAACATTACATCCCCGTACAAAAACAAGCTCTGATTTATTGTAGTGGAACAAAGGGGCTAATATTGACACGCCTCGTCGCTCATGCTGCTATAAAAAAATCTGATTCCATCACGCCGTGTTATCCGATACGTCTTTTGTCATTCCATATCCGGGTTCCACCCTCGCCCGGCTCATGACATAATTACGAAGTTTAGCCCAATTTCATGCCAGAAATTGGACTATGATTTAGGAAACGATTTTCGTGTTAAAGCGTCTAAAGTAGCCGTAATCTGTTGATTTATCACCCGGTGTAGTTGGGGGAAGCATATTTTATTATTGTTTAAATTAAGTTACGATTGGAAGAAAAACTTTCAACTGTTGTACTTTTTTATATATTCGAGTGGAATTTGCAAGGTGCTAGTTTCTCGATGTTTTTCTTCACCGTAAAGCTCGTGGTGTGCCTAATCACTGTACTTACGTTAAGAAAACCTCATTGGTACAGTCGGGATTCGAACTTGCGATCTTTGTGTCGCAAGTAACTCAAACCAATTGGTTACCACGGCCTCTATATATACTATTGGTTGCAAAAGAGTAAGTAAGTCGAGAAAGAACTGGCGCTCTCTCTTCCTACCCCGTGAGGGACACGTAATGTTATATAGAAAGACGTTATGGCTAATTAAATATGACTCATATTATATATCCATCTTTTGCTACTAAATCCACATATACGAGTATCACGTAAAACGAAATCCAAACTCGTTTTTGTAATTACATGGCGGCTTTCGCGGACGTGACGCGATTTCAGGGCAAATGAGGGGTGTTAGGGTGGGGGGTGCGAGTCCAAGTGTGATTTGTTACCTGGGAATTGTGAATTCAACGGATTCTGGTCGGGATTTCGAGTTGGTCTCTTTGACACATGCGCATTTGTGGGTGGTTATTTTACGACTTTTAATTTACATTGACGACCGAAAACGGACCGTAGGCTATAAGTAATTAAGCCTATTATCCGAGTGCCTAGGAGGATGAACCTATCCTACTAATATTAAAGAGCCGTGATGGCCGAGTGATTCGAGTAGTTGCCAGCGAAATAAAGATGGCAAGTTCAAACCCTGACTGTACCAATGAGTTTTTTTTACTTAAGTACAGTGATTAGATACACCACGAGCTTTACAGTGAAGACAATCATCGAGAGGAAACCTGCATACGTCTGAGAAGCAATTCAAAGGCGTATGTATAGTCGTGCTTGACTAACGGCATTGGACTCGCCATCTGACACGTTGGAACCTAAAATATATCACTGGCGGAATGTGGGTGTGTGGGTACTACCTATTCACCTCTGCCTACCACTTCAGGGACCTTTTCGGAAACTTGACTTCACAACTTGAATATATACAAAGCTGGAGCATGCTTGAATGATAAATTTAAAAGGACGTTTTTATGTTTTATTCGTAGTTTTAACAGACTATATATATTTTGTAGTCTATGGCCATGATTTGACAGGGCACTCTGTTCGGAAATCGAGTTACGATGTCCAATATTGATACAATTGTGCCAACAAAACGAACCAACATAACTACAGGACGGGTAGGAATTTGATTTGGACTCAATGCTACTCGGATACAACTTGGAGAAGAATATTTTTTGTGATATTATCAAGGCCGTTTTTTAGACATCCCATGTTCGTTGTTCTAACTATGAACTGTAGCAAAGATGAGCCCCTACATAGTATTCAGAGTAATTTGCAAACAAAAAACCTCTTTGGTTTTTTTTAAAGCGTCCTTAAATATACTGATGTATTACTTCTCCAGTTCACACTGCATACTTTAATTTATAAATAACTATAATTAATTAATAATAATTGATCTCTATGCCTTAATACCTTAATTCAATTCTGTTTTTTCCCTTCTGAGGTGATTGAGTAATAAACCTCCTCAGAAGGTTTCACATTGAATATAAGTAAGCTAACATACCACTCGGAAAATATTTGTCAGATGCCTGCCATTTTATCGGTTGATAAAGCCAGTCAAAAGCCGTGTTTCTCGATTGTTTTACGCCCTGGAGTGTGTAGATTGGATTGGCATTTTTCCGGGTTGTACTGGAATACAAATGATTTTTCTTTCTAAGTCACAATATCGACATATATATGAAGTAATTGTACTTAATATATAAGTACTCAGGAGCGGGTGTATTTAAAGTGACCTGTATGTATTACGAAATATTAATGTAAAAATCGAGGTAAACTTAATTTTGAATTTACTCTCAATTTAATGTCATTAATACTTCAGTTCAGTAGCCCTCTATGTATTTAAGTCGCACTGAACAATCTATAAAACAATTGAGCATGTTTGTTGTTTGAACATGTTATCTTTCTATGTTGTGTGATATCACTTACGATTCGAAAATTATTTACTTATTTGATTTTATCTCTTAACTAACTCTTTGCAAGATTCATTTTATTTTATACTGTATCTTTCAATCTGAGAGATGTCACAAAGAACGCAAGACCATTGTCATCGTGAGGCGTTCTGAGAAAACGTATTGCTTAAAAGCGCTATCGTTGCATATAACATTTCTAAAAGCGTGGTTGTTTCATATTTATATCCGCAGCAAGCAATTCTTTTAGTATAATCTCTATTTTGAGGGCGCCGCGTCAGAAATACATAAAATATTGCCAGGGCGAGGGCGCGGAAAGAATCTGCGCCAAGCATTTACCACCAACGGTGTTGGATTATTTGATTTGTTTTCGGTCACTTTAAAATGGCGACCTTTTTTCCGTAGGTTTTTGTTAGTAAGATTTAAAACACCTTAGTATTAATAATACAATTTCACTGCTTTATAAACGTTTTTTTAAACCATTGTCTCGAGGCTTAACGTTCGAAATGTAAAGGCCACTAACTACGCTACAACTAGTAAAATACAAATATGTGAAATATGTGACATTAGATAAATGTTACCACAATCGTAAGAGGCCACTGCATTAAAATTATAATTTCGACCAATTGGAACATAACTTGAAAACTTAAGTTAGGTAACTAGTACAAACGAGAGAATAAAAGTGTATGGTGAATATAAATTATTTTGTAGTAAGTAATGAGTAAAGTTTTATGCAGTAAATACACTCTCTCTAATATACGTAGCGGCGTCACGATGCATCACTATTCATAAAGGGTGTTACCATTTAATTATAACGCAAACTGCACATTATTAGCTTAATGTGACTGATCCGCGCACGTTCGCCATACATATGCCGTGACGTCATACCAGCATTATTTACGCGCAACACCCAATTTTGCGGAGTCAGATGAGATTAGTAATTGTTTTGTACATAAAACAGGTTTGCATTCAGGCAATGGCAGTGGCCAATTGGGCATTGTTTGAATATTTCAGTGCTTTGCGTTTCGTTTTTGTACGCTTTGAAGTATTTAATAATCACATTTGGATGTGAAATATATGATTTTTGTGCTGGGTAACCCTCACCACCACTATTGAACCAACGGGAACCATGCACATATATCATTAAAGTAGGTCCAATGCTTTAAGAGGAGTCCAGAAATGTACACACATCCAGGACCATTTATATATTCACATATTTTCTAAAAATAGGTCCAATGCTTTATAGGTCCAAAATTTATAGATTTTTTTGTCAGGAACCAATTTTAAACCAATAGCTATTTCTATCTTCTATTCACCTGTTTATAGAATTTAGATAAGTAATATAATATTATATCCTTAGATTTTATTTTAATATTATTATCCTTAGATTACGATGTCTGAGTCCAACCCTAAGTGAATTACGATGAAATGTAGACGGAATGGCACAACATTTTAGCCAAAACGTATCTGAGGGAAGCGAAGCTTAGCCACCGCAGCGGAATAACTTTAAGGCCAGCTATATACTAATGCATGAGCTTCTTAGAAACTGAAATAATTAAAAAGACAAACAAAATATAAATCATGGCTTAATCAAATCTTTTTTCGCAACAAAATGAACAAAGCAGCATACAACACTAATAAGCATTCGTCTTCATTAAGAAGCTTATTTAATTTCAAGCATAATTTCCGGTGTTTCAATTAACTTTTATCGAAGCAATTAATTTGAATTAAGAACTCTTAAGGAGATACAGCAGACGACAAAGTTTTTTATAAATATCTCTGACAAGCGATCTGAATTACCATAAACAAGTTAAGGGAAATACATTTCAGTAGATAAATTATGTATCAATTACTAAATAAAACGTTTTCACAGCCTTACTTCTTATTAAAAGTAACACGTTGGGCGCCAATTTTTGAGTCATGGTTCGATTTTATAACTCAAAGATTTACTTATAATAAAATTGGATTAGTTAAAATATTTTAGGTAATTAATATTTTGTGTGTGTAGCGTAGCATGAGATGACTAAACAATCAATTGCATGAATTGATTATTATTATTATTCGACCATTGCTTTATGCTGGCCTTGTACCTGACTATAAGATCTATACGTTTCATATCCGTGCCAGAAAAGTTCGTATTTGTTCAAAGAAATAGGGATAGGATACATGTAACTATGCTTTCTCCAAATATTTTTCTAATCTTTAGCCCCCAGTGCCTCCCTCATGGCGGTATTCGTTGTGCGAACTCCACTCTCTCTTATTGTGTCATAAAAGGTTACGGCAGCGTTTTCTGTATCATATTGTTTTAAGGGCTCGCCATATCGCGGATATAACGTGTTATGTATGATAACGTTGAACAAAAACGATTTAATAAGGCCCTATGTATTCGTTTGATAATTTCTAAATTATATTGTTATCTCACGCCCTGTTTTGTTTTCATTCGGTTTGAAAACAAATGCTGCTATTGTCAACCTTATGAGTTTATAACGTCAAATTTAATCCAATTTACTGAATAGGCTGCGATAATCGTTTACCATTTGTATGTCTGTCTGTCAGTGTCTGTCGTTATCTGTCATTGCATGGTATTAACTGATTAGATTATAAAATGGTGGCTATATATCGTAATATAATAATAGAAGATATAAATACACATCTCTGCGAAATTATACTAGCACCCATATAATTAATGGTAAGCACTAGCATTGACGCAATTTCTAGTATAGGTAGTTTAGCTAGCTTAATACAAGATTTAAAATTAGTGTGTGTAAGAGCAATAATATAATAAATAATATAATAAATATATAATAAATAATAAATGAGCTAAGGTGTCCGAGAGGTTCGAGCAGTTGCCTGCGACGCAAAGGTCGCAAGTTCGAATCCCGACTGTACCAATGAATTTTTCTGAACTTAAGTACAGTGATTAGTCACACCACGAGCTGAACGGTGAAGGAAAACATCGAGAGGAAACCTGCATACGTCTGAGAAGAAATTTAAAGGCGTATGTATAGTCGTGCTTGAGTAACGGCGATGGACTCGCCATCTGTCACGTTGGCACCTAATATACCTCTGGCGGGAAGTGGGTGTGTGGCTATTACCTATACACCTCTGCCTACCCCTTCGGGGACCCTTGTGGGAAGGCGTGCGGATATGTTATGTAAATAATATGTATTGCGATAACCTATTGGACGTGAAGACCGCTTGCTATCAAAAACATTAATATGCGCTCGTTAACATACAAATTGAAATAAAATTAAGCTTTAATAGCGTATATAAGACAAAATATTTATAGCTATAATTGTTTTTATTGATACTGGATTTTCTCTTGCCTGGTCATTCCGTTTTATGATGTAGAAAGTTGTTGCTGTAAAAGCTTCTCGTAATAAAACTTCGTACTTATTATCCACAGATTTCCTTCAGCTTTTGAACATATCTTGTCTCCTATTAGTATCTTAAAGCTTCGGAATTTGTTAATTTTCCATGTCTGTATGATGGGTGAACGAACTCTGTGTTTATGTTAGTTGTTATTCTCGTGATGGATCCATAACTTTACATCGTTCGTAAAAATCTAATTTGTCCAGACAGGATTTAAACTAGCAATCTTGCTTTGCACTGCAACTACCCGAACTCAGCCAACATGGCTTTAGTTTCACGGTAAAGTTAAACATCGCGAATCGTGCCTGAGAAACAGCAACAGACTACCATCTGTCACGTTTAATGAAACTTCGGTAAGAAGGCGGCATCTTTAAACGTTTGCCAACTGTAAAGAGAGAGCTGGTATATTTTTAAACATTCACGCCTTGGTCACAATCGGAAAACAATTCGAATTCAATTAATTATATTCGCGTATTTTTTTCAGCGGCAACTCTTTGTTTCGAACCCGGCGAATAACGAGGTAATTACACCAACAATGGATACAGACGACGATGAATGGAAAAAACCTCTTTCCGATGCAAAATAGCCTCCATTGTATACATTATTTGTTTTTTTTTTATTGATTTACTGTCACTGCCATAACTGTTTAGCTTTTTCTTATATATTCTGCGCTGAAATTATAAAAATATATATAATAGATAACGTACTGATTTGTTTTACACAACACCATGGATAAAAAAAAACTCTTTCTCGCTTAACTTTCCAATTCATACGTCTCTGTGCCGAAATTGGTAAAACAAGGGTAGGCATATTGTGTGTGAGTACAAGAAGATTGCTATTTAGCTTACCTTAAACGAATATTCTCCCAGTCTACATCACGCTTATCAATACCGCTACTTAAATATGAGGCCGAAACACGTACGGGGTCGTTCACCCCCAGAAGCACATGTGCGCTTAAATTGCTCAACGTTACAATATTCGGTGCATAATGCCTAATATATTGACAATGGCTAATACATGTATTCCTTATGTATACAAACGCGTGTTTTTGCGTGAAAATATTGTACTTGTGTAGCATATTGGCAAACGTGGCTCCTTATATACATACTTACACTTGGCTTTTTTGCCTCAGTCGTGTATAAAAAACCAAATTCTCGCATTTATCCGGTATCTCTCTAAATATTTGATAGCTCACTAATGACTCGACGCAAAGAAAGATCAAGATGATTGGTCAAATGGTCAATTGGACAAATAAAAAAAAATTTTTTTTATTAATAATAATAATAAATACCTGGGACAATTCCACACAAATTGACCTAGTCCCAAATTAAGCAAAGCTTGTGTTATGGTAACTAGACAACGATATATTTACTTATATAAATAGATATATACTTAAATACATAGGGCATCCAAGACTAAGGTACAAATATTCGTGTTCATCACACAAATATTTGCCCTCAGCGGGATTCGAACCCGCGACCTCAAGTTTCGCAGTCAGGAGCTCTAACCTTAATTAGAGGTTAATAGAGGTTATACAGCAATGATTAAGTGATGACAACCTTTACATAATAAGTAATACCTGTTGCAGGTCGTTACATAATTTTTGTCGAATAAAATAAAAAATGTGTTTACATATACGTATGCTTAATAGGTTATTATTGTTGAGGTTAGGTTTATGAGGTATTTAATAAATTATTTAAAGATTTGATTCTTTAAATAATTTGTTGTTCAGATAACAAATCAATGTTTACCAAATCTGTCAGGTTATCAAATCTTAAACCTGAGCGAAGCAGGGGCCGATAGTTAATTATAAAGTTAAGTCGTAACAAATAAATACACCGTACATAATTGTATAAACATGTAATTTAAAAGATTGAATTATAAATATTAATTACTTATAATAATAATAATAATATCCTCACACCTTTCCACAAAGGTCCCCGAAGGGGTAGGCAGAGGTGTATGGGTAATACCTACACACCCACTTTCCGCCAGAGGTATATTAGGTGCCAACGTGACAGATGGCGAGTCCATCGCCGTTAGTCAAGCACGACTATACATACGCCTATTAATTACTTTATGATTATTATGTTATTGTCTCAGCTAGCCCTTCTAGTATTAACGTTATAATTTTCTTTTATAGAGCGTGCAGTGCATTTAACTACATCAACAATGAACCTACATTGATTCAATAAATTTAATTAAATTCTAGTTTGAAATAGCAAATGTACATGTAGCTTATCTTTTTTCTTTTTGTTACAGAAGCCGATTACACACTGGATGACTCATTTTGGAATGAAGAGAGCCCAGTTGGTAAGTTATTAATGTTTACTTACTTAGATTTGCCTCCGTTAAAGCATCCGAGTAGGTACTGAAGCTCTAGTACAATGCGTATTGAAACTAGCGTGTACTATATATGTATGTATGTATATGGTACTGTGAAAAGGGCATGTTCGAGTCAACTTGTTGAAGTTGAAATTCCAACCTATACTTTGTTAATATTACCATCCTTATATTAGGTTAACTCTGGAAATATTTATAGGTAAAGTTGGATGTATTATATGAGTTGCGCGAACGTATGAAGAGATTGAGGAATGCAACGAAATAGCTCTGTAAGTCTAGTGAGAACTGGCTATACTGTAAAAATATTACGAAATAATGCCGTGAACCGTGCGAAGCCACGCCGGTCCCTAATAAATTCACCAAATGGGTTCTAGATATTCCTTTACACTTTTAAAACCCATGTCTAGGAAGGTGAGAAGACAAAGCAGGAAGAATATAAAATGAGATAATAGACGAGCGTATATTCCACCGCGCCCCCAATTAACCCATAACCGTTTCTTACAGACAAAGCTTTAAATAAATCCTTTGTTTTTTTATCACGAGCGGTAAAATGTTAAAATTCACGTTTCCTGATTCCGTTGGGTGGTCCTATATCCACGAAGGTTCAGCTATAAGCATTGTGACCAGTCTGCTCGTAAATTTATACGGGATTTATACTATCTTTGTAGACTTACCCTGACTGTGGCTGTAAAAAGTTATTTGTGATGAATTGGCCACCGACAAATAATACGTAGGGTACACAAGAAGATACTTGTGTACCCTACAAATTATTTGTCGGCTTTTAGGCCATTTTACTTTATTTTACTTCATTCTTCTTGATTAAATATCATACGTCTGCATACGCTTGAGAGGAAACTCAAAGACCTTTGAATCATCATTATGCTTGAGAAACAGTGATACATGCACCTAAATACGTCTCCGGTTAAGAGTGGGTGTGTAGGCTCTCACACCTCTGCCTACTCTTAGGCTAGGCGTGAAGATATGATTATTTTCAAATAATTAAATCTCATAATGCAATCTTTGTGTTGCAGTCTCTGCTGCTCAAAGCACATTTAAATATTTTTTGTTTAGTCACACCACCAGCTTTACGGTGAAGGAAAATATCGAGATGAAACCTGCATACGTCTGAGAAGACATTCAAAGGCGTATGTATGTATAGTCGTGCTTGAGTAACGGCGATGGACTCGCCATCTGTCACGTTGGCACCTAATATACCTCTGGCGGAAAGTGGGTGTGTGGGTATCACCTATAAATTTCCTATACACCTCTGCCTACCCCTTCGGGGACCCTTGTGGGAAGGCGTGAGGATATAATAATAATAATTGTTTAGTAGCTAATGATGAAAATTGTTGATAAAGCAATTACATATTTATGAACAAAATGCGGTTTGCAATAAACTTCAGGAGCATCATATGAATATTTTCTCGTCAAAGTTCTGTTTAAGCTATATATGATATTCTGAATAACACATCAGTAAGCAACTAAAATTTTGTCGCAGCCACATCAAAGGGATCCAAACTAGTTAAAACCAGTTTAAAGTGACTGCGAATCCGGTTTTAACTAGTTCATATCGGTTTGTTTAGAACGTGCGTTTGTATGTTTTGTTTGAATTGTTCAAACGATTCTCCGTCGGTTATGTGTTTGCATTGCATAAATTGCGGTGAGAGGATGTGATACCTACTTCATTTATGTGTCGGTATAATTTTGGGGAACTATGGAGCTTACCGTTCTGAAATACTCTTTTTGTTAGTGCCATTGTTTCCTCGAGTAATAAAAAAAACGTTAGAATACATTTCAATATGATAGAATGGTTTGGACACATAGAAAGGATGAGTGAAGAAAGATTGACGAAGCAGATATACAAAGCAAAAGTGTGTGCAAGAAGAGGCAGAGGAAGGCCACGTTCCAACTACCTGGATCAAATAGATCGGACGCTCAAGGACGGGAACGTTAAGAGTACTCGAAACCGACGAGCATGTATGAAGAGACTGATGAATGTGGACGAAGCGAAAGAGGTATGCAAGTCTAGAGAGAACTGGCGCTCTATTCTCTCTGACTACCCCGTTAGGGTGATGATACGTATGTATGCATGTATATATTTTAATATGTGCAATAGATGTATATGCAGTATAAGATATGTGTATCCAGTATATGTTAAATATGATGTAGATTTATTTATTCATTTATCATTAACTCTATTCTTTAAGATATTGAAGCAAACAGAATAATATGTACAACTAATAGGATAACACAGAATTTTTTCATAATGAACTTAAATAGGTATTTATAGGGCAATATTTATATACAGCCGTGGTGGCCGAGTGGTTCGAGCAGTTGCCTGCGACGCAAAGGTCGCAAGTTCGAATCCCGACTGTACCAATGAGTTTTTCTGAACTTAAGTACAGTGATTAGTCACACCACGAGCTTTACGGTGAAGGAAAACATCGAGAGGAAACCTGCATACGTCTGAAGAAATTCAAAGGCGTATGTGTAGTCGTGCTTGAGTAACGGCGATCACTCGCCATCTGTCACGTTGGCACCTAATATACCTCTGGCGGAAAGTGGGTGTGTGGGTATTACCTATACACCTCTGCCTACCCCTTCGGGGACCCTTGTGGGAAGGCGTGAGGATATTATTATTATAATATTTATATTCGGAGCGGAATTTTGTTTGGCATCGTTATAATTTGCGCAATTGTTCTGAGACGATAATTATAATTTTGCATCCTATCAAAAGACATTTGATTTCGGAACAGGGACTTACTAGAACGACCCAATTGTAATAGTAATCTTACCCGCACATTCACACACATTCAGTCAAATTCATCAGTTAATACCTCGCGTTGAGCTCTAACATAACCTCAAAATTCACCTCGACATGACAACTGACAAACATCGCTGTGTTATTCTTCAACAATTCCATAAAGCGAACGGGCGTGTTTATGCGTTTTGATAGCGACGGGCGAGGAATGAAGTCGTTCGCATGCACGCGGCGGCTGGATGAGACACATTCCAATACACCGTACACGACACAATACAGAATAGGAGTGTATGGTCCAAGTAATTGCAGATAAGAAATGGTCCAAGTAGACTATTAAAAGAAAAGGATATAACATTTATATATATCTTAAAGGTGGTAGCAACCTTTCGGGGTCCCTTTACAGAACAGAATACAGAACTTATTTAAATTAAAATAATATTTGAAGTGATTTCAATTACTATCTCTGAAAATCAATAAAACATGTTTCAATCTAAAAGCAATATTTAGAAATGTATTTGTATAAAATGATGTAATTTAAAGCCGTTGATTGATGTAAATGTATATGTATAGACGATTGGCATAACTTTTGACTTGAGTTTTAATGAATCGTAGTCATTAACGATCATGTTGTCAGCCATAGAGTAAGCGCTGTCGAGATTATTTTAACATCTCAAAACCAACCTGTTTACCTGAAAGAGTTTTGGAAAATATTGTAAAACCTTAGACTTACCGTATTTATTGCCATTTAGGTAAAATAAAAGTAGTCAGAATAGTAATAAAAGTAGTAGTCAGTCAGAAGAAAAGTCAGAATGGACGAGGGTGTGATTAGGTAAAGAAAGAAATGCATGTTGGGTTGGTTTGGACATATGGAAAGGATGAGTGAAGAAAGATTGACGAAACAGATATACAATGCGAAAGTGTGTACAAGAAGAGGCAGAGGAAGGCCACGTTCCAACTACCTGGATCAAACCTATCGGACGCTCAAGGACGGGAACGTCAAGAGTACTCGAAACCGACGAGCATGCATGAAGAGAATGATGAATATGGACGAAGCAAAGTCAAAGAGGTATGTAAGTCTAGAAAGAACTGGTGCTCTACTCTCTATGCCAGCCCTCTGTTTCCCTAACAGTCACCGTGATGATATGTATGTGTATGTAAGAGTAGTTTTATCTCCAACGGGCATTCATACAAACGCGTTACCTGTCCCACAAATACAAATTCGAATATAGCAGGACAAATTTATTGTATAACATATCCCGTTTCATATCTTTCATACCATTCAAGAATTCGAATCGAGTTTACATACGATGAATTCAGATTTCTTTTATTTTCCTAGTTTGATGACACACTTGTATGATAATTTAGATTGAATCTATAAAATCGGTGTAAATCAGCATTCGTGTTGTCGGGGTCGTGAGTGAAGTAATGAATAAGGAATTTTGCAAGGATCGACTTCTCAGTAGAATCCGCAGCAGATGGGGACTTCTGCTGATTCTAGGAGTACAACCATTTTAGGTGTTGGTCTTTTTAATACATTATTTGACCTGACTGACCTTCGTGCAGCTCTTTGCATACTTATATGTTTTTGACATAATATTTACTTACTTACATACATACATACATATCATCACGCCAAGTCCCTAACGGGGTAGGCAGAGAGTATAGAGCGCCAGTTCTCTCTAGACTTACATACCTCTTTCGCTTCGTCCACATTCATCAGTCTCTTCATACATGCTCGTCGGTTTCGAGTACTCTTAACGTTCCCGTCCTTGATAGTCCGATCTATTTGATCCAGGTAGTTGGAACGTGGCCTTCCTCTGCCTCTTCTTGCACACACTTTTGCTTTTACTTACTTCGAGTAAATATAATCCATTATAATATACAGATAATCCATCATGTTCACACTAACATGCTAAGCTTATAGAATTATAGACGCGGTTTCTTTATTGGTTTCCATTTTTTTACTTTACAACTGTAAGGTGAAGAAAAATCGAGGAGCTAGGTACTACATCATATCTCCTCGATTTTTAGTACGTTTGAGAAGGAATTCGTAGATGTACGTTTGTATAGTCGTGCTTGAGCAACGGCAATGAACTCGCCATATGTCACGTTGGCATCTAATATATTTAGGTGATGAAATGTGGGTGTTACATTGCCTATCCGTTTTGGGAGCCTAGTGGTAAGGCGTGAAGATTTTATTTTTAGACGTGAATAACATATATTTATAACATAATATATTTATTTTTTTCATCATTTATTTTAGTTCGGACCATGACAACTTGTCACAGAAATAATACATTGTACTCTCTTTGGCTGGCACTGAGCGTAGAGCAAGCACGTCACTTAATTAAAAAAATACAGTTGACTATATGCTGAGCAGAATACAGATAAAGTTGTACCTAAATGTTATTACAATGATTACGAGAGGATGGAGGCACATCTTGTATGGAAATTTCCATGTCAATGCATTTGCCATGTAAATCCAAACATTCATACACGAGGCCACGCGTCGTACGACGTGACTCGTCGGCTAATCGATTTCGAATCGATGAATCGAGTTAGAATGGGGACCCAGTAGCGATTTTATTGTAATTGTAATTTCTTAAATCTTGTTACGTATTCAATTCGTGCTTGAAAGATGTGTCATTCGGAGTATTTTCTTCTTCAACATACATCTAAATCAATGGAGATAGGTACCGAGTTTTATTCGTTCGAAACTAACTGATTTAGACTCAAAATATTTATTATTCTGGAAAATGTCATACATAACCTTAAGTCTTTTACGACGTGAGGCCTGTTTTAATGAAATATATTATTCATTTTCACTATTGAGAATATTTATAATTATTTGAGAATAGATAGCTACACATTTACCTAATAAAAATATAAAAAAAGCTTAGTGAATACAAGCTTTTTTTCATAATTCAGCATAGTTCAGCTAGATTTTCTTCAAGGTCTGTCTTTAATGAAACCAAACCTAATTAATTATGAATACGTCTATACACATCACAATATATTTTTCAAAAATATTTCGGGCCCAAACTGCCGGTGGGACTAAAATAAATTTTATATCCATAGATTTTTTTATTTTCCCGAAATTGTTCCATCAGCGCACAACGTACCGCCCCGATCATAACCTTAAACTTTAATCTCTCACTGGCAAAAATTTCATATGTCGTAAGAGTGGAAAGTCACGCACGCTTGCCTTACACGCTTGTTGAACTGACACGATCGCTCCGGGTGTACGTAATTGTATGTGCTACGTGTTTGTGTGTGTGTCACACACACATACATACGAGTATACGTGCGTAATATTTGAAGGTAATCCGAGAATACTTGGGTGTTAAAGCTGTGCTTGGTTTGGTTTCATTAAAGACAGACCTTGCAGAAAATCTAGCTGAACTGTGCTATCTAGTTGGTAGCGAACAATCAACACCCTAGTGAGTACACCTATGAAGGTGAAAAGCTTACAGAACGAAGCCTTTTGCTGCAAAAAGGTTTGCTGTCTATTCATGTAGATACTCAATGCAGCCCGTATGGTACCACTGCTTAAAATGTATTTACGATATTCGCTTGGGTGAGCGGTTGTCATATAATATATAATATAAAAAAAGCCGTGGTGGCCGAGTGGTTCGAGCAGTTGCCTGTGACGCAAAGGTCGCAATTTCGAATCCCGACTGTTCCAATGAATTTTTTTCTGAACTTAAGTACAGTGATTAGTCACACCACGAGCTTTACGGTGAAGGAAAACATCGAGAGGAAACCTGCATACGTCTGAGAAGAAATTCAAAGGCGTATGTATAGTCATGCTTGAGTAACGGCGATGGACTCGCCATCTGTCACGTTGGCACCTGATATACCTCTGGCGGAAAGTGGGTGTGTGGGTATTACCTACACACCTCTGCCTACCCCTTCGGGGACCCTTGTGGGAAGGCGTGAGGTTATCATTTATTTATTTATTTATTTATTTAAAATTAGCACGACAACGTGGTCATTTACGCTAATGTGGTGGTATAAGTTAAAAAAATAATCATATAATGTCCTACGTAATTCAGTTTTTAAAGAATAGAGGGCGCTTCTGTCTTAAAATGTTAATTACATTTTATACCTGTGTTTATCTGAATAACTTATCTTCATTGCCACAACTGATAAACTAAGATTCCTTAATGAATATGTTAATAAAGTCGTTTCATTAATGCCGTTTTCAGACAGGGTTAAGGACCTCGAATGTAGATTTGTCTCATAGCTTACGTAGCCAGAGAAACATTTTAGTAGGTACCTAATTATACAATCCTAGCAAATAGAATAAGATGGAAAAAAGTTTTACTATGTACCTCACGCCTCCCACAAGGGTCCCTGAAGATGTTTACAGAGATGTGTAGGTAGTACCCACACACCCAATTTTTGCCTGAGATTTATTTTAGGTGTGATAGATAGCAAGTCCATTGCTGTTATTCAAGCAAGACTATACATACCTTTCAGCCTAAATACGGTAGCCTACAGATTGCTTATCAACAATTTAGATTTAAATGTAGCGCTGTAATACCACCCACCCACTTTCCGCCAGAGATGTATTTAAGGTGACAGATGGTGAGTTCATCGCCGTTACTCAAGCACGACTATGCCTTTGAATTGCTTCTCAGACGTATGCAGGTTTCTTCTCGATGTTTTCCTTCACCGTAAAGCTCGTGGTGTGACTAATGACTGTACTTAAGTTCAGAAAAACTCATCGGTACAGTCGGGATTCGAACTTGCGATTTTTGTGTTACACGCTCGAAACACTCGGCCATCACGGCTCTTATATATATATATATAGCGCTGTTTACAAATTCTTTCCTTTCGACGCGTTCAACGTATCGTATTTTATTACGCATGTCATGTCGGTAGATACCAACCTATGTGTATAATACCCCTTTATAAAAGTCGTATTGAAGGGTGCTTTATATGGAAACCAATATTCAATCTGGCGTTTAATACCGTCCTCTGCATGCTTATAGCCCTTAACGAAGCGCACACGATACGGGCTTGTATGGGCGGGCACAATGCGTCGAGTTGAATATGCTCAGACTGGACCTGTGATATGATCATCTAGTTGTACATTTTATTTTATTTTATTTTATTTTTATGTGTACATTATAAGCGCGTACGTTATTGTATACGAATTGTCTCTGAAATTTGTTCACTGAACTTTCACCAATGTCGCCATGGCTACACTGTTTAATTGCCTTTTTTGTTTCAATCAAATTATATGAAATTAAAAAAAAAAATATATTAAAGAATACCTTTTTTTTTTATGAAACAAAAAACAATGCGGTAAAAAAAATGCTGCCCATTGAACTTGATATACATATTTTGATCAGTGTGTCAAATACATAGTGGTGTGTGTAATGTTATTTTTATTGATTTAATGTATTTTTTCGTAAAGAGGGGAGGGAAAGTAAGTCTGTCTCACACGTCATGCACCACTTATTCAATTTTACCTTACCATTACCATACAATATATACAAATAAAATTATACTTATATAATTTAACCCGTCAATATTAGAATCTCAATACAGATTTGGTAATCATAAAATTGTAGCACTCGTGCAATATGTGTACACGTTTCGTAGCGCTACGCCTCTTGCTACGTTGCTACGGCAGTATATACCGTGAATAAATTGACTGAAATGTTCGTTTCTGTTAGGTTTTTACGGTTGATATTGAATTTGTATCAAGAAAGGTGATTTTAATCACCTCTGCCTACTCCTTCAGGGACCCTTGTGGGAAGGCGTGAGGATATGAGGATATTGTACTGGTTTTGAGTACTATTGACGTTCCCGTCCTTAAGTGTCTGATATATTTTTAGTTGGAACGTAGTTTTCCTCTGCCTATTCTTCCACACATTTTCGCTTTGTATATATACAAGTTTCGTCAATATTTCTTCAATCGTCTTTTCTGCAGGTTGAAACCTACGGAACATGCCTAAGAGTACTATATACACATAACACGCGGAGCCACTCACGGGGTAGCGAGTAGAGCGCCAGTCATCTCTAGACTTACATACCTCTTTCGCTTCGCCCACATAGTATATATGTACATTATTAACACACTGTAAAAATCGAAAACTAATAACGCATGCTTTAAATAAGTTTCAATGATTTACGGGACCTCTCCTTGTTTATTTGTTAACTTAGGGTTATTTTTTGTATGTCTTTAAATTTACCGCGGCTTGATTGCGGGCAAAAAGTTTGGATTGCTCTGCATTGTTGGCCCTTTTCGCCCCTTTTGCGCCGTAATTAATTCTTATATACTTGCAACTTTTTACGATTAATTTAGTCGCCCTTAATAAAGTCCCGCTTTGAATGCTGCGGTGTTGTAACGTGGCCAGTAAAAGAAGTCGGTTATAAAAAAGTTTGGGTGTTATTTTTGTTTTTATGCTCGATGCGATTATTAAGTTGAGACTTTGTTTGAAGGTTTTTGAGTAACTTTTGCGCCCCTGCACGGTGGTAAGACTGTGAGAGCATGGCAATTGTATAATTAATTGACCTATTAGGCAGACCATTGACTCATGAGAGTGCCGTCTGGTGTAGTGGTCATAGCACCTGGCTGATAAGCTTGAGGCACTCAGGTGCAGCTGTTTATAACTACTCTCTTCACGCCTTCATATATATATATATATATATATATATATATATATACTAAGTATATTAATGAATACAATACAAGTACAAGTGAATGAATTTGTATATCTAGGAAGCATGTTCACACGAGATGGAAAGTATGAAAAAGATATTGAAAGAAGGATAACTGCCGGAAATAAGGTAAATGGAGCCATGTCAGTGTTGATGGGCAGTAAAAGTCTGAGCAAGAATGCTCGAGTTGCTGTCCACAATGCGATATTGGTACCTACCTTATTGTATGGCAGCAAATCCTGGTTATGTCAGAGGAAGTATGATAATAGCTTGAATGCAGTTGAGATGCGATCTCTTCGAAAAATGTGTGGAGTAACGATATTAGATCGAATCCGCAATGAAGAGATTCGCAAATCAACTGGCGTGAATGAGGGCGTGATTGTAAAGATGAAGAAAGACACGTTACGTTGGTTTGGACACATAGAAAGGATGAGTGAAGAAAGATTGACGAAACAGATATACAAAGCAAAAGTGTGTGCAAGAAGAGGCAGAGGAAGGCCTCGTTCCAACTACCTGGATCAAATCGATCGGACGCTCAAGGACGGGAACGTTAAGAGTACTCGAAACCGACGAGCATGTATGAAGAGCCTAATGACTGTGGACGAAGCGCATGTCTAGAGAGAATTGGCGCTCTATACTCTCTGCCTACCCCGTTAGGGACCTGGCGTGATGATATGTATGTATGTATATTAATGCTATTTAAGTAAGAAGTACACTCAAGTACCCACTCCGTCTTGGCCTTTAACGGAAATAGCTGTATAACAATTAATTATTATTTACTCACAAATTACACGAAAGAATATCCTTTTTTACACACTTAAGTTTATAAATACTCGAACTTGTAATTTTATTTTGTAATAAAACTGTTGGGTAGATATTAACATATATTTACGTCTTTCCGTACAAGGGTTCCACAAGGGGTCGGCAAAGGCATCATTTTAGGCTGGAGATATATAAAGGTTGTTTATAGGATGTGTCAAGAAAATAGAACAGTTACACAAATATGTTCGATGCCGTTACTCAAGCACGCACTATACACGTCCTTGAACTTCTTCTCGTAAACAGGCTTCCTCTCGATGTTTTCCTTCACCATAAAACTAATGGTGTGTCTCATCATTGTTTTTAATTTCAGAAAAACTCATTGGTAGAGTCGGGGTTCGAACGTGAACAACTCGAAATTTGATGATAAATATTATCATTGTAAAATATACCTTGCATGCAACCCGCGATGTACGCACGCATTACCTGGATGTAACTTGTTAAATACTGAGGCAAATATGTCTCCAACTGCAAGCGTGTTGAGTATGAAATTAGTTTGGAACTTCTGTCGTAACTCACACCTGAACGTGTGTCTAAGCTGTAGCTTAGCTAAGGTTTTAGTTATCCTTAATGTTTCTGAAGAAGAAGCGAAAAGTGTCTGTAAATCAGAGAACTGGCGCTCTACTCCCGTTGACTAACAAGACTCGGCGTTACATCACAAATATGTGCAATGCGAAAGTTTCTGAAGATGCTTGATACTCAATCACGTCGGAAAAAAGTGTCACAGAGACACATTATTAGCTGGAACAATTAGGATATATGCATGTTACATAACAGCAATAAACCGATGAAATAAAATTTTAAGCAAGTGAGTTTTGGTTCTTCTATTCGTTTATGTGGTAAAGTGCGAATAAAGTCGTCTTTGGGTGCTAAGGCTAATCGCGAGCCCAATGAAAATTCTTCTTAAACACGTGTTAATTATCTCACTATCTTCACATCTAAAATAATGTAGATCAGAAATCTCATTGTTGTTGACTTGATTTTTTTAATGCGTGTGGAGCGAAAATATCGTTAAATGTAAAGTGAAATGCTGTATCTATACTAATATTATAAAGAGGAAAGATTTGTTTGTTTGTTTGTTTGTTTGTTTGTTTGTAATGAATAGGCTCCAAAACTACTGGACCGATTTCAAAAATTCTTTCACCTTTGGAAAGCTACATTATCCCCGAGTAACATAGGCTATATTAAATTGGACCCGATAGGTGGCGCTGCGATCGAGTTTCAAGAATTTTACCTTTTTACCCGGGCGAAGCTTTCTGTGTGTTTCTGTGTGTCTTAAGCTAGATTCGAGAATGGTTTAGATTTACAATTGGACCCAATAGGTGGCGCTGCGATCGTGTTACGGGCAATTTAACTTTTTCACCCGAGCGAAGCTGGGCGGGACAGCTAGTATTACATATCGGTGGGCTCTGGGTCTACACCTTACCTTAGCACAACCCAGGAATGAGTAACTTCGATCCTAGCACCCTCGCTATCCCGTCTGCTGCATAAGCCACAGCGCTTTGCTACAAATCCTAAGGTCATGTTTTGCGACAACGAGCCTCTAATATTCTGCAAAACAGTCAACCCCTATTTAGTCACCTCTTACGGCAGGGGATTGGATTTTAGACCTATTGTTACAGTACATTGAGTCTGACCAAAATACCAGCAGTGTTGTTCTTATTGTATATATATATATATATATATATATATATATGTATAAAGCTTTAAAGCATGTTACGTTGGTTTGGACATATAGAAAGGACGAGTGAAGAAAGATTATCAAAATCTAAATCAAAATCTTTTTATTTCACATAGGCCCAGGTGGGCACTTATAAAACGTCGAAAAAGGAGAAGCACAGTTCGGGTGTGTCGCTTCCATGGAGAAAAACCGGCAAGAAACTCCATGGTTACTCTTTTCATTGACGGAATAGATATACAAAGCGAAAGTGTGTGCTAAAAGAGGCAGAGGAAGACCACTTCTAACTATCTAGATCAAATCGAACGGACACTGAAGGACGGGAACGTTAAGAGTACTTGAAACCGGCGAGCATGTATTAACATAGAGACTGATGAATGGGAACGAATCGGAAGAGGTATGCAAGAGAGGAATAGTGCTCTATCTCTCTGCCTACCCTATTAGGAACTCGGCGTGATGATTTATACATATATTTATGTAAAAAGCTTTAATAGAACCAAAACGACGGAAATGGTTAGCCCACATTTATTCACTTGTCAAATTTTATTTATTTAATAAAGTTTCGGATGTTTACGAAAGGCCTTTTCATCTGAAACCATAGAACCGAATACCTTTTTCTAACAGTTTACCTAATAAGCAGAATTAAATTTCAATTAACACCGCCGAAAATTATACTTTAAAGCTTTCAATAGAAGGTAATAAATTGAATTTTCTAACGCAAACACGTACATTGGGGCGTCAGCAACACGGTCTAAGTTTAAATAGAGCAAGTTAAGCGCGCCCTGAGTTTAGCCCAAGTTCTATTCACTCGGACTTAACGCTAAGTTTTTTGACTCCGGATTTTTAATCCGTCACTCGCAGGCAGGAAATCTTTTCTCCGTCGAGTGGAATATTTAATAAGTTTTCGAGTAAATGGTTTGGAATTTGGTTTATGTGGAATTAACGGCGCGTTGTGTGACGGGCTTGATAAGGTGTTTTTTTAAGGAAAATACTTGATCTTCAGCAGGTAAGAGAGGTAGGGCATAGCGGGTTTCCCGTTCGAATTTGGAGCTGCCCGACTGGGGCAGGATCTCCACCTTATAGAAGTCCGCAGCCAAATAACACAATTTATTGTATTGTGTTCCTACGCGGTGAATAAGGTTTCCAGTAATGAGCTCCTTGGGGAGGATTGCTGTATTGTGTTGGCAGCAGAGGGATTAGTCCCATTATGCCAACACAGTATAACTCTCCAAACACAGAGTGGCAACGCGCAAGTGATGCCTAGGTATTGTAAGCGTAAATAGACAGCCGTATGCTTGTTTGCTACTCTTGTTGTATAAAAAAATTCAAGTAAAAAAATGGTAAATTATTTTATTTAATACTGGATGAGTCCCGTAGTTTTACATGATTATATAATATTAATTTGGTCCAAGCATAGCTTACTAGGTCTACTTCAATCAAGAGCAATTAATTGGTATTTAAATATATGGTGTAGAAAAACATCGAGAGGAAACCTACATACGTTTGAAAACTCAAAGACTGTTGTGCTTGAGAAACAGCAATGGAGTCGCCATCTGACACTTAGAATCATATTTCCATTGTGAAAAATCGTGATGATAGTAATAGTGATCCCATTCTCTTCGTTACTCCAAACTTCAGACCGGTTGCTTTATCCTAATGCATTTTCTTGCTTGGTTAAGCACGAATGCCGCAAGTATTAGAATGAGGGTCGCGGTATGAATAACAATATCTCATCGCAACGTGCCGTACAGTAATGCTTGCGGTGCTAAATACAGTATGCATAATGCACACGTCATCTGCTCTCTGCTTCGGGCGAGTTGAGGTCCCAGCTTAGGCGGGCAGCGGGAATGTCTCAAAGTTTTCTTCTATGGTATAGATTAAGGCAATTCCACGCCAACTGAACAGGGCCCAATTTATGTAAGTAGATTTTCTGTTACGAGAAGTACACAACCGGATATATGCTTCTATATCAATCTATACTAATATTATAAAGAGGAAAGATTTGTTTGTTTGTTTGTAATGAATAGGCTCCGAAACTACTGGACCGATTTCAAAAATTCTTTCACCTTTGGAAAGCTACATTATCCCCAAGTAACATAGGCTATATTAAATTGGACCCGATAGGTGGCGCTGCGATCGAGTTTTAGGAATTTTAACTTTTTCACCCGTGCGAAGCTATCCCTTTCTGTGTGTCTTAAGGTGGATTCGAGAATGGTTTAGATTTACAATTGGACCCGATAGGTGGCGCTGCGATCGTGTTACGGGCAATTTAACTTTTTCACCCGAGCAAAGCTGGGCGGGACAGCTAGTATTATATAAATACAGAGCCGTGGGGGCCTAGTGGTTCGACTAGTTGCCTGCGACACAAAGATCGCAAGTTCGAATCCCAACTGTCCCAATGAGTTTTTCTGAACTTAAGTACAGTGATGAGTCACACCACGAGTTTGACGGTAAAGGAAAACATCGAGAGGAAACCTGCCTGAGAAGCAATTCAAAGGCGTATGTATAGTCGTGCTCGAGTAACGGTGATGGACTCGCCATCTGTCACTTTGGTACCTAAAATATATCTCTGGTGAAAGTGGGTGTATGGGTATTAAAAAACTTAAAATAATATAAATATTTCTCGCAGACTTAATTCTCCCCTTTACCCGGGTCATTGCAGGACAAAGGCCCAAAGGGACCGTAGCAGGCCTCCTGGTTATAATCATACACAATTACACGTGGCCAATGAGAGTCATAACCCTTATATCTACGTTCCCTGGGTAAAAATGACTCTCTACCGTCGCTATCACCAACGCTCTACGACCATTCGTTCGCTAAGCTCTGTGCGTCCGCAACGTTTTGTCCAATCTAACTATTTTATGAGCGGGTTAGCGAGTTTATTGCCCGACTCAAAAGTTCGTGACACTTCGTACATACCGAGTGAATGCGGACTAGACATACACCCTAACAGACTAGTGTTGACCTGAGCGAGCTAGCCAATCGAAAAGCAGCGTTTAACATTCACTGACATGCGATTTTTTCATTAACAATAGTTGCAGGCACGAACATATTGTCATGCATACTTTTATTGGAAGTCCTAATAAAAAGTATAAAGTTGATAATATCTAAAGACCAGTACGGCTGTGTTACAAGCAAAAACATGAACTCCTACAAAACTGCTAGTTCATCTCTGTGAAAAATAATAGTTAGAATAATAGCTATTAATTTTCACACGCCTTCACGCCTTCCCACAACCGCCCCCGAAGCGGTAGGCAGAGGTGTAAAGGTAATACACGTACACCCACTTTCCGCCAGAGATATATTTTTAGGTGCGCACGTGACAGATGGCGAGTCCATCGCCGTTACTCAAGCACGACTATACATATGCCTTTGAATTGCTTCTCAAACGTGTACAGGTTTCCTTCACCGTAAAACTCGTAGTGTGACTAATCACACCAAGAGCTTTCTGTAGTTACACATGTTTGCATAAATAAGTAATATATACAGGTTTTTAATAATGCAACCAGATTAAATTTAATACAGCCTTAACATGAAAACAAGAAATAGGTATTATAATTGACAAATTATCGTCGCTAACAACATATTAACTTCCTTTTCAAAAATTCCTCTTCAACACCCTACCAACACATAATCACTTTGTAATTCCTCGCTAATGCATTATTGTAATATTAATTGTTCCGCTGACGATGTAAAAGGCACTTTGTTTCGCCAAATTGTTTGCCAGTGAATAGCAAGAATTTGTAGAGGTTAAAATAGGAATTTTTCCCTTGAAACGACACACGGCCGTTGTGTATGGGTGAATAAGCACTTTGTGGACGGCTGTCAACTCGTTATTATGTATTTAGTTGGTGCAAACGTTTTGGGGCATGCGTGGGCAAGGAACACGCGAAAGCTATGTGAGTTATGTTCCTTATATCATAAAGCAGTAGAAAGCTTTCTTGGCATCTGCAATCTTCAAATGGCTTAAATTGGTCGAAATGAGCATTGCTTAATTGGTATTTTACTGTTACACAAAATTTAAGTACCTACATTAAAAGAACATTAAAAAAAGATTAGTCACACCACGAGCTTTACGGTGAAGGAAAACATCGAGGGGAAACCTGCATACGTCTGAGATGAAATTCAAAGGCGTATGTATCGTCGTGCTTGAGTAACGGCGATGGACTCGCCATCTTATAGAAGTCCGTAGCCAAATAACACAATTTATTGTGTTGTGTTCCTACGCGGTGAATAAGGTTTCCAGTAATGAGCTCCTTGGGGAGGGGGAGGATTGTTATATTGTGTTGGCAGCAGAGGGATCAGTCCCATTGTGCGGCCAACACAGTATAACTCTCCGAACACAGAGTGGCAACGCGCAAGTGATACTTCGGTATTGCAAGCGTAAATAGGCTGCGGTAACCGTTTTCCATCAGGTGGGCCCGTATGCTTGTTTGCCACTCTAATTGTATAAAAAAATAAAAAAAAAACTATCACGTTGGCACCTAATATACCTCTGGCGGAAAGTGGGTGTGTGGGTATTACCTATTCTTCTTACCCCTTCGGCGACCCTTGTGGGAAGGCGTGAGGATATTATTATTATTTATTATTAAAAGAATGATCTTGGGGTTGACCATTTGCCAGTTTGAACAACCGTCTGGTCTAGTGGTTAGAGCTCCTGACTGCGAAAATTGAGGTCGCGGGTTCGAATCCCGCTGAGGGCAAATATTTGTGTGATGAACACGAGTATTTGTACCGTAATTTGGGACTAGGTCAATTTGTGTGGAATTGTCCCAGGTTTTTATTATTATTATTATTAGATATAGAATTAGCCGTATCCTGTTAGCACTTGATCCTACAGAAATGTATCTGCACGCGAGCTACCTCTGGTTCTGCCTGTAGGCAATGGTAGACACTTACTGACAGACCGCATATTTTTTACTCTAATAAAAAAAAAGTTCTACGCCAGATTCAGAATACAAATGAGTTCTTACAATTGTCGGCACAGTATAAAGTATCACGTTACAGAGTCACGTTAAATGTCTTTAAAACCTCAACACCGAAAAACGTTTGGCTTTTGTACGAGCTTAAAGCTTAAGCCCCCCCAAAGCCAAACACCTGGCCTCGAAAATATATACAGCAAAAACAAAGCATCTGAGGCTCAATTAACTTTAAGCTTACAAGCAGAGCGCCTAAAATACATACATACATCATACACTTTTGCCGTTGCAAAGCCGTTGGTATACCACAACCAATTTAACTCAGACCCCTTTAGAAACACAAAATTACCTCAAACTGTAGGTAGTTCCTATGAGCAAGAGTCTTTGCAAAACTGGCCACTTTTCCATGGTAAGCACCAAACTTACAAATGGGTTGTGTTGGTCCTAGACCGAGTTTTGATGGATCGTTTAATTAAAGGATCTTGTACACTGCTGGGTGTGTTCAGACCTAGATCGTCTTTGATAGTATGATCAATTTGCACTGTGTCAGACATGCAGATTGAAAAAAAGATATATATATATATATATATATATATATATATATATATCACGGTTTCTCACAAGATAACATCTTGAATGCTCATTAAAAGGTCTGCTACGCTAATGTTTAGTTTAAGCTACATAGTTTGACCCTTTGCCTACGTGGAACGTTTGTGTTAGAAGGTAAATTATCACTAGCTGATTGGTTAGAAGGAAAATTATCACTAGCTGATTGGTTAGAAGGAAAATTATCACTAGCTGATTGGTTAGAAGGTAAATTATCACTAGCTGATTGGTTAGAAGGAAAATTATCACTAGCTGATTGGTTAGAAGGAAAATTATCACTAGCTGATTGGTTAGAAGGTAAATTATCACTAGCTGATTGGTTAGAAGGTAAATTATCACTAGCTGATTGGTTAGAAGGTAAATTATCACTAGCTGATTGGTTTGAAGGTAAATTATCACTAGCTGATTGGTTAGAAGGTAAATTATCACTAGCTGATTGGTTAGAAGGTAAATTATCACTAGCTGATTGGTTTGAAGGTAAATTATCACTAGCTGATTCGGTTGGCGATTGCTCGGTTTATACATTTAATGTTTACTTTGGTCTAACAATTCAGGGATCGAATTTTAACCTAGTTTGCTTTAACGTCTATATATTCGGAGGTATATATTTAGGAACACAAATGGTCTCACATAAAAAACAAACCATTAATTAAAATAGGGTTAATACATAGACAAACAGTGTCCACAGATAACATAATTCCTATGGAGGATTCGGTCGATAGAGTAGTAAACAGAAGAAGAAGAAACAGTTAGTGCATAACAATATTTCAAAATAATGCAAAATGTACATTTTATTGTGCTGACAACTACTTATAATAACTTGGGACAATTCCACACAAATTGACCTAGTCCCAAATTAAGCAAAGGTTGTGTTATGGTAACTAGACAACGATATATTTACCTATATAGAAGAGTACTCGAATCCGACGAGCATGTATGAAGAGACTGATGAATGTGGTCGAAGCGAAAGAGGTATGCAAGTCTAGAGAGAACTGGCGCTCTATACTCTCTGCCTAACCCGTTATGGACTTGGCGTGATGATATGTATGTATGTAGATAGATATGCACACAAATACATAGGACATCTAAGACTAAGGTACAAATACTCGTGTTCATCACAGAAATATCTGCCCTCAGCGGGATTCACGACCTCGTGTTTCGCAGTCAGAAGCTCTAACCCCAGACGGCCGACTTAAGGATATGATTATATACCTATTAGATACTGCACATTTTAATGTGAAGCTTTGCAATATTTTGGATATCCTAACATGTAGCGAGAGCCCCAAAACACAAACGAGCCCAATCTCCATTAATATAATTAGCAGAGACGTGCGCTATGACAGCGCGCTCCAGTTGCGGCGAACAATAAGGTCGTATTGCGGTTGGGATTGAGGCCTCGCCCTGCGTCGCTGGCGTTGCTTATTTTTGTATTTTCTGAGGCTGAAATGGGAGATGGCTGTTAAATAACTTTACAATTCAATTCTCTATCTAACAAAATCCAAACATGTCAAAATTATAGAGCAGTTCATCTCACGGTCCCTTACATCCTATATCTCTTGGCTATTACTCATTCTCATATCCTCACGCCTTCCCACAAGGGTCCCCGAAAGGTAAATAGATATTACCCCACACACCCACTTTCCGCCAGAGATATATTTAAGTGCAAACGTGACAGATGGCGAGTCCATCACCGTTACTCAAGCACGACTATACATACGCCTTTGAATTGCTTCTCAGACTTTCCTCCCTTCATCGTAAAGCTCGTGGTGTGACTAATCACTGTAGGTACTTAAGTTTAGAAAAACTCATTGGTGCAGTCGGAATTTGCTTGCGATCTTTGTGTCGCAGGCAACTCAAACCACTCGGCTACCACGGCTTTTATCTCATTCTAAAGAATTTCATTGCAACTGCAATATTACAAGTGTTTTGTTCTTTCATACAAGGATTCTTAGCACGTTCCATATCAATCCCATATAATCAAATCATAATAAAAACATCCAGTTTTGTCAGTCGCCAGGCTTCGACCGCCGTATACCTAACACAATAGATGAAATTAGAACCGTAATATAATATGGCGTCTTTTCATAATATCCGAACTCAATAGCATTATGGGCCAGATGAAAGCCGCCCTAGAACTGCCAATCAAACTAATAATTAATTGCGGACATAGATATCAATGACTGCTTCATTAATTAGATTCTGTGATTGTTTTTTCAGTTGGTGATATCTATCTTAAGATAGGTCTTGATATGGCTTCTTGGGTATGAATTGTATTGGTGTATTTTTACGGTATATAATCCTAATAATCTCCTAATACAATTCAAAATGCTTTTTATAAATCTACACACCTTCTCCAAGGGTGCCTAAAAGGGTAGGCAAAGGTGTGCAAGTTGTACCGACACGCCTACTTACATACATGTGTTGTATTTACAATAATCGAAGAACCGACCGATTATTTGTATAAATCCTACTAATATTATAAATACGCAAGTTTGTGAGTATGTATGTTTGTATGTTTGTTACTCGATCACGCCAGAGTGGCTGAATGGAATTGAATGAAATTTGGCACAGAGATAGATTATTAGCTAGATTAACATATAGGCTATTAAATACCAGAAAAAACTTCCAACGATATCAAATATCACGCGTGTGAATCCATGGGGCGTAGCTAGTTTCTCATAAATCCGAACACTTCGGATGAAATCCTCCAATGTATAAACTTTTATCAAGCGTATATTTTACAAGTGCAATATATTTTAATAGATATCTTATACAGGCACGGTAAAGGTCTTATCGCCATTAATGATAAGGCTGTAAGTATAAAAATGAAAGGTTTCTGGGACGGATAGAATTTTAGGACCTCATTCTGTAAGAAACCTTCTTGGATTTTTTTTTATTTATCTCGTCTTGATAAGGCTTCAAATATCTGATATATTTTTGTTTGTGGTTACAGGGCATTTAGTTTCTTAGTGTTTGCTTAGAACCAACAAACCCACTTTCCCCAGAGATATATTTTGGTTGCCAGCCTGACAGATGGAAAGTCCATCGCCACTACTCAAGCATGCCTACATTGTATATGTAAAATTGTATATGTGCCTTTGAAATACTTCTCAAATGTATGCAGGCTTCTTCTCGATGTTTTACGAAAAAAAAAAGCGCATTGATACAATCGGATTCGAACTTGCAAGCAATGTGTTGCAGACAACTAATCGAACCACACTGCTACAACGGCCCTTATATTTATTAAGGCAAAATACATTCATATATATATATATCTAGTACCCCTACGGTGTTCAATTACATCAGGTAGGGTGTCACGAGGGTATAGGCGGAGGTGTGCAAGTACACACACCGGTGTGCCCCGCACACCCAGTTTCCACCGGAGATATACCTACATATATTTTTTTTTACTTTAGTGGGGTATAGATATATTTATTTATTTATTTATTTACAATTAGCACGACAACGTGGTCATTTACGCTAATGTGGTGGTATAAGTTAAAAAAATATATATGAGTAATAATAAATAAAGTTAATATACATGTATTACCAAGAAGAAGATGGCCTTCTTTCTGCGTATGCCAGACACTCATTCAAAATTACCTTCCATTCACCTGCCAGCACATCACATTCAGGGTCTACACTTGAGTCCAGGAGGGCATTGAGTGCTGTCAGTGACCTCGGGATCGGAGACTGAGCGTGCGCCACTGTTCGGCAATATGGCACCGCGAACAGTTTGTGCTTTCTATTTCGGCAATAGTTTTTGGGCACAAAGAAACGCGATAGTCCGCTGTGTAGGTCGGACGCATCAGTTTTCCCATGTAGGATTTTGCACATCGTTACAAGTTGGTCGTTAGTGCGTCTTACCTCCAAAGAATTGTAACGTAGGTGGCCCAGGAGAAAGTTAGTGGGGTACAGGTATGGATAATAGCCATACATATGCTTATAGAGGTATCGAAGAAAAGCCTTTTGCACCTTCTCCAGTAACAACGCATACTTGCTCTCGTGCGGATGCCATACACACGAGCTAGTCTCAAGTTTACAGCGAACTAAAGCACCAAAAATAAGCTTTACCACGTGTCCGCCTCTGAAGTCACGGGAATTCCTCAAGACAAAGCCAAGACGCCTGAAAGATTCTTTGGCGAGCAAGGCGATATGGTCATGGAACGTTAATTTTCTGTCGAAAGTTACTCCTAAGTCCTTAATATTAGTTTGTTTCATCAGAATTTTGCCTTCCAGTTTATACTGGTATTCGATAGGTAGTCGCTTTCGACTGAAAGTCATAGCGGAACATTTTGTGGGATTAAATTCCATGCTATTTGCGACTCCCCACTCACAGATTGCGTCCACATCATTTTGGAGTTTATGGCAGTCTTCCTCAGACTTTATTTCCATGAATAATTTTAGATCATCGGCATATAATAAACATTTAGCGTGTTTCAAAACGCTAGGAAGATCATTTATCATAAGGTTAAACAATAGAGGTCCGAGGATGGAGCCTTGACTCACTCCCGATCTGGTATGATATGGAAGCGATTCATATATGCCAAGCCTAACATATTGTTGTCGACCTTTCAGATAGTCAGCAACAAATCTGAGAAGTTGAGGAGTGAACCCGATATTACATAATTTTGTTAGTAATATATCATTGTTGATACGGTCGAATGCTTTACGAAAATCAAAATAAAGAACATCAACCTGACCTCTACGATCTAAGCGTGCCGATATGTAATCAACAATAGTAAGAAGGTTTGTGTTGACTGATCTTTTTCGTCTGAAGCCGTGTTGTTCGTTGCACAAATTTTGCTCGACTTGTCGGTATATTTCTTTGTGGATTAAATGCTCAAAAACTTTTGCGGAGGATGCTAGATTTGCAATATATACTTATAAAATGCATGCAAAAGTATAAAGGTATGCAAGTCTAAAGAGAACTGGCGCCCTGTACTCTCTGCCTATCCCGTTAGGGACTTGGCGTGATGATATGTATGTATATATAAAATTGTTAGACAAAGACATATGACTCCTCAAACCCAGTCATACTGAAAAACTCGATCGCCTTAGTAAAACCAGTTAAGTAAGTATCTTCATTAGCCTTATGTCAACGCGGAATATTTAAATATTCTCTATTAAAAGAGGCTTAACGTGCTCTTCGGAGCATTTCTGGGATAAGATATCGTATATTTAACATTATATTAAACGGCATTATTATTATATTATTAAACGGCCATCTGGCTTAATGATCAAAGCTCCTTCATACGAAGCAAGGGGTCGCGGTTTCTATTCCCGCTAGAGCAGATATTTGAGTGATGAATACGAATATTTGTACCTTTAGCCTTGGATGTTTGTAACTATGTATTACAAACATAGATAGTATGTTTGCTAATCACTCTGCTGCCAACACAATATAACAATCCTCCCCCCTCCCAAAGAGCTCATTACTGGAAACCTCATTCACCGTAGGAACACAACACAAAAAATTGTTATTTGGTTACGGACTTCTATAAGGTGGAGGTCCTGCCCCAGTCGGGCAGCTGTTATGCCCTACCTTTTTTCTGTATGTATATTGTTGTCTTGTTACCACAGCAATCTTTGCTTGATTTAGGCAATGGGAATTTATAAGGAATTGTGCTAAGGTATTTCTTTATTTACAATATAAAATTACATTGACACTAACTGCTAGAAAATTCTTTAATAATTTTTCTACCGGACGGCAGCTAGAATCCGGTACTTACGACCTAAATGAGTTTCAATCTAGCCATCCATTGTTGGGTTTAAGAGCACCGTAAAGCTAAGACTTTATGTGCATGGACGGTTGAAAAGCTTCACTTTATGGCCAAGTGGCAACTTGCAATTGCAATTTTGAAACTGATGGCTTTATCTTTGTGATGCTACTCGTATTTGTCAGAGATTATTTTAGTTTTAGAACATATATCTATGTTTTTATAAACGGCAACTATCTGTACTAATATTATAAAGAGGAAAGATTTAAATGTAAGTATGTTTGTATTGAATAAGTTCCGAAACTACTGGACGATTTGAAAAATTCTTTTACCATTGGAAAGCTACATTCACCCTGAGTGACAAACTATATTTTCTTTTAAAAAGCCGTGGTGGCCGAGTGGTTCGAGCAGTTGCCTGCGACACAAAGATCGCAAGTTCGAATCCCGACTGTACCAATGAGTTTTTCTAAACTTAGGTACAGTGATTAGTCACACCACGAGCTTTACGGTGAAGGAAAACATCGAGAGGAAACCTGCATACGTCTGAGAAGAAATTCAAAGGCGTATGTATAGTCATGCTTGAGTAACGGCGATGGACTCGCCATCTGTCACGTTGGCACCTAATATACGGCACAAGGGTCCCCGAAGGGGTAGGCAGAGGTGTATAGGTAATACCCACACATCCACTTTCCGCCAGAGGTATATTAGGTGCCAACGTGACAGATGGCGAGTCCATCGCCGTTACTCAAGCACAACTATACATACGCCTTTGAATTTATTCTCAGACGTATGCAGGTTTCCTCTCGATGTTTTCCTTCACCGTAAAGCTCGTGGTGTGACTAATCACTGTACTTAAGTTCAGAAAAACTCATTGGTACAGTCGGGATTCGAACTTGCGATCTTTGTGTCGCAGGCAACTGCTCGAACCACTCGGCCACCACGGCTACTTCGGAAGGTTATTTGTTTTGCATATTTGAATGTAACATTGAAGCATATTAACTCGGAGGTCTCTTGTCGCGCAGGTGAGGTGGAGCGGCTTCTGCGCGAGTACAGACAAAACCAAGAGCTTGTGCGCAACATCGGCGCCCACTACTATCAGATCATATATCCGGTTCAGTTGCGGCATCACGAGAAGATGGGCATATCGACGCGCGAAGTCAACACGCAGAAGGTGAGACAATTATCATCAACGCTTAATACTATTAGTTTGCCACACTCTCACACGTACACACTCACACCTACACACACACAAACACACACACAAACACACACACACTAACACACACACAGACACTCACACGCACACAGAATCACACACACACACACAGAATCACACACACACACACAGAATCACACACACACATATAATGTTCCTCGTAGTTATAGAAGAGCGGAGTCTCCTAACACAGGCATCCTTGCTTAAAAGGAGACTCTGGTCACTAGATTAAGTATAAGAAATGCTTTGTGAGTACATACATACATATCATCACGCCGAGTCCCCAACGGGGTAGGCAGAGAGTATAGAGCGCCAGTTCTCTCTAGACTTACATACCTCTTTCGCTTCGTCCACATTCATCAGTCTCTTCATACATGCTCGTCGGTTTCGAGTACTCTTAACGTTCCCGTCCTTGAGAGTCCGATCTATTTGGTCCAGGTAGTTGGAACGTGGCCTTCCTCTGCCTCTTCTTGCACACACTTTTGCTTTGTATATCTGTTTCGTCAATCTTTCTTCACTCATCCTTTCTATGTGTCCAAACCAACGTAACATGCCTTTCTTCATCTTTACAATCACGCCCTCATTCACGCCAGTTGATTTGCGAATCTCTTCATTGCGGATTCGATCTAATATCGTTACGCCGCACATTTTTCGAAGAGATCTCATCTCGACTGCATTCAAGCTATTTTCATACTTCCTCTGACATACCCAGGATTCGCTGCCATACAATAAGGTAGGTACCAATATCGCGTTGTGGACAGCAACTCGAGCATTCTTGCTCAGACTTTTACTGCCCATCAACGCCGACATGGCTCCATTCACCTTATTTCCGGCAGTTATCCTTCTTTCAATATCTTTTTCATACTTTCCATCTCGTGTGAACATGCTTCCAAGATATACAAATTCATTCACTTGCTCTAGAATTTGCCCATTTACCGATATTGCACACTCGGTCACTTGTTCATCTCTTTCGAATACCAGAACCTTAGTCTTGCCAGCGTTTAGGCGCAGCCCCTTCTTTTCACATTCTTCTTTCATTATGGTAACTAGTGACTGCAGTTCGCCCTCTGATGACGCCAGTAAAACCGCGTCATCGGCGTATAGTAGGCAGTTGACCACTAAGTTTCCCATTTTCACTCCACATCCGTTCGTTCTTAGTGCTCTCAGACAGTTATCTAGATATATAATGAACAGCCAGGCAGACATGATACACCCTTGTTTGACCCCCGACTTCACATCAAACCAGGGTGACATCTCACCGTTAACCCTAACGCACGCCTCGCTATCACTATAGAGTGATTTCACGGCACGCAGTAGGGAACTGCTCACTCCATATCCAGGCAACACGTCCCAGAGTTCCTTTCGTACGACTCTATCAAATGCCTTCTCTAAGTCGACGAAAGCGCAGAAAACCCTTTGGTTAATATCCAAAAACTTTTCCGCGATTCCGCGAAGCGAGAAGGTTTGATCCATACATCCTCTTCCTGGTCTAAATCCACCTTGGGATTCCCAGAGAAACCTTTCGGATCGCTCTTGCATTCTTATCGTCAGGATCTTCGTGTACACTTTACTAGCTAAGCTGACCAAGCTGATGGCTCTGTAGTTGGAGCAGTCCAATCGTGATCCCTTTCCTTTATAGAAAGGCACGATGACTGCTCGCCTCCAGTCGTCCGGAACATCACCCCTTTCCCAGCAAAGATTGCATAGCAAATAGATGACGTCCCAGACCGCTGGTCCACCGTACTTGATCATCTCAGCCGTAATCCCATCTATTCCCGCAGCTTTTCCACATTTCAGACTTCTTATCGCACTTACAATCTCTCCCATACTTATTTTATCCGCTTTAGGATCCTCGACAGATTCTGTTGGACACACACACAGACACTCACACGCACACAGAATCACACACACACACACAGAATCACACACACACATATAATGTTCCTCGTAGTTATAGAAGAGCGGAGTCTCCTAACACAGGCATCCTTGCTTAAAAGGAGACTCTGGTCACTAGATTAAGTATAAGAAATGCTTTGTGAGTAAATAAAGATTATTATTATTAAAAATACATAAATAAATTAAACAAATATATTAATATATTGAAGAGACCGATGAATGTGGACGAAGCGAAAGAGGTATGTAAGTCTAGAGAGAACTGGCGCTCTATACTCTCTGCCTACCCCGTTAGGGACTCGGCGTGATGATATGTATATATATTCATACATACATACATATCATCACTCCGCGTCCCCAATGGGGTAAAATAATAATATCCTCACGCCTTCCCACAAGGGTCCTCGAAGGGGTAGGCAGAGGTGTATAGGTAATACCCACACACCCACTTTCCGCCAAAGGTATATATAAACCCAATGGGGTAAGCAGAGAGAATAGAGCGTCAGTTCCCTCTAGCCTTACCTACCCTATTTTGCTTCGTTTACATTCATCAGTGTCTTCAAACATGCCGGTTTTGAGTAGTCTTGACTTTCAATGTCCCGTCAATGAGTATCCGATCTATTTGATCTTGGTAGTTGGAACGTGGTTACCTCTGCCTCTTCTTGCACCTACTTTCGAATTGTATATATGCTTTTCAATCTTTCTTCACTGATCCTTTCTATATGTCGCCTTCTATATAACGCCTTCTCTCGCACACTTGTGTTTGATGATAGTTTGAATGCATCCAACATGATACAAGATTCGTTTTTAAAACTCTGTTTATTCAACCGATATCAATGAGAGCCTTGGTGGCCAAGCAAAGATCGCAAGTTCGAATCCCGACTGTAGATACCATAGAGAATTTCTGAACTCTGTACAGTGATTACGTGTCAAGTCGATCTTACATACGTTTGCAAAAAAAATCAAGCACGTATGTATATTCATGCTTAAGAAATGGCGATGGACTCGCCACTTGTCACGTTGGCATCCAAATCAGACCTTTGTCTGGGAAGTCGTATAGTTATATAATATATCCTCACGCCTTCCCACAAGGGTCCCCGAAGGGGTAGGCAGAGGTGTATGTATAGGTAGTACCCACACCGCTTTTCGCCAGAGATATATTTTAGGGGCCAACGTGACAGATGACAAGTCCATCGCCGTTTAGTTATACCAAGTTCATTCAACGTGAATCCGTTCAAAAGTGTATGGAAAGGAGAAACAGTGAATTTTGCACTCTAACTGTGAATTCTGCCAGACGACAATTAAACTTGAGCCTGTTTCAATCGATAAGACCAGACTGGGCCTAAAACAATTTTAATAGACTTAATCTTATTAACAAAGTTTGTTCTAAATTCTGGAACAACTTTGTGTTCAAGTTTTATTGCTAAGTACCTTATGTTTATTGTTGGAAGTCATGTTATTGGAATTAAGGTCAAAGATATATATTTTAAAAATGGATTTAGATACAGATATACGATACTAAAGTGGCGAAAGAAGGCGCAGATGAAATACACATTTCAACTACCTCGGTCAAATCAATCGACTTACTTGCAAGGATGTGAACGTCATGAGTACTAGAGTCTGGAGAGCATGTATGAAGAGAGTAATGAATATAGATGAAGCGAGAGGTCTGTAATTCTAGAGATTGCACTGTCCTCTCTCTGATAACCCCTACGTACCCCTTTGTGGTAAACTTAGTCGGGTACTACCTGCACACCTCTGCCTACCCCTTCAAAGACGCTTGTGGGAAGGCGTGTTCATACATATATACTTGTATACGTATACCTTAAACGTAGGGTAACCTATCTTTAGCCAGGCCGTTGTCTATATTTAATTGTCTTATTAAGAACAAAAAAAGGTTAAAATGAACTTTGCAAATGTCGATCTCACATTTACTCGATCACGCAAAATGTTCGAACTGAACCCAATTTAACTTGCCTCCAAAACTTGTAGAAGATTGTTCCATCGATCCCCGAAGTACCTTTAGAGATACATGAAGTAATTATGCAAACATTCGTCCGGGAGGGAGTTTTACATAATAATGATGGAAATTTTGTAATCATGGGTCATGGAAATGAAATTATCCGGCGGAAGTAGCCTTTTGCCCTCTGGGTATAAGAAGTTTCTTCAATTTTAATCTGACATAAACCTGCTTGGTGCGTTCCAGATAATAAAGTTTCTATGTGATTTATTGTGTGGGAGTTTTAAGCCACTTAGTTGACAAATAATGTGGTTTTCTTTTGCTAAAATATAATGTGTATCGTAACCCTTACATATAAATTAAAGGCCATTGATTCATTCTCACAATATATTTTTAAGGTTAAGAATGTAGATGGAGCGAAAGGGGTCTGTAAGTCTAACAAAGATTGCAAGTTGACTCCCGACTATACCAATTATATATATCCTCACGCCTTCCCACAAGGGTCCCCGAAGGGGTAGACAGAGGTGTATAGGATTACCTATACACCTCTGTCTACCTCTGGCGGAAAGTGGGTGTGTGGGTATTAACCCACACACCCACTTTCCGCCAGAGGTTTAAATTTTTATTATATTTTATATATTACCAATTATATTTTTGAACATAATACCACGAACTTTACTGTGAAGGAAAACGTCGAGAAGATGCATACATTTGAAAATAAATTCAAGGTATATGTATAATCTTGATTGAGTAACGATGATCGACTCGCCATCTGCCACATTGGCACCTAAAATATATCTATAATACTAATAATCATATGAAATTTAAAGTATAGAGATATATTAATAGAAAGGTAGTATTAACTCAAGGACGGTAATGTCAAGAGTACTCGAAACTGGCGAGCATGTATGAAGAGACTGATGAATGTGGTCGAAGCGAAAGAGGTATGGAAGTCTCGAGAGAACTGGCTCTATTCTCTAGGCGTGATGTAGATATGTAAGTATGTATTTATTTATAAACTTTTTACACAGTTAATTTCTTAGGAGGTACTAATTCTACGTAGAGGCAAGATAAATTAATAGGAAGTTATATTCCACGCGGAAGAAGACACGGTGTAACAGTAGATACGAATAAAATTTACTATACGAATAATACTTCACTACATTACATCAATCAAAGGTGTTTAATAACTATACTAATAAAACTATAAAATGGATGGTGTTCCGTATATACAATCCTATTCCGACCATTAAACGTTTTCAAAAGTTTTGAGGTCTAAAGTTTAAACTTGTGCCAAAATTGAAATAGTCTAATGTTACACAAAGCAAACTGTGGCTAACCCACAGGAGTTTGGCTTTAACTAACTTTTACGCGAGCTATTTTCATTAAAACACTATGTGAATATGTTATATTTATGTAGGTTTTTATGTGTTTATGAGTATTCAATGTTCTAAAGAAGATTTATATCCATTCGTGCGGTTCTAAAGAGTCTTACAACAACCTCTTGTCTCCGGAGATTTAGGTGTCACTGTGACAGACGGCGAGTCAATCGCCATTCCTCAAACACAACTACATGTTTTTGAATTTCTTTTCAAACGTTTGACGGTTTCCACTCGATGTTTACCTGCACGGTGAAGCTCGTGGTGTGATAAATAATGGTATTTATAACAGAAAAAAACATTATTATAGTCGAGATTGGAACTCGTAACGTTTACGTTGCAGGCAATCGCAACAGGCAAGTATTTATTAAACATATTGAGAATGATCATGGTATATCTGTATTTGGTGTTGTTAATGTACTAGATGTGCAAGCTGCGGTTTCACACGCGTGCAATGTTTTTTCATTGAAAGATTTTTTCAATAATAAACTTATTCTATGCATTAGTCTGCCAATAATCTATCCATATGCCTAATTTTATCCAATTCCGTTCCGAAACTTTTGCCTGAAAGGAGAACAAACATCCTCACCAACTTTCGCATTTACTATTAGATATTAGTAATTTTTGCGACATCTTTTACTATATCAAATTGAAGGGATTCATAGCTGAAGTAAAATCCTTGAATTTTTTATTCACACTACAAATCTGATTAGAAACCAACAACCCATCAGATTTTGGTTATTTTTACACTCAAACCCTAGAGCAACAGAAAACCAAAAAAGTTTTTTTTGTTTAGTTTTTTTCTACGACTTCCTTGTTCCCGTACATAAAAAATATTTTCTAGTATTGAAATACATTTGGTTACACACATGAAAGGCATGTTTAGTAGCTACGATGCGTGCTTTTGACAATTCGCTCCCGTTTGAAACAAAGGTATCATGCAAGACGGATATTACGAAATCGGTCTTTTGATGTGAGAAAAAGGTGAACAAAGCCGTAGCCCCGCCTTTGATGTACACTTGTGAGATTTTATAAATGAATTGTGGAATTGGATATTTATTCAAAAGAATTCGTGGAAAAACATACCATTTTTAATTAAAAAGAGCCATATTGGCCGAGTGGTTCGAGTAGTTAGCCTTAGTCGAGTAGCCTGCGACACAAAGATCGCAAGCTGGAATCCCGTCTGTACCAATTCGAATCCCGATTTTCGAATCGAAATTCATATTATAATCTATATATATATTTACGAATTAATATATATATATATATATATATAGATATACACATAAATATGAAATATTTTTTTTAACGGCCGTCTGGTCGACTGGTCAGAGCTCCTGAATTAGAAGCTCGAGGTCGCGGGTTTGATTCCCGCTCAGGGCAGATATTTGTACCTTACTATGGTACCTTAGTCTTGAATTTCCTATCTATTTGTGTATATATCCATGGTACAATTATTATTTTAATGAAGTATTTGCCTATGTTAATGATTTTCTGGATCCGATTGAGTAGCGAGAAATACCTACCAATGACGGTAGGTATTTTATCGCTACTCAGTCGGATCAAGAACTCAGTTCATGTAAATAAGGAATTTCGACCCACTGAGTCCAGTCCTAAGGGCCTGATAATTACACGCGCTAAATAAACAAGCCGCGACGAGATTTGTTTGCCGGAGACTAATTCTGTTTACTTTAATGTCTGGGGTCGCTAATGCGCTGATTTTTTCACACGGTCCAAGATTCGGCGATAAGAATAAAAGCTATGGAAATGAAAATAAATGTGTTCCATAATACGTCCACGCTATGTGATCAGAACGATAATTAACCTTATATCGATTAAATTAGGTCGATAATTAAGTGCATATGACAGTGACGATCACACCCCATTTTACTCACAAATGGTCAAGGAGATTCGGAATAGCAGTAATTTATCTCATAATAATATTAATTTCATAAATATATCAATAATTTATCTTATAAATTTGGCCACATAATGCGAAGGGGTAATGAGAGCCTGGAGAAATTGATCGTGGTTGGGAACACTAATGGCAAGCGAGCCCGAGGCCGATCTCCTACCAGATGGACCGATCAAATAAAAGACTCCAGGTCCCCGATGTTTAGCTCCGTCGTCAGGGCCGCGATGGACAGAAGCCGATGGAAGCAAATTATTCACTCCAAGTGTGGACCACTTCTTGATGACCACGATCCTCAGGCATGAGGGAACGACAAGAGAGAGATCTCATAAAAGACATGTTATTGATTTCCCATATAAATATCTCTAATATATTGCATTCGTGATGATTTATTCCTTTTTAAGACCCAAAAAAATACAATCAAATCAGATCAATGAAAAATTTTCTGCCTTGACGTGTAGGGTCAAGAGAATATGCTGGACTGAGGCAAATGGAAGAAATTGCATCATAGAAGCCAACAATTGCTCAGCTCTTAAATGTGTATATAAAATGTCTTTCATACGAGATATACATATACAACGTCACGCCGCGTCACTTTCGGGGTTGTATTTATATGAGGCAACTAGTAATGTGACCGTTGATCGCTTCAGGCTGTAGCTTGCGCCACCGTAACACTCAAAGGACGAATAAATTGCGTCTCCGAGGACAATTTTCGTGGACTCACAATCGTTATACTTCTTTTAACACAAAAGCGCCGTATTTGCAAATTTAACACGAAAATATATGTTTTTGAAACATTTGCCAAGAATAAAACATTAGGTTTGATTGGGCTGTTAATGCTGTATATACGTATATATGCAGCCTGAATACATAATAATCCATAATTTTACATAATAAATATTATTTATTATGCAAATTTATGGAATAAAATTATTAGGAATAATATTTGGCGCTGACGGAACGTTATAAAAACACATACATTTTTCGTTTCAATTTAGTCTATTGGAGTAAAAAAACCTTCTGGTCGCTGACCTTCCGCTAGGCTGAGTATCTATTCTACCAATAGGCTAAAACAAGGGACTAGTGTGACCTCACAGATATTCTTTGTAGAGTTATGGAACTGCACAAAGACAGCTCTAACTAGCGTCGTCGGTGCCACTTCACGGCGATAGACAATTGGTACGAATGGTGAGAAGGAAAGATGTCAGTGTCTTTTCTTTTAATTTCTTTAAACTATACATAGTGTCTAAAAAGTTGCTCAAATATTGGCACACTAGTCCCTAGCCAAATACCACAATTTTTTGTGTTGTGTTCCTTCGCGGTGAATAAGGTTTCCAGTAATGAGCTCCTTGGGGATGGAGGAGGATTGTTATATTGTGTTGGCAGCAGAGGGATTAGTCCCATTGTGCGGCCAACGCAGTATAACTCTCCGAACACAGAGCGGCAACGCGCAAGTGATACTTCGGTATTGCAAGCGTAAATAGGCTGCGATAACCGTTTTCCATCAGGTGGGCCCGTATGCTTGTTTGCCACTCTAGTTGTATAAAAAAAAACACTGAAGTAAATAAAATAATACATTCTATTTATCTTATTTTTACACTGAACTGCTTTTTTCATTAATAGTAAGCCAAAAACCCATAAGACCATATTTCGGGACGAATTATATTATTAAAGGGAGTGACTTTTATAATATATAATTTTTATAATTTTACAACTTCTAGAAGCCATTTGTTCTATTTCCTAGCACATCCTGTATCACAAATCGGAATATACTTATTAAACCCAATTTTGAAAGTTGCGAGTGTTGTTTACCAGTTATATTAAGCCCGACTGCTATAGTCAGTCCAAGGACGTTGTTAAATTTTAACACAGTCATAACCAGACTCGTGATGGTTTCCAATTTAACTTTTGTTTTATAGATTCTTTAACAACTCGGGCGGTTGGTTTGGTTACAATTCGCGCGGAGTACAGTCAACCACTAGGGGTCTATGTATCTTTTTACCTGCCTATAAGAGTGCCCGAAGGGATACGTAGAGGTGTGTAGGGAGTACCCAGACACCACTTTTCGCCGGAGATATTTTGTAGGTGCCTTGTCAGATTGCGAGTCCATCGCCATTTTTCAAGTACTTACGTCTTTGATTTTGTTATCAAACGTATGCAGGTTTTCTCTTGATGTTTTCCTTCATCGTCAAGATCATAGTTTGATTTATCAATGTGTATAAGTTGATAAACTCAATAGGAGTCGTTGAATTCGCACTTGAGTAATAGTACCAACTGGATTCTAACTTAAAGCCGAGATTTTAGGTATGTTATTTATAACTTTACTAATAATAACAACTCTCGTCTAACGATTATATGATACAGAAATCGTTAAAACTTTCCATACGTAATGAATAAAAGTTTACACCATTCTTCATATGAGGAATATATTAAAACAATCAAAAGTTGTGTGTAATGAGATTGGAGATGAGATAAGAAAAAATATATTAAATAGAGCGCACGTGACCGGAAATGTCGGAACAGGTCATATGCACAAAAGCGTCCGCCCGGAAGTTTTTACGTCGTTGCTTTTTGCACCGACCGGGGCTCATACATAGATTTGTCAGTGATGGTGAGAATAATACACAGAGTATAATTCCTGCCTTATTCCATGGAAGAGAAGTTTCAGTGGGTACCATTCTAGTAATAATAATAGAGAAGTATGATGGAAACTCAATCGTTTGTACTACTGGGATTTTTCTAAACTGTGACCAGAACGTAACGTCAAGAGTGCAACCGACGAGCATTTATGAAAAGACTGATGAATGTGGACGAATCGGAAGAGGTATGTAAGTCTAGAGAGAACTGGCGCTCTATACCCTCTACACATATAGACCATATCTTAGACCAGAAACCTGCATACTTTAAGACACATTATAGTTGTGCTTGAGAAATAGCAACGGACTCGCCATCTGTTACTTTGACATTTAAATATATCTCCAGCAAAAAGCCGTCGGGGGTCCATGCTTTTGAGAACCAATGAGATAATGCGAGATAATAAAAACGTTACCACGCACTCTATTAGGCTCTATCATTTGTTGATAACTTAATGACCTAATAAACAATAATGGGTCTCATTAAACCCTTCCCTAAACCACACGTGACATGGCGTGCCCAAGTTATTCGAAGTCTAAGTTTAATTTAAGTATAACTCAAGTAACACGTTAATTGAAATAGAGTTAGTTGGCGGTCACACGCGGATTAAATGTTAATGGTTACGCGGGCAAACTTCGGAACATGCTATTTGTTTGAACCTTGTAACGGGCGGGTGTGTAGGATTTGTTTTCCAAACTATTGCACAATAGGTAGGTCCTCGCAGTTAACGAAAAATACAAGAGATTTAACATGATACTTTGTAATCAAACGCCGTTGGTTAATATGAAGTTTTTCCGCGAAACTTTTCCGTGGCTCGAAACAATTTTATGTATAGGTAGATAGTGCCGCACATTTTTTTTTTATACAACAAGAGTGGTAAACAAGCATACGGCCCATCTGATGGGAAACGGTTACCGCAGCCTATTTACGCTCAAGATACCGAATTATCACTTGCGTGTTGCCACTCTGTGTTCGTAGAGTTATAGTGTGTTGGCAGCATAATGGGTTTAATCCCTCTGCTTCCAACACAATGTAAAAATCCTCCCCCCTCCCCAAGGAGCTCATTACTGGAAACCTTATTCACCTCGTAGGAACACAACACAAATAATTGTGTTATTTGGCTACGGACTTATATAACGTGGAGGTCCTGCCCCAGTCGGGCAGCTCCAAATTCGAACGGGAAACTCGTTATGCCCTACCTCTCTTAATATACATACGCACACCGCTATTCTTCCTTATAGTTCATAGTGTAAGTGTGCAACCACCATCGTATTCTTGGCCTTTCTCGTTTTGTGGGGTCCATTTTGTCGTTTGTTCGGCCCACAACTCGTCTGATATACGATACGAAAGACGTGTCCAAACCATTTAACTCTTGCAACTTATCAAGCTAATAATATTTTTTTTTCTAGGGTCGTGGTGGATATGACTACCAACAGGGGACAAGGTCACGCGCCAGGGTAAGTAACACCTTGTTTAATTACTCGTTATAATAATTAAATACATATGTATGTTGCCACCCCGAAGGAAAAGACATTATATTTTGGTCACTAACGATCGATTGCAAAGTCCTGAAAAAAAGGTTTCCCTTTGCCATTTCGTCAACAAAAGCCACCACATTTTGTATCACTGTTTGAGAAGGATTATAAAACAGCTAAATATAATTTCAGTACAATAGCTAGCTCGACAATAGTCGACGAAGATATAATTCGTTGATCAGATCACATAAATAATCTTTTATACAATACATATATGGCACAAAGGGAACTTACTGTATTACTATAACTAAAGCTACAAGACAAAGTAAGGAGAAGAAACGGTGAATAGACTCCCCGGCTTTTGTATGTATGTGTACTTGTGGGAGTGTGTGTGAGATAATGTTTGCATGTCTCACGACACGTGTCTTATAAAGTAAATATCAACTTTCAAGCGTGTTTCTGCTTGAAGCTGTATTAATTCGGATTGAGATGACCCTGAGTTAGAAACATTTGGTATTTAAGCAATAAATTCAGATTGCGTAATAAATTAAATAGTTCGTTTTAGTGGCTTTTTGATTCGGCGGGTTCAGTCACAAAAGAGTGTTCCGAATAATGGTAAAGTATTTTATTATTATTATGTTAATAAATAAATGAAATATAAATTCGGGTTATCGACCTTTGAAAGCGTGAAGGCTTTTGTGATAAATCAAAACCTTTATAATATACTTATGCACGAAACGGAGTAAAATTGTGCAATAAAATGTCAACCCCTGGCCAATTAAAATGTGAAATTATTGCTAATAAAACATACCGCGTCATAAAATTCATGAACGTGAGCCAAGTGGACAGGGAAGTGTGTTGAATAACGAATATGAAATTCAATAAAACAAAAAAAAATTGTATATATTAAGGGCCTTGTCTTAGTTCCTTCCCACAATAACTTCAATTGTCAGTGTTGTTTTTTCTATATGAAGCATTTCGTAGATAAAATGTTTTCTATCTATGGAATATAGCCAGAAGTTTATGCCGCAGTCGACACGTTGCGTCGCATTTAATAATTATGATGTATAACACTAAAATCCCACAACCACAAATTGCACCTGACGAAACTTCATCAGGTGCGCGCGCTTACATATATTTAATTCGGTATCATTATACTCACAACTGTAAGCTGCGGGATTTTTAGCTTTATACATTTTAGGATAGAGTTTGGAATCAGATAGTTTCCAGTTAATTATTCCGGCATTAAAGTAAATCATTACATTATGCGGAAAGTTGTACACGTATATTAAACGAGATTTAGCAGTATTTAAATGTTAAGGTCATTTTATTTTATTCAATATGAATGGCAAACCAGCATACGGCCCACCTATTTACGCTCACGATACCGAAGTATTACTTGCGCGTTGCCACACTATGTTCGGAGAGTTATACTGTGTTGACATCACAATGGGACTAATCCCTCTGATGCCAATACAATACAACAATTCTCCCCTTTCTCTAGAAGATCATTATTGGAAACCTAATTCATCGCGCAGGAACACAACTAAAAAAAATGTGCTATTTGGCTACGGACTTCTATAAGGATGAGGTCCTGCCCCAGGCAGCTCCAAATTCGAACGGGAAGCCCGTTATGCCTTACCTCTCTTATGATTAGAGTATTTGAGTGCGCCGTTACTCAAACAAACATATACATAAATGTACGCCTTGGAAACTCTGCTCAAACCTATGCAGGTATTCTTTCGACGTATACCTTCACCATAAATCTCATGGTGTGACTAATCACTGTACTTAAATTCAGATAAACTCATGAGTACAGTCGGGATGCGAACTTCAATGATGCATTCAATGATCAAAAATTAAAAAATCGGGATGCAATCTTTGTCAAAAAAGCCCGACCCACTTGGCTCTATGTATATAATGTATAATAATATATAGAGAGAAGATTACTCAATTTTCGCATGATGGAAAATATTATTTGGCTATTTCCCTCGCTGATCTCCCCAGGGACCACACAATTGGGGTGAGTTTAATCACTCTTGTCCATGTGTGATTAATACTGCGGCGACGCAAGGATTTGTATGTCTACGCCACGTCCACGTCATTGGGATTAGTGCCTTTCGTCGAGCTCACGGCAGAATTCGATTCTCGGCACTATGTTATCGAAACGTAAAAGTAGACGAAACAAAAATATTCTTGTATGCAGATAATGTTGAATATGAAATACTAGCCATGGTGGCCGAGTGGTTCGAGCAGTTGCTTGCAACACAAAGATTGCAAGTTCGAATCCCGACTGTACCATTGAGTTTTTCTGAACTTACAGTGATTAGATTCTATAATCTTCACGTATTCACACAAGGGTCCCCGAAGATAGACAGAGACACAGATACTTCATTTCTTAAGTAGGAATATGTATAAATGTCATGAATATACACAATGACTGTGCTAGAATTGGGATTCACACTTGCATGTTAATATTGCATGACATTACATTAACGACTCAACCACTACGACTAAGTATTAAAACAATATTTAAACCTAGCTCTCAAATCAAATCAAATCAAAATATTTTTATTTCACATAGGCCTAGGTGGGCACTTATAAAACGTCTTAAAAGGTGCACGGTTTGGGTTGGTCGTTTCCATGGAGAAGAACCGGCAAGAAACTCCATAAACTCCATCTATGTTCGTTTTCAACCTGCAGGCGACCATTCTCCAACTACCTAAGTTCTCCTCCCGTCACCCCGCTTAGCCAAACGATTGGTTCCTAATATGTCAGTAATCAACTTTTAAATGATTCGATTTTGTCTAAATTAAGCGCTTGCCAGCCCAACGTACTCGAACCCTACCCTGTTTAGTATTCTCAGAAGCTACGATCGGTTGAGCCTGCATCTAACACCCGAGCAAAAAGCAATTTCAACGTACCAACATATGTACAACATCTCTACGTTGGTTTAAATGTTTTGCCAAACACCTGCAGATACATATACATATATTACATACGTATATCGTGCTTGAGTAAGCCACTTCCACAAGGGTCCCCGATGGACCCTTGTGGAAGGGCGTGAGGATATATAATCAAAAAGAAACAAACCCAATAAATCCAATTAAAGCCATGACACTGCAGGAATCTCTTTAATATTAAATACCCCGTATTTGGATAACATCTATAATTCCCATTAATCCCTGGTTCCGATAATTTAATGTCACCCTCATTAATATTGCCTTTTATCTTAAGATAAATGTATAACTGGGACCGGGGGAATTTTGCGAAATGGTGTACCAATACAAAATTCGGAGAAAGGTTCTCCTCAAATGCAATCCGATAGAACAACAAGATCGAACTAGTGTAGTAATGAGCGTTTCTCATGAAACAGTCACTAGAGATTATCCTCGTCTTAAGACATTTTCAAGTTTGCCTTCAATTCCTTAAGTTTTAATAATAATTTGATGCAGAGCTAAGAGCTAAGATAATTTTGAGCAGCTGTGGTGGCCGATTGATTCGAGTAGTTGCCTTAAACACAAAGATTGCAAGTTCGAATCCCGACTGTCCCAATGAGTTTTTCAGAACTTAAGTACAGCGCTAAGTACATACCACGACTTTCCGATGAAGGAAAACACCGAGAAGGAACCGGCATACGTTTAGATGAGAAATTTAAAGTATGTATAGTCGTTCTTGAGTAACGGCAATGGACTCGCGGTCATTCACGTTGGCACATAAAATATATCTCTGGCAGAAAGTAAGAATGTGGGTACTACCTACTCACCTCTGCCTACCCCTTCGGGAGCCCTTGTGGAAACGCGTGAAGGTATTTGATATATAGCCCTAATAAAATGGCTGTTTAATACAACAAAAAAATCGTATTAATCATTCCTGAGACTAACGCGTTTGAAGACCAACAAACAAACTTTATCTCTTAACAATATTGTAAGTATTGGGTCTAGCTAAATGCATCTATAGCCGAGGCATAGACAACCGCAGAGTATAATTTTATTGCCTCCTTTATTGTTGAAAGAAGTCAGATAAAATGTAAATTTAAATAAACAATCAACATCGAAAGTAACCATCCCCCTTTGGAAAACACCTAGATCGGGAAACTCTGACCTAATTTCCCCTTATTTTAGCTGCTCACTAACAAAGGTACACCTAAAGGAGAATGATCCCTCTCCCCCTTAATTACACCCGCCCCCTCTACGTGATTGGGGGCACACCCCTTCGTAATTATTCCCCTCTTAGCGTTTTCCTTGAAAAAAGGAAATTCAATCATAGCTTCTCTATGATGTGAGTAATTGCAATCAAGACGTATAGGGTACGGTGTATTTTGAGATATAAACATTTTCTTGATTACTAGTTAAGCTCACTACTAGATACTAGTTTTGCGAGCCGTGATGATTGAGTGGTTCGAGTAGTTACCTGCGACAGATTGCAAGTTCGAATCCCGACTGTAGTAATAAGTTTTTTTGAACCTGAGAACCTGAGCCCAGAGGACATAAATTTGAGCCGCAACAGTGTTGAAAGATCAACCTTCACTAGTTAAAGGAGTATCTAAAGTATAGATATTGTATATAAGCTTATATATTGTATGTAAGCGCTTTATTAAGGTATTATTGGCCGTATGGGTATTTAGATTATATTAGGGTATATAAATGATCACGCCAAGTCCCTTGGCTTGCGGGCTAGACAAGGAGAGTAGAGCGTAGGTTGTTTCTAGACATCTATCGATTTAGACACATGGGTTACGTCTTGAATATTTTTTAGCATTCCCACTCATATTTAACTGATAAATCCAATTAACCTTTTAATTTCACGTTAGTTTAACTATCGTTGCTTCGTTACTGTAACGAAATAATATTATCCGTTACGCTCTCCCGAGCATCAGAGACAGATTCGCAAACCTATCATCTCGAAATTTCACAGGCCAAACAAAAGGAGGATCGTTTTACGATATCTATTGTGTTGGACCTTATCTATGGAATCCGGAAGATTAGAATCGACCTGTCTCTTTCAATGCCTCTTTATAGATTAAAATCTTCGGATTTAATAGAAATGCAACCTGCATAGAATAAACAGCTGTTTAGTGCGACTGCAGCAGGAACCTTTTCGAATATGGTACTCCATTAGTCCTAAGGAAAGTACTTGATACTTCAAAGTATCGATACTTTCATAATAATATAATATAATAATATATCCTCACGCCTTCCCACAAGGGTCCCCGAAGGGGTAGGCAGAGGTGTATAGGTAATACTCACACATCCACTTTCCGCCAGAGGTATATTAGGTGCCAACGTCATAGATGGCGAATCCATCGCTGTTACTCAAGCACGACTATACACACGCCTTTGAATTTCTTCTCAGACGTATGCAGGTTTCCTCTCGATGTTTTCCTTCACCGTAAAGCACGTGGTGTGACTAATCACTGTACTTTAGTTCAGAGATCATCATCAGTTCAGACTCATTGGTACAGTCGGGATTCGAACTTGCGACCTTTGTGTCGCAGGCAACTGCTCGAACCTATCGGCCACCACGGCATACTTTTATGAGTACGATATTTTGTTTCGATACTACTCATGAGTATAGTATCGATACTTTCTATTCGATACTAATGAAATGAACCGATTCTATTCAGTACCTGATTGCACGCCTTGACGTAGGTTAAAGTTCTAGCACCTTTTTAGAGATCTTATCGTGCGCTACTGAAACTATCCAGTAACAGCAATGTTTAAGCGAGAAAACTTTACGATACGTCGTCTATACATATATCTGCTCTGTTTCACGAGTAGATTAGGTGCTAGGTTCGGCAATACCACTTGTTTCTTTTATTTGTTCTACTGAAGCCAAAGCTAAACTGACGTGACTGACATTGACGTCCTGACGTGACGTGACGTATGCGCACTAGACTAGGAAAGGAAAGTACTCGATATTAGATACTTCAAAGTATCGTTTTTTTTTTAATACGATACTGTGATCCTAGTTCGAGCTCGTAAATAAAACGACTGCAATCATTACCTATAAAAGTGTATACGTAGTGTATATCAAAACGTGTACCTATAGACCGAATATATATGTTTACATATGCTTAGAACGATAGCGCGATTTTGAAATTACATCAAAGTGATCAGCGCCATCTACTGGCAAACATAAAAACTTAACTTATCCTAATACAACAATTACTTATATGTGTCATAAATATCTGTCTATTTTGCCCATTTAGATAATTATTGAATAAAATACGTCGATATCGTATAATTATTGATCATAGCTCCCACATTGTTTACTGGGACCCATCTTAATTTAGTATCTGTCACGACATAAGATATACAGTGTTTGTCATTTACTCGGACATTACGCTTGAGGACATTGAGAGCGGCCCGCCAAATGAAGCGCGCCGCGCGCTCCGTTAGCTCGTGTAATTGACGGTATTAGTGAACACGACTGTACTGGGGCTTACTGCTGCTGAGCCTTTTCTGGCCACGGATTTATACGTTTGAAGATGGAAAATACCTTAAGTAATTTAGACTTGTTCTACTGTTAAAAAAATGATAAATGACTTATTATTTTTTATTTTTGGGCAAGGCAAATAATAGTGCCAGTTTTATCTAGACTTACATACCTAATTCGCTTCGTCCACATTCATCAGTCTCTTCAAACTTATATATATAATTTCTTATTTGATTGATTTATATTGATATTACATTTTATTCTAAGCTTATGGTGTGCCAGACAGAGCTACACTGCGCTACATTGCGCTACACAGATACTACGCCGTGGGTCCTACGGCGTAGCATAATTAAAAATGTCATACATGATTTCAAACGTTTTTAGTCGAACACCAATTGAACAACTATAGTATAGTTATTAAAAAAAACAGTATTACTGAAACGGAGTTAAGTGGGATTTATACATGTTGGCCGAGAGGTACGAGTAGTTGCCTGCGTCACAAAAATTGCAAGTTTGAATCTCGACTTAAGTACCGTGATGAGTCATACCACGAGCTTTGCAGTTCGAGAAGACATTTAAGGGCCTTGTGTATCACGTTGGCATCTTATCAATATATCTGGCAGAAAGTGGCTATGTGGGTACGACCTATATATCTCTGCCTACACCTTCAGGGACCTTTGTGGGAAGGCGTGGAGATATATTATCAAGCTGTGCAAAATGCTTGCATAGTGATTCGATTAAGGCAGAAACCTTCTCTAAAATATCCGCCCATATTAGCAGACAGCCACGCTCCACCGGGCTTACGTAGCGCGCCCGTACCGAAGATTCAGCACTTCCAATTAGTGTCGTCCCTTTGTCGCTGTACCTAAGCTTCTTATTGACATCGCTCCAGACTGGCCTGCGCTAGAGGTTACTAGGGTTGGAAATTGCAGGCTTAGAGTAATGTTAATTTGAGACCATTTTAAACTGGCTGTTTTTTTAAGCACGTTACCAAAATTATTTGTTACGATCCATATTTATCTTAGAAAGTGAGAGAATGTGGATTTATTTTGGATGTTGTCTACACGAATTTGGGAACTATTATTGATAAAAAAATCTAATTATTTATTTCGTGGACGTATAAAATTACGATGGCACCTATTAATTTACACCGCCGCTAGGCATACAAAATATTTTAAAGTTTGTTATTTTCCTTTTTATAAATTATCATTATATAATAAACTAGCTGTCCCGCCCAGCTTCGCTCGGGTGAAAAAGTTAAATTGCCCGTTCGCAACGATCGCAGCGCCACCTATTGGGTCCAATTGTAAATCTAAACCATTCTCGAATCTAGCTTAAGATACACAGAAACACACAGAAAGCTTCGCCCGGGTAAAAAGGTAAAATTCTTGAAACTCGATCGCAGCGCCACCTATCGGGTCCAATTTAATATAGCCTATGTTACTCGGGGATAATGTAGCTTTCCAAAGGAGAAAGAATTTTTGAAATCGGTCCAGTAGTTTCGGAGCCTATACCAGGAGCCAGGAGCCAGGAGCCAATATTCATTACAAACAAACAAACAAACAAATCTTTCCTCTTTATAATATTAGTATAGATAATCAGTAAATATTATTATGTCTTCACACCTTCCTACAACGGTCACCGAAAGGGTAGACTGAGGTGTATACTTAGTACCATATGCTCCATGGTGCTAATTTCAACCAATGTATCGAAACCTACCTAACCTACTTACATATCACTATTAGATATTAATATATGAGGGGGCACGAAGGGCTGGTTACCCAGTTATTTATGTGGGCTGATGAAGCTTCCATTGACCCGGCTGTCGCCGCGTCGTATGATGAATTGGCCGCTAGGGTCGGCAGGTATAACTAACTGCTTATTTATCTTTTAAGTCTTTTGGGGTTTTGTGGATCATTTTACTTCTCGTGAGTACACCCTTAGGTGCAGTAACGAAACATTTAAAAAATACTTTACGAAAGTAGTCTTTTATTTACTAAGGCCGTAGCTGAAGTGACGCGGTTCGAGTAGCAGTACAAATATTGCGTGTTCTAATCTCGACTATGCCAAAGATGTTCACAAACCACCAGCTTTACCGTGAAGGAAAATATGGAAAATATATCTGCATACGTTTGAGTACTAAAATCAAAGACGTATGTATAGTTGTGCTTGAGAAACGGCGATATACACGCCATCTATCATGCTGGCACGTGACACACCTCTTACCTCCTCGAGGACCCTTGTAGGAAAGCGAGAAATATATAAGGTGGCTAATAAGTTACTTCCGCCTAAGGACCCGTGTCGTACAGCATCAGGGGTATTGGTCCCGCGTTATTTACTACTTATATAACTCAAGGATGAGAACGTCTAAAATACTCGAAACTTCTTCGAGCATGTATGAACAGACTGATGAATAGGATCGAAGGAAGTATTTAAGTCTAAAGAGAACTGGCGCTCTACTCTTTCTGCCTACCCAGTTAGGGACTCGGCGTGATGATATGTTAATAGATATATTAACTAGTCTAGACTATTAATAGTCTGTCTCTATGTACTACAAAACTCTGTCTCTCTTAGGAAAACTTCGCGTTCGCGGAAGAAACTTCCCATAAAAGCGCACAATATCAGACTGGTCCACGTTATTTACGTCAGGTACTATAGTATTAACGTATTTTATCATTATTATATTAAGGATGTTTGATCCTCTACTACTGAACGCAATTGGATGGAAACTAGGTACAGCGCAAGATTTTTAGGTGGACAAAAATAATTTTACTTGGTTACAATATACCTCGAGATATCTAGTAATATGATATATATATATAATATTATATAATAATAATATATATAAATATCCTCACGCCTTCCCACAAGGGTCCCCGAAGGGGTAGGCAGAGGTGTATAGGTAATACCCACACACCCACTTTCCGCCAGAGGTATATTAGGTGCCAACGTGACAGATGGCGAGTCCATCGCCGTTATTCAAGCACGACTATACATACGCCTTTTGAATTTCTTCTCAGACGTATGCAGGTTTCCTCACGATGTTTTCCTTCACCGTAAAGCTCGTGGTGTGACTAATCACTGTACTTAAGTTCAGAAAAAAATTCATTGGTACAGTCGGGATTCGAACTTGCGACCTTTGCGTCGCAGGCAACTGCTCGAACCACTCGGCCACCACGGCTCTGCTATATGATATACGTTACTTTATAATTATATTACACGAAATGCGGACCAAAAATAAAAACAAAAGTATCTCCAATTTTTTATCACTACCCTTTCATACCTACAAGTAAACAATGCCCTATCTAACACGAAAAAAGTATTCCATTACGAGTCTGGCTCGGCAAGTGTTATTGTTTATCTATCCCGGACTGACAGCCGGGCCGAGTAATCCCAGTGATTAATAATATATATTATTGTTCTTTATTATGACGGAACGGGCTTGCGATAGAGATTTACATGTAGGCAATATTATGATAGAGTTGCGAATGATTGGGGGATTGCAATCAGACAAACCTGTTCCCAAACAACTTTTAAATACATTTGAACATTTTGAAGCTTAGTATATATGTTTATTACGTACAAGTGAGTATATGTTTTTTTTTTTTTTTTTTTTTTTTTTTGTATTGTCTCTCGTAGCGTGAGTTCCGGGAACTTTTGCTACTTAACCGGTCAATGGCGAGACCTAGGCCTCCAGCCAGGCACTTTATTTTTAAGCAACACAGCTAAGGGCACCCCCTGTGGGGTACGAACCTCGGCTTAGGGCGTTGCTGGATCGCGAGCAAGGGAGCTGGGCTGGACTGGTCATTTTATTTAAATATTATTTGGGGGCGGGATTTACGCGTCTGGCTCGGCGCGGGCCGGCGTTTGCGGCGGAGGTCGGGGGGGAACATTACGGCTTATTCGCGTCGAGCCTCGCCGGCGAGGACGGAACAGTGGTCGGTTGTGTGTGGTATGTTTTTGTCGGGCGTCCTGGAGGACCGTTATGTCGTCATCCGGTTCGATGACGGCATGTCTTGGACGCCTTATTTTCGAGATAAGGGAAGGAGTGTATCGGGCGGCCGATACGACGAGGGGGTTGGGGTGATTTACAGCAGAATCGAAATGACGTTTGGACAGTTTTTTCAAAAACTGTTTTATAGTGGGGACTTTGAGGTCAACGTGGAGTTGACTATTACGCATGTACCACGGGGCACCTGTGGCTCTCCGGAGAAACCGGCTTTGGAGCACTTGCAGGGGGTTAAGTGTTGACTTGCTAGTGTGTGCGAACACTACACCCGCATATGTCATGATTGGTCGAATGCACGTTGTGTAAATCCTCACCTTGGATTTCAATGAGAGTTTACTTCGTGCATTCAACATGCTGTGAAGTCTACCGAGCGCGAAGGCGGCTCGCGCGCGTACCGCCTTTACGTGGTGACGGAAAGAAAGGCGTTGATCGAGGATCACACCCAGGTATTTGGCTTTTTCTTCCCAAGGAATGGGTTTGCCGAAGAGGGTGATGGGGGCTACCCGTGGGCGTTCGAGGCCTTTCCAGAATAGAATGGCTGCGCTTTTGGTGGGGTTCACTTCAATTCTCCACTTCCGGAACCACCGCCCCAGGGCTGTGACCGCGGTTTGGAGGTTGTCGTGAATTCCCTCGGGAGTTCTACCTTTGTAGTAGATAGCCGTATCATCGGCGAATAGAGCGCTTTTAACTCGTCTATGGAGGGGAATGTCGCTAGTATAAAGCGTGAATAGGAGTGGCGAGAGCACTGAGCCTTGCGGGACTCCTGCTCGTATGGGATGGGGGGAAGAGAGTGTGCCCTCGACTCTGTAGCGGAAGGAGCGGTTCGACAAAAAGTCCCGTACTATGCGTACTAGACGGTCCGGCACGCCCAACTGGTACAGCTTGTATATTAAGCCGTTGTGCCAGACCTTGTCGAATGCCTTCGCCACGTCGAAGAGGAGCATACCCGTGGTATAACCTAGTTAGAAGCCGCTACTGACGTCTTCCACTATACGGTGGACTTGTTGGATACAGGAGTGTTTGGTTCGAAAACCGAACTGCTGGTCAGGTATGACTTTCTTAGAGTCTGCAAAACTCTTTAATCTATTGTAGATAAGTCTCTCGTAAATTTTGCCAAGGACGTTGAGGAGACTGATGGGGCGATAACTGGAGGCTTCGGTCTTGGGTTTCCCTGGCTTGGGAATACCTATGACCGTTGCACTTTTCCAGGATTGGGGGAAGAAGTTGTTGCTCAGTGCTGCATTGAAGATGGCAGTGAGCAAAACTATAAGATAAGGGGAGAAGAGTTTGATAACTCTGTTAGCGATCCCGTCGGGGCCTGGGGCTTTCCTGGGGTGGAGATCCTTGATCACTTTCCGGACTTCGTCGACCGTAAACGGGGCGATGGGGTGGTCTGGGTCCTCGGAGGGTGGGTGTGATAGTTTGCTTTCGACCTCGGCATCCACCTTATTGAGATGGCGCGGATCTACCGGCAAGGTACTGGGCGTACATTGAGCCTCGAGACTGTCGGCCAGGCACTCGGACTTCTCGTCGTCGTCAAAGGCGGGCCCTTGATTTGGACGAGTGAGTGGAGGCATGGACGAGATTTTATCCGATTTGAGTTTTCGTTGGAGATGCCAGAAGGCCAAGTGACTTGGTTCAAGTTCCCCTAGGAACTTGTTCCAGCGAGCGTCTCGCAGGTCTTTCATGCGGTATCTCAGCTTGCGCTGGAGTGACCTCAGAAAGGTGCGGTTCGCTTCAGTCGGGTGAGCTCTTTGGGCTCGGAGGGCGGCGTTCTTTTCCGTCACCAGTTCACGAACGTCGTCGGGAAGTTTCCAGCGATGGTCTTCCATCACCGGAACTTGTCGTGAACAGGCGTCCACGGCTGACTGTACGTGAGCTGTGAGGGAATCGACCGCCTTTTGAGTGTCGGCTGCCGACTCTATGAGGGGCGGGATACTATCTAAGTGAACAGATGAAGAGGACTTGAGGAGTTCCTCCAGTTTTCTCCAGTCTGTTATCTTTTTCTGAGGCAGGGGCTGACCTGAGTCCGGGGGGCCTAGTCGGGGGGAGAGCGCTAAGGTCACAGGTCGGTGGTCGGAATCTAATTCGTCGTGCGACCTCAACGAGTGCAAATGGAGGTCTACATTCTTGAGGATCGCTATGTCTAGTACGTCCGGTCGGTGGTTGATATTCTCGGGGTAGTGGGTGGGGTGCATAGGCGCAATGACGTCGAATTGGAGGAGCCCGCTGAGGTCCTCCAATTGGCGACCTCTGTTATTTCGTGAGTGGCTGTTCCAAGCATCGCTCTTGGCATTCAGGTCACCCGCGATAATAACCGAGCTACTGAGGTTAATGAGGGCTTTGATATCAGCTTTGATATCGGCCGTCGAGTTAACTGGGGAACAGTATGCAGAGACTATCGTGATCGGCTGATGGCCGGTCATTCCTAATCGACAGATCGAGGCCTCAATGTGGGAGAGGGTTGGTGGTTGGATCGGGATACAGTGCAGGGACCTCTTGTAATAGATCAAAGTACCGCCGAGGGCGGATCGAGATCTATCATTGCGAACTACGCAGTAGTTTGCAATTCTAGGGTCTCGGTGTGATGGTTTCAAGAAGGTTTCCTGCACTAAGAAAACGTCGATATTATTGTCGCGGAGGAACGCGGCGATCTCTTCCTTTTGGCTGTGAATGCCGTTGGCATTAAAGTAGCCAATTGAAAGTGATCGGGGTTTGATTCTGCTGTTTACGTTTGAGGCTTGGTTTGGTGATTGGTTGGACGAGAAGGTAGCCAGGGACTCTGATACATCGGCGTAGTCGCCGAGCACCTTGAGGAGGGCCAGAGGGTCCTTCCGGACGGCCCTGAGACTTCGTGCCATCTCGTTAACCCTTGAGAGGTTGACGGTGGAGAAAAGATCCGCCAGGAATGCCATGTTGGCGGAGGTTTCAGAGGGGAAGGAAGTGGGCTGGACCACCTGTGGTCTACGCGGGGGAGTAGCAGCCTGGGGCTGGGGCTGTTGAGGTTTGGCGGTGGAGAGCGACGGCAGAGGTGTAATCTGCGGGCTCGGGGCCGCTGAGGGGACAGGTGGGGACGCTTGTGGGAGGGGTGGAAAGTCCCTCGGAGGGAGGGCCCTCCACGGGGAAGGTCGAAGTGGGGCGGGTTGCGCGTGGGGGGCGTTACGCCATTCGCGGGCCGCTGCCCTCTTGACCACGACCGGTCTGGGTTTGGGGGCTTTAGGGCAGCCCCTGTAATTGGCCGGGTGGCCTTCCTGGCGGCATAGCACGCAGCTCGGGGGTGAGTCGGCGAGAGTGCGGTCCTTAGGGCGAGAGCAATCGCTCGTCCCATGATCACCCAGGCACTTGACGCACCTGGGTTTTGCGTTACAGTTACGCGATGCATGACCGTATAGTTGGCAGTTGTGACACTGCCCTATAGGACCGCCTTTGTGGGGGGTTTCAACCCTTATGCCAGACAGGTGGCATAGAGTTTTTATTTTGAAGACGGCTTTGCCGTCGGTGGAGTTCTCGCAGATGGCGAGGACCATGTTAAATGCCTCTCCGGCATTTTGACGGTGCATGCGGTGCACCTCCTTCACCGCGACATTCTGAGCCTTCAGATCTTCTTTTATTGACTCAGTGTCAATTTCTCGCGGGACGCCACGGATGACGACCCGGAGTGAACGGTCCTCCGGCAGGTCATAAGTATGGTATTCCACACTTCTGGCCTGCAGGAGCTTGGTGAAAGCTCGGAATTCGGTCGAATTTGGGAGGTGCACCTTAATGCCTTCGGCTGTGGAAGTAGCACGGGTGAAGTTGATTTTGTTGGTTTTACACCAACCGGAGATTTCCGTCCACTTGGACTTAGTGTGGACGAATATGGGGGGGCAAGAGCGCTCCTTCGTCGAGGAAGGCCGCGTAGGTCGCGGGACGGGGGAGAGCCGGCTAGCCTGAGTGGCTTCGGCTTCCGGAGAGGCGATGGGGGCGGGGGAAGGGGGTGCCGGGGAGGGGGGTGCCGGGGAGGACTGTGCGGAGGGCACGGGCACGGTTTTGGGGGCTTTAGTCGGGGGGGAAGGTGAGGTTGAGGCCTCCTTCTTTTTAGCGCGTCTGGCGCGCTTCTTGGAGCCCGTGACGGGCGTGAATTCGTCCGAGGAGCCCTCGGACGACTCAGATTGAAGTGACTCCATTTCGGAGTCTATGATGACAGAGTCGGGGGACAGGGGGGAGTCTTGAGACTTGTTGGCCTCATTGGTGACGTCAATGATAGCGCTCTTGTCGAGCGCTGCTGTTGCGTCGGCAGTGGAAGTACCCGCGATTACGTCGCGGGTGAATTCGTCAAATTGACGTCGGAGGGTGGGCACGGCTTCTAAGAGCCGCGCGAGAAATGCCACTGAGGCTTGGGGGTTCATACTCATGGACATGACTTTGGGCGAGGGAAACGTGTTTCGGGGCGCGGTCGCCCAGGGGAAGAAACACGCAAAGAAACCCCTGGTGACTTAAACGTTAGGAGACCGATCCCCGGGGGGTTGACCCGGGGGTGTGTACTGAACCCTCCCTGTCGGGTGTAGACAGGGAGGTGAGTGTGCCTATGGTGTGAGCCCTAAGCTTGTATTCCCGCTGCCAGTCTTATTGTGCAGCGGGTTCCTGACTGTTCCGGTGTAGAGAGCACTAGTCCGTGGACAGTGCCCAAACTAACACCGGAGGATAGGAGGTAAAGGATAGGAAGGGTGGGCGGTGGGTGATAACCAGGCGCGACTAGGGTAGACCCCAAGGCCGGTGAACCTGGTCCCGTCCGTTTGTAGCCTTACCCTGAAGGGGCAAGGCTAAGAGCGCAACGGGTGAGCGCCCCACTCAGTTCGTTGGCACTGTTTGGTTTCCACCGAGTGACCACGAAACTGTGGATTTTCCCAGAAGGGGACAAATATAATTGTCGAGAAACAAGAATTGTGATTGTTGTTGCCTTGAAAAAGGCGACCAACAATCACCACGTGCGGCTAACGCGTGGCGATTTGCGGGTGTGGCTTCTGCCGGTCGTAGCGGGCGCAAAGCGCGGGAGCGGTGGGAGCACACGTCTGCTCGGTACGGCGGCCGGAGCGAGAATGTGGCCTCGTGAGTATATGGCTGTGGTAGTGATATTTATAGGTAATGGTATAGTATTTACCCATTTGTGTTGGCGAAAAGGTAGACAGAGATGTAATAAATACCCTTTTAAACACCAAATGGTGCGTAGATTGATAAAAGTAGCTTGATTCACCGTCAAACTGCTTTTCAGTATCTTTTAGCTGGATTTTATAGTCTGTGCGGAACTAGTTGGCCGCGTCTTAGGTACACATGGGACGTGACAGAGATTACTTATCTCAAGATATCGCATATATGTTTCATGTTATCAGATATTTAGTGAATAATTACGAAACAATTTGACTTTTAGAAGTTTTTACTGTAAATTCGTAATTTAAAATAACCTAAAATAATTTATGCAAAATTATTTGGACTCCAAATAACTGGATTCTGGACTTTCTTCATTTGAGTCAGTTTTATATTCCATACTGTCAACATCAACTTTTGAACAATATTTGCACTTTGAATGTAAAAAATCATTTTCACTTGTCTATTTATCGTCGTACTTATCTTGCTTTTGAAATCCATGCGCGTCCGTTTTTAAGTGATGACAGAAAGCGCCCCCGCCCTTCCGTCCCACCTCATATACCCAAAGCGCGGCCAACTAGTTCCGTGCGGTCTATAAATAGTTAAAATTAGATTGTTATTTTATTAAAAGCTGATAAAAACGAGCGTATATCGGCCGGCAGTGAATTATTATCCGTCCCATCTATCGAGCTAGGCGCTACGATTATTTGCGACGTAGCCGATAATTTTTCATCTACCCTACCACTAAATCATGCTGGCAACTCCGACCACACCAACTATCGAAACATGTACCGCCAATCTAAATTCAATCTAAGAGCCTATTAAATAAAGTCGATTTCGTTTACCTATTTCTTTCAACTATAGAGCTAGCAAACTTTACACAAAATTGTATCTTGTATATTGATACCTAAAGTTTGTTTTTGTAGGTGAGTTTCTATTGACAGTTCGAAAGGTCGATAGGATCATAATATTTATTATTTGTGTACAAACGGGTAATAAAAAAGCGCTTGAATTATGGCTGGTGCTCTGGTTGGCTGTGCTGTTTTATGAAATTGGCTGAAGTTTATTTAGGATATTAAAGCCTTCGGTTAGAATAACACGCTGCGCTCGACGTTACCTTCATCAAGTTTAAATTTTTATTGGAAGGGTTTAATTGGTATATATATTCATATATATTTTCATGCCAAGGGTTCCACCTTGTAGAGGAAGGTAGAGGTGTAGGTTGAAGAGTGTGTAGGTGTAGGTAGCTTAGGTGGATAGTGTGTGTGGAGGCTCACACACACTATCCACGTAAGATATACGTTTCGCGCTGACGTCATCGACGTTATTGAAGCATGACTATACATACGCCTTTGAATTACTTCTCAGACGTATGCATGTTTCTCTCGCTATTTTCCTTCTCTAAGAAGGTATTTTTTTTCTTGGAAACTGTGGTAACTTTTAGTTTATATTAAGTATGTGACGTGCAAAAACTGTTCCCAGTATCCCTTACGTTGAATAAAATATTTAGATGTAGATTTTTTTTATTATATTTAGCTCGTTGTCGACTAATTACTGTACTTAATGTTTAGTTCAGGAAAAATCGAACTTGAAATCTTTCTGTTGCAGGCAACTAATCGGACTAGTAAGCCACCAAGTATTGGTGTTATATTGGCAATTGGAATATAATATAAATAGTAATATGAAAGTTTGTGAGGATATTTGTAACGATCAATCACGAACGACTGTACGAAATTAGATGAGTTTCAGCACAAGACAGATCAGAACAAAAAATATTCATTGCAATCAAATTTACGTGAGCGGTGCATTGCTAGTGTTACATACATATATTATAATTCACAGTAGCCATATTTTTAGAACAAAAAAAGCTCCAATCCTGCCAGTTTCCGTTGCTTAAACGCAATAACATAAAGTGCATTTCGAGTTAAGGTACTGTACGTCAATTTACTGCGCGCTCGAATCTTGTTAGCTGTGTCTACTCCACATCGCTGCTCTAGTTTGTTTCCACTATCAATATGCGACAGGATTTGTATGAGAGCCATTTTTACTGTAAACGTAGTACATTCTAGAATTTACAGATAATAGTTATTTGTCGACGAATTTAATGCACTGCATTGATAGTCTCACTGCTTTGAAGAGCTTGTTAAGCTGGATTCTTGTTTACTGTTTGAATTGAAAATCTTTCGCCATATCATATCAGAGCCGTGGTGGCCGAGTGGTTCGAGCAGTTGCCTGCGACGCAAAGGTCGCAAGTTTGAATCCCGACTGTACCAATGAGTTTATCTGAACTTAAGTACAGTGATTAGTCACACCACGAGCTTTACGGTGAAGGAAAACATCGAGAGGAAACCTGCATACGTCTGAGAAGAAATTCAAAAAGCGTATGTATAGTCGTGCTGGAGTAACGGCGATGGACTCGCCATCTGTCACGTTGGCACCTAATATACCTCTGGCGGAAAGTGGGTGTGTGGGTATTACCTATACACCTCTGCCTACCCCTTCGGGGACCCTTGTGGGAAGGCGTGAGGATATTATTTTATTATTATTATTATCTTTCGCCATCGTTACGACATTCTCTCTTGTGTCAAGTGTTTCATCAAACGAGATAATACAAAGTTTGCAAGATAGAACCCCGACTGGATCGATGAGTTTTTCTGAAATAGTGATTAGTCACACCACGAGCTTTACGGTGAAAGGAAACATCGAGAGGTACCTGCATACGTCTGAGAAGAAATTCAACGGCGGCGTTGAGTAACGGCGGCGGCATCTACTCACCATCTACCACTTTGAAATCTAGAATATATCTCTGGTGGAAAGTGGGTGTGTGGGTACTTACTTATACACCTCTATCTAGCCCTTCGGGCTCCCTTGTGGGAAGGTGTGAAAATATAATATTAATATTTATTTCATTTTTAAATAAAATTATTATATCCTCACGCCGCCAGAGGTATATTAGGTGCCAACGTGACAGATGGCGAATCCATCGCCGTTACTCAAGCACGACTATACATACGCCTTTGAATTTCTTCTCAGACGTATGCAGGTTTCCTCTCGATGTTTTCCTTCACCGTAAAGCTCGTGGTGTTGTGACTAATCTTTGTACTTAAGTTCAGAAAAACTCATTGGTACAGTCGGGATTCGAACTTGCGATCTTTTTGTCGCAGGCAACTGCTCGAACCACTCGGCCACCACGGCTTTTTTCAAATCGTATGTTGGAGGCAGACTTGAAGTGTGTTACCATTTTAACAGCGCTTGGACATTAAAACTCTAATTGGATAGAACTCTTCAAGTATTCTCAACTTGTTTGCATTGCTCAGTTTAATAAGTGTGCATAGAAGAACGTTCCTACATTACTTCCGGTTCAAGTTTCCGGAACTTTGCGTATGCGTATCCAAGTTTGAGCTAACTACAACAGAACTTTACTTGAGTACATTTTAAAATTGTTTTTACTGATGGAGGGAGTTTGCTAGTAGTAAGCACAGAAAAGGCAATAGGGGTAGAGAGATTTACGTTTAATTTCTAGATAGACACACCACGAACTTTACGTCGAAGGAAAACATCGAGAGGCTACCTAAATACGTTTGGGGAGAAATTAAAAGTCGTATGTATAATTATATAAGTATAAGCCGTGGTGGCCGAGTGGTTCGAGCAGTTGCCTGCGACGCAAAGGTCGCAAGTTCGAATCCCGACTGTACCAATGAGTTTTTCTGAACTTAAGTACAGTGATTAGTCACACCACGAGCTTTACGGTGAAGTAAAACATCGAGAGGAAACCTGCATACGTCTGAGAAGAAATTCAAAGGCGTATGTATAGTCGTGCTTGAGTAACGGCGATGGACTCGCCATCTGTCACGTTGGCACCTAATATACCTCTGGCGGAAAGTGGGTGTGTGGGTATTACCTATACACCTCTGCCTCCCCCTTCGGGGACCCTTGTGGGAAAACGTGAGGATATGTATAATTATGCTTGAGGAACGGCAATCGACTCGCCATCTGTCACGTTCGCACCCAAAAATATATCTCTGGCGAAGAGTACGTGCTTTGTACTGCCTACACATCTCTGCCTGCTTCTTGACCCTTGTGACCCTTGGGACTTGTGACCCTTGTGACTTGGGACCCTTGTGGATAGGCGTGAAGATCTATATAATATGTCAAAAAAATAGCATAGGTATTAAATACAAAAAAATATCATTTAAATTTGGTATGCACTTTATATGAGATAACGTAACACACACGGCCAATACGACTTCCATCTTCTATATACGAACTGTTCTTTTAACTGCTGAACTATTACCAGCCATTTAACGTGCTCTACCATGCACGAAGTAGCGTCCTACACACGTGTCCATATCAGTGGGCCACACATTATTTACGGCCCGCAGGCTGCGACGCGACCCTTCCGAAAACCAACAGGTAGACTCGTACATTACGCCCATCGATTGTCGCTTGCCAGTTACGATGTTTGCTGGTCCTCTGCAAACAACACCGTGTACAATGCAAATATGCCTTTATGACGTGCTTGAAATATACACCTTGTATTTTTACCGCCGTGAATAAAATGGAGTATGAGCGATCACCTCCTCATATACATATAGTGAGGGGATCTTAGCACTGTATTCTTTGTTACCCCGAATACGCTTATTGATATTATTCTCACGCCTACCCACAAAGGTCCTCGAAGGCGTAAGCAGAGGTGTGTATGAGTACCAACCACCCACTTTCCGCGAAAAATATGATATAGTTTAGGTGCCAACATGACAGATGGCGATACGATCGCTGTTACTGCACGACTATACATATATACGTCTTAGAATTTCTCCCCAAACGTATTTAGGTTGCCTCTCGACGTTTTCGTTCAACGTAAAGCTCATGGTGTAACTATTTACTGAACTTATGCTCAGAAAAACTCATTGTTACATTCGGGATTCGAAGTTGCAATGTTTGTGTTGCAGGAAACTACTCAAACTACATGACCACCACGGCTTTCAAACTTCGTTGTCTTTCTAACGCGCTACCTGATAGATAGACAATGAAGCAGTCGCAATACCTGATTCTCGATCTCAAATCGATCTCAAATAGGGGAAGAAAAACCCTGCTATGCACATTTTGGTTCGTAAATACACAGAGTAAAAGTCATCCCATCTTCTACTCAGCGAACGCAACACGACTACAGTAGTTGAAAAGCACATCTAATTTATTTATTTCCGTTGTAGTAACAAGTGTACGAATCGTGGGGCGCGACGCGTTTTCCCTCCGAATAAGCACGCTAGCTCGATACCTAGTCTATATATATTCCCAATAAGACATTGTCCATTCGAGCGAATACGAACAACGAATGCTCGGCTGAGCATCGTGTTGCGACACACCTGTCTCTATCCATCTTTTTTCATTCCACTATCGTGATGGAATCCATTCTTTATCTCCTACTGCGAGAGTTTCCTTTTGATTGACAACAGACTAGAAATAATTTGCTGAAGTTCGGAGTCCTTTGATGTGTGTATGAGGTAGGGACGCAAAATGAGGGAACAAAAAGAATGAATTGTTCTTTTTATCCGTATACGTTTTGCTCCTGCATTTTTGTGGATGTTTTGGTGCGTTTGAAGTCAAGTTATTAAATATTTTGATTGTAATTCTCGACCAATGGATAACTATACAAAAGTGAGTATACTAAATTGTATCAGAACAAAAAAAATATAATATTAAATTAACAATTAAATGTTAAATAGTACAAAGTAATGAAATAACATAATTTGGTACAGCTACACATAACAATTTACAATATCAGTTGCAAAACCAGATAAATGTATGAAATTACATTTATACATTCATACATTAAAATGTGCTGAACTGGTTTTTGAACTGCGGTGCAGAAAGCAATGAAAACTACTGCACTATTCTCCCACCTCATCTCAAGTCGGCTATTCTGCATTAAACACGCCGACCAGAGCCCAGCCCTTAAAATTATGATAATACATTTAACTTTGCATCTAAATATATGACTTTGAAGGCATGAGTAAGTTCAATACCTTAAGTTCAATATATAAGGTCAATTTACACCTGCATAAATGCAACGTCAATATTGTAAGTTCGAGCCCCGGCTGTACCTATATGAGATCTTTTTTAGATGCCAACGTGACAGATGGCGAGTCCAACGCCATTATTTCAAGTAAAGGTGTCTGTAATTGTGTTTCTGTAATATATAGAATAAACTACATTTAGAGGCTTTAATTCCTATTTATTTATTATAAACTCTTGTGTCACGCTATGGTAATATTACGGTAGGGGGGTAAAGAGATTTTATTTCCATATATGTAGGGTACCTGCGCCGATCTGCCAAAAGTTCCAGGCCATGCGGTCAATGAGTCACGTTTCTCCCTGTGATTCAATTAAAGTTATAATTTAAGAACAGGTGCCACATAAATCTGCCACGTCGTTTGAATGATATTCGCAATTAAGCTTAGGAAACTGAGTTTGTATAATTAGAACCAGTTTCATGTTTATAGATGTACCTACGCTGCTTCCCCATAAGGGTCCCCAGTTGGTAGGCAGAGATTATATATATATATATATATATATATATATAATTTATTTTTATTACATACATTAAATTTCAATTTATTACAGTAGCGATTAGACAATATATCCTCACGCCTTCCCACAAGGGTCCCCGAAGGGGTAGGCAGAGGTGTATAGGTAATACCCACACACCCACTTTCCGCCAGAGGTATATTTGGTGCCAACGTGACAGATGGCGAGTCCATCGCCGTTATTCAAGCACGACTATACATACGCCTTTGAATATCTTCTCAGACGTATGCGATTAGACAAAATTATGAAATATTTTTTTTAATAATAAATAAATACATTAGGGATTATCTAAAAAAAAAAAGTAATCAAATATATATCTAAGGTGTTTTTTATATTACTTTGTAAATAAATAAATTAATAATTTCTCAATTTAGTAAATTTAAGAGGTAGGGCATAACGGGGTTTTCCGTTCGAATTTATAACAATGAGCTAAAGGCTTTGACGGAGAACTAGTAATGACTGCTTTATGTCGTGAGGCAGGAGAGACAATGCCCTAAATATATTTAAAAATACAAATTAATCCGAACTTACCTCCCGGGGGAAATGGGAAGTTAAAGTAGTTTCAAATTAAAGCTGTTATTATTTTTGCGGCCGACCTGACGACCCGACCGCGGAAACCGCGAGTTAATGATTTTAAAATTAAATGTCCATTAATTTGCGGGTTTGCTGCTACACGAGTAAAGTGAGAGGTTTTTTCATCTCGGTTTTGAGGGTTTTTTCAATATACATTAATACAGTGATGGAAAAGGCTGTGGTAGCCGAGTGATTGGCACGTTGGCACCTAAATATATGTCCGGCGAAAATACTATGTTGTGTTACTCCTCTGCCTAAGTCTTTTTTTATTTTTATACCACGTGGGTGGCAAACAAGCATGCGGTCCGCCTGATGGTAAGCGGTTACCACCGCCTATGGACGCTTGCAACACCAGGGGTATCACTCACGCGTTGCCGACCCTGAGTCTTGGAAAACAATTATAATATTGTAAAATTAAAGAAGCTTATATTTACTCGCATGTATAACAGTATCTGTTTGTGAGCATCCCGTCAAAATCGGTCAAGCCGTTTCGGAAATTATCCGGAACAAACAGAGAAATAGACAAAAAAAGGGTATTCTTTAACCGGTATCGTATATAGTTCTATATGCATTAAAACGCAGCTATTTTTACATTGAAAACAGATAGAGTTGAGATAGATAGATATATATCTCCAAACGCTTAAAAGCCGTGTTATCTAAGAAAGCACAAAACAAGGAATAAACCTATTTCACACTATTCGATTCGATGGAAGGAAGGGCATCCTTATTTCCTAAATCGCAAACAATCAGACGTAACGAACTATCCTTGCGGAGCCGAGAACGATACGAGCCAATATACGGTGTCGATAAGAATGCCAAGAAAATCGAATGTATACAATAAGGCTGTAGAATAGATGTTGTTTCTCATGTTTACCTTTTGTTTTAAGAATTCGTTAAAAATAATTTTGTGTCCGCCTTCTTGTATAGATTACAGTAGGTAGGGATTTAATGACACCAGCTTTTTAGCAAAGATTTATAAGCATTTTTTTTTATACAACGAGAGTGGCAAACAAGCATACGGCCCACCTGATGGGAAACGGTTACCGTAGCCTATTTACGCTCACGATACCGAAGTATCACTTGCGCGTTGCCACTCTGTGTTCGGAGAGTTATAGTGTGTTGGCAGCATAATGGGTTCAATCCCTCTGCTTCCAACACAATGTAACAATCCTCCCCCCTCCCCAAGGAGCTCATTACTGGAAACCTTATTCACTGCGTAGGAACACAACACAAAAAATTGTGTTATTTGGCTACGGACTTCTGTAAGGTGGAGGTCCTGCCCCAGACGGGCAGCTCCGAATTCGAACGGGAAACCCGTTATGCCCTACCTCTCTTCTCTCTCTCCTCGCGATTGTTCATCGCTTTATTCTAAGAAAAACGTATTGTTTTGGTTCGAATCTACATATGCACATTTAACTGTACCAATGTGAATCTAACTAAAGGTAAGTATGTAAATAAATATAAATAAATAATAAATATCCTCACGCCTTCCCACAAGGGTCCCCGAAGGGGTAGGCAGAGGTGTATGGGTAATACCCACACACCCACTTTCTGCCAGAGGTATATTAGGTGCCAACGTGACAGATGGCGAGTCCATCGCCGTTCCTCAAGCACGACTATACATACGCCTTTGAATTTCTTGTCAGACGTATGCAGGTTTCCTCACGATGTTTTCCTTCACCGTAAAGCTCGTGGTGTGACTAATCACTGTACTTAAGTTCAGAAAAACTCATTGGTACAGTCGGGATTCGAACGGGTAAGTATTCGTCGGGGTAAGTATGTAGTAAGAAAATATCTGTACATCAAAGTAAATAAATAGTTATTTTTAATCAAGCGATACTAAGGTCAAGTGGTCGACTTCAAAACTAAAATTTACCTATTTGTTATAATGAGCGAAGACAATTTGATTCATACACACTATGGCTTGTGTTTACATCAAATTCTAGTGTCGTAGCTTAAGGTCGCGTATTCGATTTCTATCGTGGTCGGATATTTTTGTAATTAATGTGTGTGTTTCTATCATATTCTAAAGATATCTATCATCACGCCGAGTGCCACACGAGAGGATTAGATTGCCAGTTCCCTCTAGATTAAGAGATCTCTTTCGCTTCATACACACTCATGAATCTCCTTATATGTACATACATGCTCATCGGCACACTTTACACATACAATGACAAAATATTGAAAACAATATCCGTTAAATAAACAATCGCAAACAATACAATACTGATATCAGTAACCGATTATACTCGTAATATCCAAACCGTGGAGATCGTAAATTCACGGCGACCGTTTTACTTTGAACAATAATATTAAAATTTATATCCGGCTCATAAACCGGGTTTAACGTAAATAATCCGTTACGTTACCAATGGTTATCTCATCGGAAATGGCATCGGCAATTTTATTCATCTTTATTATACACGATAGTATTCAAAAGCTACGATACGATTATGTTATAATAAATAAAAAGCCTTTGTAGTTCGAATCCCGATTGTACGGGTTTTTCTGAACATAAGTACAGTGATCAGTCACACCACGAGCTTTACGGTGAAGGAAACATCGAGAGGAAGCATGCATACGTTTGAGAAGAAATTCAAAAGCGTAAAGTCATGCTTCAGTTACGACAATGGACTCGCCATCTGTTACGTTGGAAACTAAAATATATCTCTGTTGGTGTGTGGGTAGTACCTTTATACCTCTGTCTACCTTTATACCTTTGTAGGCTTAACCATTATGTTGGAAATACTTATTAATTCATTAGGCACACCACAAGCTTAACAGTGAAACAAAACATCAAAGTGAAACCCGCATACGTTTCATAAGAAATTCAAAGACATATAATGTATAGTCGTGCTTGAGAAACTGCGATGGATACGGTATCTGTCATGTTGGCACCTACAATATATCTCCGGCGAAAGTTGGTACTACCGACTTCTGCCTACCCCTTTGGGGAGTAAAGGCGTGATGGGATATTACGATTATTTTGATACATAAATGAGATAGCCTTATAGCAAGTTGAAAACAAAGGCAGTCTCGAGGGGTTCAAAAACTAAAGTAGATCAAAAGAAAACTAAAATAAAACAATCAAAAATGTGGGTACAAATAACAATATGAAAAAGCAAGCTTCCCCCTGGGGTACATTACGGTCAGACCCTTTCCAAATCTCACCCTGGGCGGGCATCGAGACCATTTGCTTGAAAACTGGTAAACACTTAGTACACTCGAGGCCGCAAAATGGATCTCCTGACATAAATGTGCGCTATATTTCTGGAAATAAAATGTACAGGGTATTGTATACGACCATTTTCTCAAACAATGCTTTCCTTGTCGCAACTGACATGAATATTCATAAAAATATATGTTTACTTTTATCCTCACGTCTTCACAAGGGTCCCGGAAGGAGTAGGCAGAGGTGTATAGGTAGTACCCACACACCTACTTTCCGCCAGAGATATATTTTAGGTGCCAACGTGACAGATGGCGAGTCCCTCGCCGTTACTCAAGCATGACTATATATGCCTTTGAGTTGCTTCTCAGACGTATGCAGGTTTCCTCTTGATGTTTTCCTTCACCGCAAAAGCTCGTCGTGTGACTAATCACTGTCAGAAAAACTCATTGGTACAGTCGGGATTCGAACTTGCGATCTTTGTATCGCAGCCAACTGCTCGAACCACTCGGCTATCACAGCTTACTTTTTTACGTCTAACGTACTTTTTTACCTATATTTAAGCTACGAGCGATGAATTAATTGTACTTTAATTAACATGCCTTGTTTATGATTATAATTATTATTGAGTATTTTATACAAATCCAGCTGTGTGCCGAATATCAAAGCGACTAAATCGGTTATCAAACTGTGTCAGATTCAATTTTTTTGCATAGCTTCTATCGCGGGCCTTGAGCGTGGAGACCGAATCCAGAAATTCCGTAACGAAAATAACCTAACACTTTCAAAATTTAAACACATTCGAATATAGAACAGTTCCAAATTCAAAATTGCCGGGAAATATGGAAACGACAGAACTTAAAAGGCATGCCCAGTACGTAAGCAGCTGTTTGTGGGAAAGTATATACGTGTATTGCATAAGTTGATAAAAAATGGTATGCAATAGCTTTACCGCGGCAGTCCCCAAGTGCCACACATTTTTTTACACAAGTTTTATCTCGCTTTTTACGTTGTAACCGTGCAATAGCGAGACCAACGGTTTCTAGCCACGCTAGGCTTTTAAGATGCTAAGACTGCAAAGTAAGCGCAGCTAAGAATTCGCACAGTAGGGTACGCACCTCGGCTTAGATCGTCGCTGCGCGAGTGAAGAAGCTGAGTTTGATTAGTTTAAAATATGTATTTATTCTTTTTCATTGTCTCTCAAAGCGTTAGTTCCGGAAAATTTTATACTTCACCGAAGTCGTGTATTATTGTGTAACTAAAATATTTACCCTACCGATAGAAACTTTCGATAGCGCGATTTGCAATATGCAAAGAAGTAGACAGCGCCATCTATCGGCAAAATATATCAACAGAAAATTTTAGGTTAGACCAAAACTAGAAAATGAAAAATGGACACTGCCTGAATAAATAAATGTATCATTATTATTATATTATACATTGTTAGCGACACGTTTTGTCTCACCAATGAAAAACTATGTCATACTGTTCCCTCGTGTCAAAAGTGTCGGCGGGTGATTTACGAGTAGTCGGGAAATTGCAATTTAGTCCTGTTGCAACACAACTATTATATCATATGACAGTGTTATAGCAATACATAACTATTACATAGTGTAACGTGATCTCGCAGCTCTACTTAAATTGTCTTCACCGTAGAGAAAACCTTAAAAAGTACCAGACAGAAAACATTATTTATCATGATTCAGTCTGTGAAGATGATTCTTGCTATTCACTCACGCCAGAGAGGTTCGACGAAATAAGATGAACAATCAATATCTGGCTTTTGTGCCTTGCCGCCTTCCCACAGGCGTCCCCGTAAGGGTAGGATGGTGTGTACATACTACGTACACACCCATTTTTCGCTGGATACATATTTGAGGTGTCGACGTGATAGACTATACATACATCTTTGAATTTCTTCTCAAACGTAAGCAGCTTCCCTTAGATGCTTTCCTTCACCGTAAAGTACGGCGGCTGATGAACGTATGTATTTTAGTTGAAAAAAAACTTATTGGTACAAGCGGGAATCGAACTAGCAATCTTTGTGTAACATGCTACTCTAACCTAACTACTCGAACCACTACTACTACGACTCAGCATGGCGCAAATATTTTTTATACCAAAAAATTATAATCTATCCTTGAAAACGAAGTCTAATTCTACACGAACGAAACCGCGGAATACAGCTAGAATACGCTATAGAAAATATACTGACGTCTGAATTGTTCTAAGTTTGTTATAAAAATATTTGGTGAAACAAAAATCACCGCAGCTCCTAGACTATTTTCTATACCCTTGTTCGTTGCGAGAACAATGGCCGATGTCCTGATACATGGTACCTTTTTCCCTAATTAAAATGGTACGAACCCTTATATCAACGAGGCTACTGAATTGATTGTGAACCCGCGGGGTTCCAGAAGTTGCCATTATACCAGTCCTGAATAATGACTAGGTAATATTTTTCACAACAAGCAAACAGACTGCAATATAGTTAGTGAGCTGCGAATCATGAGTTCAATTTCCGAGGGCAGATATTTTTGTTATGCACCACAGTCTTGAATGCATAATTGTATATATAAGTACAGTGATTAGTCACACCACGAGCTTCACGGTGAAGGAAAACATCAATAGGAATGCATACGCTTGAACAAAAAATTCAAAGGCAGTCCTGCTTGAGTGACGGTGTGGTTCGCGCACGGTTTGACTAATCACTGTACTAATGTTCAGAAAAACTCATTGGTACAGTCTGAATTCGAACATGTGATCTTTGTGCCGCAGGCAACTACTCGAACCACTCGGCCACCACGGCTCTGTATATATTATGTATTTTAGATAAGATGGTTTGTGTAGATGGTAAGCTTCTTAAGAGCGCATGTAAATTGGATTACTCCCCGGGCTTGTCACTACTGAACGGAGTCGCTTGAGACACGAGCTATTTTCATCTGGATTATTAATTCCGTTAACTAAAACAGTTTATATACCCAATACAACCTACTATGGATTAGAGAAGATTATGTTCAAAGCGTTTTCCATAAGCAGAGGCAGACGTTCCAACTACCTAGATCAAATCGATCGGACGCCCAAGGACGGCAACGTCGAGAGTACTCGAAACCGACGAGCATGTACGAAGAGACTGATGAATGTGGACGAAGCGAAAGAGGTATGTAAGTCTAGAGAGAACTGGCGCTCTATACTCTCTGCCTACCCCGTTGGGAACTCGGCGTGATGATATGTATGTATGTATGAATGTTTTCCATTAATATATAGTACGCCACTACATTTTGTTCACTGCTACCATAATAGAAATATAAAAGTCGCGGTGGCCCAGTGACTCGAGTAGTTGTCTGCCACACAAAGTTGCAAGCTCGAATCTCGAATGTACCAATGAGCTTTGAACTTAATTGCCGTGATTAGTCAAACCATGAGCTTTACGGTGAAGGAAATCATCGAGAGTAAACCTGGCTATTGTGTTTGAAATTAACGGGCATATTATAATCTTAGCGCAGCAGACTTTAAAGTACTCGATTTTATTTAAAATTTTCTGTCATCACTTTACCTTAAACACCCAGGATATAAGAAATATGAAACATAAGAAATGTGACAATATTTATTAGAATTTTGCTGTAATAGTTATGTGGGGAAGGTAGTTAACAATTTGGATTAAATATAAAATCTATCTTTGTGCCAAGTGTCATCCAATTGGGCGTAGCTGTTCTGGCGTCATTGAATAAAATTCACTCATCCAAAGTTTACATTTATAATGTAAGTTATAGGAACGGTGATAATGTTTAATATTCATTCATATAATATTCATTATTCCAAGAGCAATTTCGTCTGTTATGTCCTTGGTAAAATGTTTTGACACTAATGTTTTGCAACACTTCTACATCGATGTATGAGGTAAAAGAGGCAGGTAAATAGGCAAAGAGGCAAAATGCAATACAAACTTGTTTTCAGACAAATGAAAGTTGCCTCAAATGACGCAATGCTGAGGGAATAAGTAACATTTTTATACCTATAATGCAAAAAAGCTCGTAAGGAAATCAGCTGATGATAATAGGCGTGTATACAAAAATGATCTAAGGTTTAAGGCTGATATTCGCTCACACCAATATCCCGAACGGCCATTGCACCAGCGGTCTCAAGCTGCCCAAACCTCAGCCATTATTCGATGTTATGGAGTAGCCACCAAGCCATTAAGTAATTGGGGAGCTTCAATGATGTCTGCGAACATGCGTGAGTGAGGCTGTCATCTGCCTGTTAACAAGAGTGAAAATGCCGCTGTCAAAATTATACAAAACATTACATAAACTTAGATGATCCATTGGCGTTATTATAATTAGAAATGCCAGAGTTGCTATTAGTTTAAGGATCAAAACCCAGACCTTTCAATCTCGGCACACACTTAGTTACTAAACAAACATGGCCCTTTATTATAACCGGCGCTCAACTTGTCTAATATAGGAAAAACTTTTAACTTTGATACAAGGTTGGGAGTAATTAATTTACATTTAACTTGTTGGCTGAATAATTAAGATTATTTCTTTGATTACGTTCAATATAATTTATGAAATAATTTTAGTCTTGAGCGTCTGATCAAATCGATCAAGGACTCAAGACTCAAGGACGGGAACCGATGAGCATGTATGAAGAGACTGATCAATGTGGACGAAGCGATAGAGGTCCTCCTCTACCGCCTACCCCTTTAGGGCTCAGCGTGATCATGCAGATAATTTTATTTGTATAATAATAATGTTCTTACCTAAGGTTTTAATAACGAATATACCAACTTTAATTCAAGCATATTCTTAATGTTGTGAAGAGAAATTTCCAACGCACATCTCAGTAACCACTGATCCAATTTATGTAATTACCCTACTCTCCAAAGGAGCAGAGTATCATCAAAGTTAACCTGGCTTAGCATGCGGAGCACAACTATGTCCTAATAAATCAGAGGAACTTTCCGTTACAAAATTTAAGCTACTCTGGGTAACGCCTCTACCTATAACACCTTGTAAGAAAAATCACGTTCCACCCTAATTCTACGTATATTTTATCAAAAATCTATTTTCTTTAATTCACATAGGCCTAGATGGGCAGTTATAAAACGTCGAAAAAGGTGCATGGTCCGAGTTGGTCGTTTCCATAGAAAAGAACCGGCAAGAAACTCCATGGTTACTCTTTTCAAATCTAGAGAAAACTGGCGCTCTTCAAGACTACCCACAAGGGTCTCCAAACGGCTATAGGTAGAATCCCCATATTTTGCCGGAGCGGGCGGTAACCGCTTACCATCAGGCGGACCGCATGCTTGTTTGCCACCCATGTGGTATAAAAAAACATTATTAACTATCCATAAAGCATCTTCGACAAATCTTTGTTACCAACCTGTCCTTAGCTTTTTTGTTCCATTCGTTTATGAACACAGCAGATTATACGTTAGAAACACGTCGCGATACTTACGGGCTAGACAGTTGAGTGCTAGTTCTCTCTACACCAGCAAACCGAAATCAACGACATTCATCTGATCCTTTGCATGCTCTCCTATTTCGAGTGCATCTGTTATACCTATAATACTATATATATATATATATATATATATTTATTTATTATATATATATATTAATATATTTATTATACAACAAGAGTGGCAAACAAGCATACGGCCCACCTGATGGGAAACGGTTACCGTAGTCTATTCACGCTCACGATACCGAAGTATCACTTGCGTGTTGCCACTCTGTGTTCGGAGTGTTACAGTGTGTTGGCAGCATAAGGTTTAATCCCTCTGCTTCCAGCACATTGTAACAATCCTCCCCCCTCCCCAAGGAGCTCATTACTGGAAACCTTATTCACCACGTAGGAACACAACACAATAAATTGTGTTATTTGGCTACGGACACGTATAAGGTGGAGGTCCTGCTCCAGTCGGGCAGCTCCAAATTCGAACGGGAAACCCGTTATGCCCTACCTCTCTTGATTATTTAAAAACTTCCTGCAATATCAATTGCACAGGCGGACTTAATGCCGTAGGGATTATCTACCAGTCAACCTTTGGGCGATGCAGAGAAAAGTATGGCAGGCTATAGAAGAGTTAAACACGGGAAATATAAACATGACCTAATCTATATAACTATATACTAATCAATATGATATCATATATAATTATTTAATAATAAGCGGCAAGAGGATAAGTTCATAAGATTAATAATTCGTATTACATCGGCTTACCCTAGTACAGAGGGTAAAAACGGGCCATTTAATAACATAAATAGGGATAAAATCCAAAAGATAAATTCAAACAAACATTCAAAAACTACTCACCAAAAAATATCAGGAATATCCTCTTAGTGGCGGTTGTTTGCTCCCGCCGCCCGAGTGGCAAAGTGATACAGCCCGAGAAGGATAGTGTCCAATCCCAGCCATTATTTACCTACGCCTACTTTAAATGCGCCTTTACCATCTCCCCTAAAGCGGGCAGCCCTTCACACACAAACAAACTACTAGTGGACTGGGTAAATGCGGAAAAACATTAAAGATACAGATTTTCTGTTTGGGACTATACAATATATATTTATACTACGGCTTAATAGAGCTGAGTTTCGGGGTTCTGCGCTGTAATTCATAAAAGGAAACTTTTTTGGTTCTCAAACGTATGCAGGTTTCCTCTAGATGTTTTCCTCCGCCGTAAAGCTCGTTGTGTGACTTAATACTGTAAATAAGTTCAGAAAAACTCATTGGTACAGTTGGGATTCGAACTTGCAATCTTTGTGTAGCAGCCAACTACTCGGTCATCACGGCTCTATCACGCTATGTACCATTTGTCATACTAATAGAACTCTGATTACCTATATTTTATATTCATTTCTATAGAATGTATTAAATATACATTAATATTCCAGGTATCAAATATAAAAATTCCTATAAATATTTCATCGATAAATTGAATCTTTCAAATTTGTAGGCAGATAAGTCGATTTCAATTTGAGTATGATACTATAATAATAATAATAATAATAAATACCTGGGACAATTCCACACAAATTGACCTAGTCCCAAATTAAGCAAAGCTTGTGTTATGGTAACTAGACAACGCTATATTTACTTATATAGATAGATATATACACAAATACATAGGACATCCAAGACTAAGGTACAAATACTCGTGTTCATCACACAAATATTTGCCCTCAGCGGGATTCGAACCCGCGACCTCGAGTTTCGCAGTCAGGAGCTCTAACCACTAGACCAGACGGTCGACTATGATATCGTTCCTGAAAATGCGAAAGCCGTATAAACGGCGTGATACCAAAAATATGCATTTTTTTATCGCCAATATCCTATGTTGCCCGTGTAAATACGAGTTAAATTCCTGAAATTGAAGTTGCCGGGCTGCATCAAATTATCGAAGGCTGTTGAAATAACCCATCGCTCCAAGCTTTCAGATTACGTGCCTGTCAATATAACCTGTTATAATATACATAGTTATATATATACAATATTGACATTATGGTTGTATCACGCCTTCCCATAAGGGTCCCCGAAATACTAGGCAGAAGTTTCAACATCCTCTTGTTGGATCTTTTTTCTCTATTATACATACGTTAGTGTACGGACGGACTTAGGAAATGTGAGAGAAGGAAGCAAATAAAATATATTTTATGTTGACAATTTTTTCACCTTATCTTTATATAGAGCCGTGGTGGCCGAGTGGTTCGAGTAGCTGCCTGCAACACAAAGATTGCAAGTTCGAATCCGGACTGTACTAATGCGTTTTTCTGAACTTAAGTACAATGATTAGTCGAACCACGTGTATAAGGAGCTTTTATCATTATCATTTCACCCAAGCGAAGCTGGGCGGGATTTTTGCATAGAAATCTGCTATATAATTTAATCTAACTATGTTTTTATTTATGTTATTAATAGTTTATTTAATTTAATTTAAATTAAATAAAATTTAAATTAATTTTATTTAAATTAAATAAAATTTTAATTAATTTTATTTAATTTAAATTTAATTTTAATTATTTCTTATTTTAATATGATTGTAATGCTATAATTGATTTGTGCCTCCTCTCGATGTAAGAACTTTTAAAATATTTGTATGCCTACAGGCGGGACATGGTGACCACGTCGTGTTTTTGGAGTTTACTCCTTAAGAATCGATTTTCATATATAAGGCACCCGGTATGAGAAAAATATGAGAGGTAAAATCTACTGATGAATGACCTTGTTACGTTTTTGGTGCGCATGCACCTATGGTGCGCAACTTTCTAATTTGGTTGTGACCAACCGCGCTCAGTACGCCGCCGCCGCTTGTGTGTGACAGTTGTACAATCCGCTTTCAATAAGTTTGAAAAACAAGTGCAGATATGCCGTATTGCTCCATTCTTGAGTGCAGGAATGCTAGCCGGACAAAAATCTAGCTAATAGTGGCATTTCCTATCATCGGGAAGTGTTATTTAATTAAATTTTATTTTATTACGTTAATTGGAGTTTATTGGAGTTTACTCCTTAAGAATCGATTTTCATATATAAGGCGCCCGGTATGAGAAAAATATGAGAGGTAAAATCTACTGATGAATGACAGCGTTACGTTTTTGGTGCTCTCGTACTCTCCATGGCAACGAGAATAACAGAATGGCGATGTAATTAATGTTAATATTTACTTTCAATTGCATATTGTATTAACCTGATATTAAATTATCGTAAATTTTATATTTTATTTATAATTGATATAAATATAAATTTATATGAATTGATATTTATTTCAAAATTGAGAAAATTACTCAATGAATAAAAATCAATCTATAGATGTGTCATGCATACTCTAAGTAATATAAGAAATACATTCATTTACCCTTATTAACTAATCTATTTATTTTATAATCGTTCGTAAAATCAAAATCAATCAAAATCAAAACCAAACTTTTTTTTTTAATACCTATCTGTAATGCCTATGTTCACAAAATAAAGATGACTTGATTTGATTTGATTTATTAAATAAACCCATAAAACCATGGTTTGTAGTGAATATTACCCTACTTAATAATTTGGTGACTTTGTTGTGAATGATATTGCAAGTGAGATCATACGCCTGGCTATGAACTGATAACTCTACGACGACGTAGACTTGAGACGCAAAATAGTGAATCCCACAAAACTTGTTCACACATAATCAAGTCAGTGACCAATCAGTAGTCCCAAGTTGGGACTCGATAGGACTCGATACTCGTCGATAGGTTGGGACTCCCAACCTATCGACGACGCACGATAATTAAGGTGGAACTAATTGTTTATCAAATTAACGACCCTTGTCCACATCAAGCCATAAAATTCGAATTGGCAGCTCGCTCGTGGACCACACAACCTTCCCTAATAACTTATGGTGACGACGGTCTCGTATCGGAAGTGGTTTTAGCCGGTTTAGTGCGGATATGCAAGGGTTATTGTTAATTTTGGGTGACGTATGGCTGTTAATATTATTAAGATTGGAACTTTAAATTCATTTATAACTCATATTATAACGTAACCGGACTATAAACTCACTTGCAACACAAAGATTGCAACTTCGAATCCTGACTGCTCCATTGAGGTTTTCTGAACAGTGATTAGTCAAACCGCGAGCTTTACGATGAAGGCAGTATTGCGAACAAACCTACAGACCGATTTGCTTGAGAAACTGCGATGGTCTCTCCAACTCCCACTTCTACCTCTAGCCGTTTGGAGATCCTTGTGGGTAGGCGTGAAGAGCGCCAGTTTTCTCTAGAATTATAGACTTACTTCGCTTTATTCAGATTAATCAGTATCAAGTTACCTTTTATATCTACCTTTCCAACTTGTACATAATACCGCCTCAACAATCGCCACTTCAAGTCTTCCGCAATGGCGTCCGTTATCAATAATGAGCCAAACAATTGTTAAAACTTGAACAAGTTATTGAAGTTTGAACGCCGATAATTCCTCGAAACGCCATTGTCCAACAAGTAACACGGTTATTGGAGCGTTCCTGACAATAGTTCGTACTTCCGCGCGTGGGTAGACTTTGTATTAGTCCTATAAGCACTGAACTGAGTGGACGCGACATATTGTTTAACTAGCAGTGTCTCGCGCTAATGGCCGAGTGATAGTAGTAGTGGTAGTGGTAAGTTCGAATCCCGACCGTACCAATGAGTTTTTTATCAACTTAAGTATAGTCCTCTTATAGTAAGTACATCGTGAAGGAGGGACATAATACTTTTTAATTTGCCAAGCAATTTGCTAAATAGCTTCGAGCATGTGGTGGTGCAATGGTTTAAGTAGCTTTAAATTACAAGCTCAAACCTCGTTGGTCTGGCTTTGTAACTTAACTAAGCTTAAGTAACCTGTCACACATATCGTAAACCTGTCACGCTTTACAGTTAATGAAAAGCCGAGAAATCACTTGCACAGCGAGGGACTCGCCATCTGCCACGTTGGCACTGACATTGGTAATTGCACTTACTGGCTACTGTAGGGGTAACCCTAGGGTAAACCTACTAAAAAAAACGTATTTATTGCCAAAAGTTACGAGTCTGTCCTTAAGGGCAATGCTTACAGAAACACGCTATGGTTTAAGAGAAGGAGCCTTATTATTATAAAACAAGTGTTGCTAAGGGCGAATTTGTGACGTTCGACCCTTATCAGGCAAGCCCATTAGCAGGTTGTATTGGAGGCTTTTGTTTGTGGATTTGGGCCCAGGGATTTATGAACGTGTGGCGATTCTATGCGCCTTTAAAGGCCCTCGTTACGTACGGCTTAATAGGGCGTTAATGATCGATACTTGATATCATTGTAATGAGGTGATAATGAGACCTTCCTTGTTAAGTTTACATTTTCATATTGCAAAAAAAAAATATTTGTATGAGTTAACAGAATAAAAAAATAAAAAAATCTTTCTTATAAATCACTGCCCGCCTGATAGTTAGCGGTTACCGCCGCCTATGGAAGCTTGCAACACCAGTGAATATAGCTCGCGCCATGCCGACCCTTTTAGGTAGAAACTTTCAAGGAAAGCTTTAATGTAACTATGCATTGTTTCAGACCGGAAAACACTTTCACCGGACATCCCTTCTCATCAAGGCTTTCAACCACAAGTTCAGATTGGACCTAGAGCTCAACACGTAAGTACCACCTTTGATTCCTGTTTTCAGCAGCATAATACAGCGAGATCGTTGATCGAGATCGTCACGTTGGCACCTAATATACCTCCGGCGGAAAGTGGGTGTGTGGTTATTACCTATACACCTCTGCCTACCCCTTCGGGGACCCTTGTGGGAAGGCGTGAGGATATAAATTTATATATATATATATATATATATATATATATATATATTCACATATATTCACTATTAAGGTGTTTTGATTTTTCTTATGACTAGTATATTTTCCCCCGTCCCCGGGTCCCCGATGTTGTTTTTAACTTAAGTATAGTGATGAGTCAGACCGCGAGCTTTATGGTGAAAGAAAACATCCAGAGGAAACCTGCACATGTCTAAGAAGAAATTCAAATGCGTGTGTATAGTCCAGCTTGAGTAACGGCGATTGACTCGCCGTCTGTCACGTTGTGACCTAAAATATATCTAGGTGGAAAATGGATGTGTGGGTACTACCTACACAACTCTGCCTACCACTTCGGGGACCACTGTGGGAATGTATGAAAATAAACTATTATATTACTCTCATTCAACTAAAAAAATCTACCGTAATTCAACGACAAATCGAGATTTAATAATTCGCAAAAGAAAAGTTTACGAAAAATCCCGCACCGAAAAGATCAGTAAAAATATCTCGAGAACTTAACCCGTCCCGTTCTAACAGCGTTTACTAGTGAATAAATCTATCTCCCTCACGATCGTCTGGGAAACTTGTCCCCTACCCTTTTATATATCATTTATGGTGTACCCAAAAACCGTTTGGAAAGTTTTACCAGGAGATTTGTTTGCCCCGGTCTCCCAATTGTGAGTGCTCGGGGACTCGGATTTACCTATGACTTCGAGAGGGGCAGTTGTTTTTTACTCTCCATAGGCACGAGTACACATCGTTATTGAACGAATATGAAATTTGTCTTGATTCTTTATTTATATACCTATATCTCTGGCATAAATTGGGGGTACTACCTATACACCTTTACTTACCCCTTCGATACTTCGTTGTGGGAAGGCGTGAGGATATAATATTTTAATTTTTTTTATTTATTTGTTGAGAGCGCCCTAACTCAGTTCGTAAGCTCAATAAACAACAAATTGAGGAAGTTCATTTGTATCCCCAGGAAATCCCCACTAGAGTGTCAACAAAAAAACGATATTCAGTTTCGTACCGATACCCGGAAGGCCTTTGTTATTTGATTTCCTGTTATTAGACATGGGCTCTAACATGAAATATTCGGGGGCCGCTCAATATTGAATCCCGTCACGTAATGCCTCGTTATATGACAAGTTTCTATAATATCACAATATGATAATCTGTTATCCTGTTTTCCCTGCCTACCCCTTGAGAATCAGCGCGATAAATTGTACTCGTATGTGTGTTCCTGTGAATATTTCAATGTTTAGTTTAGCTGCGTTCTAACTACCTGGCTCAAATCGATCGGACGCTCAAGGACGGGAACGTCAAGAGTACTCGAAACCGACGAGCATGTATGAAGAGACTGATGAATGTGGATGAAACGAAAGAGGTATGTAAGTCTAGAGAGAACTGGCGCTCTATACTCTCTGCCTACCCCGTTAGGGACTTGGCATGATGTATGTATGTAGATTAGCTTCTTTGACAAAATATAAAAAAGATGACTTTTGAAATAAAAGTTTATGACAACAAGTGTGTTACAACTTTTGAAATTAATAAGGCTATTGTAAAACGTTGCGTGGTCTTAATACAGTGCTAGTGTACATGTGTTAGGTGACTAAAGAAAAATTACAAATGTTCGTTTTTTTTTTCATATAAACAGATGAATTTATATATTATATATATATATTTATATATATATTTTTTTTTTATTTTTTTTTTTTTTTTCTTTTCTCTCTTCACTTGGTTGCCTGGAAGAGATCGCTTTTGCGATAAGGCCGCCTATTGTGCCTACTACATGTTATTCTCTGTCTTTTTGTCATCCTATTTGTTTGTATGTGTGTGTGTGTACAATAAAGAATATTATTATTATTATTATTATTATTATAGAGGAAAGTTTTACGCCTTCATACGCTATAGGCGTAAACATATCGTTTTGCGATATGTTTCCCTTTTAAATTAAGAAACATAGGCATACTGCATGTCTAATGGACCAAAACACCCACTGCCTGCAATTTCTATATGAATGTTATCAAGAAAGATAGCGCTATACTCTCCCTGCATATCCCGTGAGGTACTCGGCGTGATGATATGTATGTACAAAATTGTCACAGTCCTAATCCGTCAACACATACTTTTTTCCATGTATATAAATACAATTATTGTCATCGTTCATAAAAGATGTAGCTAATCTTATAAATATGTACTTTATAGCGAAGCATATTTATCTAAGCTAAATAAAACACGATAAGTTCAGTGACCGCTCTGGTATCAAACCGTATATTTTAAAATTTATGTAAAATCAGTGATTCAAAATGAGAAGAATAACCTCATTTTGTTTCAAAGCTTCTGGTATTAATTATGACAAAGCTGTGAACATACACCCTCAAAATGACATGGAAATTGACACAAAATGTGTCACCGCCAAGCAAATTACTTTAACACAACGCAACAAAATGAAACCTGCCGCAGAATTAATAAACTCGAACGCTGAATATGAAAAAGTGTTCAATACGCAACTGCGACAACAATGACAACTGAAAACAATCGAAATGTCGCGAATAAAAGAAAACTCGTGCTTCTATGGGTCTTCATTTTGTATAATATTTATTAGAACTTTGTTGTGTTAGATCTGACAAATAGATTTATCTTATTTTTAATGTTATTTAAAATTTCCTCTAAGGTATTCTATCCTTATTTCACCGGAGATCTATTAAAGGCATAACTTCTTTGAATTGCTTTACCAACATAATATGTAGGTTTCTCCTCAATTTATTCTTTTGTCGTAAGACTCTTGGTTTGATTAACAAAAACTATATATATATATATATATATATCATCCCGCCTTCTCACAAGGGTCCCCGAAGGGGGTAGGCAGAGGAATATATAGGTAGTACCCTCGCACCCACTTTCCACCAGAGACATATTTAGGGTGCCAACGTGATAGATGGCGAGTCCATCGCCGTTCCTAAAGCAAGACTATACATATGATACGCCTTCGAATTGCTTCTCAGACGTATACATGTTTCCTCTCGATGTTTTCCTTCACGGTAAACTCATTTCTCTGTACTTAAGTTCAGAAAAACTCATTGGTACAGTATGGTAACTACTCGAACCAAACGACCACCACGGCTGTTAAACAAAAAATCTGTTCTGAATTTCTCAATGTATAATTTTTTTTTACAGAGTATTGATACTACCTTTTGTTTATACACTAAGACGTTTCAAATGTACCTCGTTTAAGAGCGTGCGTTAGCCGCAATTACGAGACTGATAAATCTAATAACACGACCTCAACTGCCAAAAATATTACAGAGATAATTTCAATCGTCTGCCATAAGATATACTGTTTTGCAGATTTCAACCATAACCAATTACATTTAAAGTCACAACTTAATCCTCCGACGATATTATAATCCGGCTCGTTCCGCGAAGTTGGCGTAAAAGGATGTGACATAATTTATTCGTGAAGAACGTTTGGTAGGGTTATTTACTGTCATCCGGGGTGGAGACGGCTGAAATACATAGTGTGGGGGAGACACTTTACGCGCTAAGGAAATAATAAATAAACCCCGTGAAATGTTATCACCGGTTGCTCTGGAATTATTTTTCCACCAGGGATATTTTTGGAATATCTGTGGTGGAATTGTTGGCAAGTAACAAACATTTAATAGTGTCTAGTCTGCGGTTTCACTAGCTTTAATATTGAAAACTGAGAGCCATGGTGGCCGAGTTTTTCAAACAGTTGCCTACAACACACATATTGTAATTTTTTTTCTGCGCTTTTCCTAACTTATGTACAGTGATAAGTCGCACCACGAGCTTTACGGTAAAGGAAAACATCGAGAGAAAACCTACATGCGTCTGAGAAGAAATTCAAAGGCGTATGTATAATCATGCTTGAGTACGGCGATGAGATCTGCCACTCTGGGACAAAACATAAGTCTCAGTCGGAAAGTTGGTATTTAGGTAATATTTATACACCTCTGCCTACCCCTTCTGGGAACCCTTAATATTATTTAAGTCAGTAACAAAACATCATGTAAAAATAAGTACCTAGTAGGAAAAATAAGTCTTAATCCCAACGTGTCAATGGTCTTCTTTTTTTTTATACTACATGGGTGACAAATTAAGCATGCGTCATGGTCATGGTCCGCCTGATGGTAAGCGGTTACCACCGCCTATGGGCGCTTGCAACTTCTCAAGGTCTTCCTCTGCTTCCTATACATAATTATGTACTCGTACCTTGTTGCCGGTATCGACTACCCCTGGCGTTCCCATCCTTGAGTGTTCTATCGATCTAGGTATTTGGAACGAGGTCTGCCTCTGCCTCTCCTTACAGACTCTTTCGTCTTGTCTGTTTCGTAATCTGTATTTGAGTCGCCGTAACAGATTTCTGTATTCCAAACTTGACCTTGTATATCAACAATAGAACGTTTCCCGGGCACCCAACAAGTGCGATTTCTAAGCAAAAATAATCCTTACCCAAAGAGATAAGAGGTTGGCATTAATTTGGATTCATCTCATTACGACGACCCGGGTGGCACTTGTGCAAAATAAATTATGAACGTTGCCACTCAGCGCAAAATGCTTTATTATTACGAATATTCAACTTTTCATTTGCTCATTCTATTTCTAAAGTCTGAAGTAATATTTCAATTGAATTTTTAATTATAATATACAAATATTTAACTTTGAAGTATCTAATCAAAAATAATAATAATAATAAGTATTTTATAAATGCATATTAGGATGATATACTTACCACAAGATTCTCCGAAGGGGTAGGCAGAGGTGTATAGGTAGTTCCCACACACCCACTTTCCACCAGAGATATATTTTAGGTGCTAATGTGACAGATGGCGCCATCCATCCATCGCCGTTACTCAAGAACCATTACACATTCGACTTTTAATTTCCTCTCAAACGCAGGTATGCATGTTTCCACTCGATGTTCACTGTTAAGCTCGTGGTGTGACAAATCACTGTACTTAAGTTCAGAAAAGTCATTGTTACAGTCGAGATTCGAACCTGCAAACTTTGTCTTGTACGAAACTACTCGAATGACACGGTCACTACGACTGTAATATACATATCTGGAATGAACAAAATAAAACCTTGAAATTGGGCCTCCACAATCATCGCTCCACGTCGATCGCGGTACAATGCACTTTATAATTGTCACAGCGATAATTGAACGAGTCGGCGAATGAATGAAACGAGCGCAAGAATTGAGGCTATAAAATATCGATGTTTATTCGAATGTGGCGACTATATCGAAGTCGTCAACTCAACGTATATTTATAATAGCCATAAAATTATTTATATTAGGTACATGTTCGGAATTGATGGCTAATAGTCCCAATAGGGGGCGCTGCGATCGTGTTCTCAATTTTAATTTCTTCGACCAAGTGAAGATAGCCAGTTTTATTTATCATTATCGTCTATCTTGTCTATCTCAGTCAATGCAATAGTACTTACGCTGCCAGCAGCTGACACCGAGACTCGTTATTTAATAAATAACGTATCATTTATCACAATATCGAACTGGAATCATTAATATTTCATGCATAGCCGCCTCGATGTCGTCTCATTGGAAATTTTCCCTACTAATGATTGATTCAAGTAGGAGCAATTTTAAAACTATTTATTTTATTCAACCATTTCATCGAAAGTGTCTCACGAAACAAGTGTACTGGTAAAGACATAAAGTAGTTTCTTTATGATTATTTAAGTAGGGTAGGTAGAGGAAAGAGTGGAAGGTCAAGACTAACATCCAAGAACGTGATTTCGCTTGACAGAGGCAAATGGGCTTCAATATATGGTATTATGTTCTTCCTACAGTCTCCCCATTAAGGCAAGGCGTACGAACAGCCTTTGTGGCTTCTTATCTCAGAGCTCCTGACTACTATAAGCTTTAGGTCGCGGGTTCGATTCCCGCTGAGGGCAGATATTTGTGTGAGGAACACGGGGAACATGTTCTTGATCGTTGTCAAGTTTTTATAGTACAAGCTTTACCTAGTTTGAGAGTATCTATCCCAAAGTATTTATTTATTTATTAAAATATATGGATATAATGTAGTGTGCTATATACAGTTAACCATTGTACATATATAATGTTGAATCGAACGCTGTGTGTCAAACGGCCAAAGAATATTTCACCAAAAATGGGTAACGTACGAGCAATTATGCAAATTTTCGTCGATAAAAGAGATAGTATCGCTTGTCGTGCGATTGAAACGTCCGATTTTATCGTCCAAAAGTGGAAAATTAAATTAATGGCTGCATTTACATTTAAGGGCGTGTATTCGGTGAATTCAATGATTTGTGACGTTCCCTGCTTGTTTTCGGTGTTCACTTCAGCGTGGCGTTGCTCTCATGGCGCACAACACAAGCGAATGTAGCTACATTATACAGAGTAACAAGCTGAGTCGTGGTGGCCAAGTGGTTCGACTAATTGCCTGCAACATAAAGATTACAAGTTTGAATCCCGACTGTGCCAATGAGTTGGTGAACTGAAGTACAGTTGTTATTCACGCCACGAGCGTTACGGTGAAGGGAAACGTCGAGAGGAAACGAGCCTTCCTACAAGGGTCCCCAAAGGGGTAGTGTGTGGTACCACAGCCTCATTTCACCGCAGATATTATTTAGGTGCCAACGTCACACATGGATAGAAATTAAATTAAATTTCAATAAGCTAGTGTAGTGAAGTGAAAAAGAACCTTCATGGTAGAGCGAGTGATATTCAACTAAAGAACAAAGTGTATTTAAATAGAGACACTTGGAAAAGAGTTAATGGACACATTGTTAGTTCTCTCTCTCTACTCACTGCACTCAATCTCGACTCTATTGTAGCAATTTAGTATTTAGTAAAATCTCGCACTATAAGCATGTGTTGTTTGCCTGTAAATAATTTAACATACGCTTTGTGTATAAACTGTTGGCAAACCTTAAATAAATACATTTATGTTCTAATGCCGTGCATATCACTAGAGTAAGCTTAGCATTGCAAAAGAATACCTGTCACTGGTATCCCTAAACGAAATCACATAAAGGCACACGCAAGTAGTATGTACATATTTAACGCTTAATGTGAAATAACGTCGGTAACGATCCGACGGCTGAAATATTTAACTAAAAAATGAATTATGAGACACAAAGCATTCGTTTTATCGATGGAGGATCTTATTCGATTTATGTACTCTCCATTATTACACATTGTACGGCGGATTAACGATAAATCGAATTACATTGCCGCATAAATCGATTCGGTATCCAATAATAGGTTTTGTAACGTTTGTATTACGTTTCTCATTTATATGAATAAAGTGAATTTAAGGATATTACTAGTTAATTTATTTTAACGGAACCGTTAAAGTATGTAAACAGTTAAAGCCGTGGTGGCCGAGTGGTTTGAGTAGTTGCCTGCGACACAAAGATCGCAGGTTCGAATCCCGACTTAAGAATAAGTTTTTCTAAACTTAAGTACGGTGATTAGTCACACAACCAGCTTTACGGTGAAGGAAAACATCGAGAGGAAACCTGCATACGTCTTAGAATCCATTCGAAGGCGTATGTATAGTTGTGCTTGTGTGAAGATATGTTTTATTCCCGAAAAAAAATCTGCAGGTGCCATGAAGTTGAACTACATGAAATAATAATATTGAACTACTCTTAAATGTATATCGCTATCAGAATTTACATACCTTTAAATACCATGAGTAAGAGTTCCATTGGCATTTCCCAATGCCAATTACGTACAGGAAGGAGGTTCTATACCTCAAACCATTCCTACATACATATGTGTTCGTTCATAATTTAAAATATTCCATTTTCCTTTATAATTGGCTTATCAAAAGTTGTTCCAGAGTTTACAATTATTGACCTCAATACACAAGGAAGTTTTATCGCTCTCTGTCTAACGCATGCAGTAATGTTTGTTGTCCTTCTCTGCCGGGTGGAGTTGGGCAAAAGTTTAATTGCGTGTTTAGAATTATTCGAAGCAAACATTAATGTGTGCTAACATTATATTTGATGTTATGAGATTAATACTACGGTGTATGAAATCTTATTTGACATTAAGATTATGAAGTCTGCAGAGCTGTAATGGTCCTTTGGGGGGCTTAAGTGGAAGACTTTAGTAGCAAAGAACAATAGGAACGTTCACTTTTAGTGCTTTTAATTAGACCGTTAATAAGGCTTGGGTATTATACTCACTTAACATTCCTTTGTAAAGTTGAAAATTTAATTTCATTGGTATAAAAAGGATGAGTGAAGTGGGTAGAAGTGAACGTAGAGAAAAACCACGTTCTAACTACCTAGGTCAAATCAGTCGGACATTTAATGATGGAAGAGTAAAGAGAACTAGAAACCGGTGAACATGTATGAAAGTCCGATGAATGAATGAAGCGAAACAGGTCTGTATGTGTAGAGAGAACGGGAACTTTACGTTCTATGCCTATTAATTTTTCTTTTTTCTTCATCTTTGAAATTTAGTATTGAGAGTTATCTGCAGAGGATATATTTTAAGACGTATGTCATCTGCATGAGAGACGGCGGTAGACTCGACTTAAATAAATGTAGGTGCTATTTTATTATGATGAGAGTTTATTGTGTTTTTTTATGACTGATGATATACAGTTATTATATAATGTGTAATGTGTTGGAAGCAGAGGGATTAAACCCATTATGCTGCCAACACACTATAACTCTCCGAACACAGAGTGGCAACACGCAAGTGATACTTCAGTATTGTGAGCGTAAATAGGCTGCGGTAACCGTTTCCCATCAGATGGACCGTATGCTTGTTTGCCACTCTTGTTGTATAAAAAAAATATAAATATTAGCATTGTATTTACTTGTTTCAGTTCTAGCTACAGAATAGGGAGATAATAAAAATAACTTTGTATTCAGTGTTGGTATTAGATTTAGCGCGCCGCTCCACAGCTCTATAGTTGACCCAATTTTGTTGGTTTGATGCACGGCCACGTTCTGGGCGATTAGGCGAATCGTTTGCTGACCAAGTACAACGCTTTGTGGTCACATCCCGTTTGCCAGGATTCCATACTCTGATACCTGTTTACATATTATGCATATATTCTTGTTTTAACTTGGATAAGTATTCGAATGATCGTTTGAATCTAGTCTAGGGTTAATAATATAAAAAGGCAGGGAGATGAACTGACTAGAGAGCATTAAGTTCTTCAAGAAGAGTGTGATAAAATTCCTGCAAGGTAGACAATGTCGGTCGCTTACAATCCGGTAGACCATGTGCTTGTTTAGCATCTTAGTACATACATATCATCACGCCGAGTCACTAATGGCGTAGGCAGTTACAGTAGAGCGCCAGCGCTCTGTAGTTTTACATACCTCTTTCGCTTAATGGTACAAAAATATTTATATAATAATAAAATAATATATCCTCACGCCTTCCCACAAGGGTCCCCGAAGGGGTAGACAGAGGTATATAGGTAATACCCACACACCCACTTTCCGCCAGAGGTATATTAGGTGCCAACGAGACAGATGGCGAGTCCATCGCCGTTACTCAAGCACGACTATACATACGCCTTTAAATTTCTTCTCAGACGTATGCAGGTTTCCTCACGATGTTTTCCTTCACAATAAAGCTCGTGGTGTGCCAAAAAAAATTACTTGTTTGATTAAAAGTTCTAATCTCAGGAAAAATGCATTATATGGGTCGTTTATTGCAAAAGCAATTGGGCTAACTTTTCCGGCATGTCGGCATTTAAAAGGATTCTTGAAATCTCCCCCCTGTGAAACAAAGATCTCATGTTCGATCGCCGGCGGTATTTGCCTATGGCTGTGGAAAACATCTATACTAAGCCTACGTGCCTTTCAGAAGAAATGTCCAATACGTTAATCGTAGGTACTTAAGAAATGTCTATCATGATCTGTCACATTTGCGTATCACATACGTTACACACCTGCCTACATATTTTCGGGAATATTGTGGGAAAGCAAAGATCATATCCTCACCCCTTCTCACAAGGATCCCATACTTTTCGCCAGAGATAAATTTTAGGCGCCAACGTGGCAAATAACGTGGTCTATCGCCATTACTCCAGCACGATTATACCTCTTTGAATTTCTTCTCATACGTGTGTTTTACGGTTTCCTCTAGATCTTTTCCTTGACCATAAATCTCGTCGTTTAACTATTCACTGTACTTGAGTTCAGAAAATCTCATAGGTGCAGCCGGTATTCGAACTTGTAACCTTTATGTTGCAGACAACTACTCGAACCATTCGGCCACCTCCGCACATTAAGTATTTGTGGTAGATTATTTGAATCCCACACTATGAATAAGTAATCATTTAAATTACTCTTTCATTTACAGTCACGGAATTTAATTCCCGATTCCAATTCAATTACAGTACAAACACTGGTATGGCGATTCGAATCCCCGCATTAACCGCGTTAAATTAGATTCGATTCGATTCCACGAATGCGACGCACCAACAACTGGATTGTTCTATATCAAACGTTATTTGAGTGGGTGAAACGTGACGAAAATCGTCACGTTTCACCCACTCAAATATCTTATCTGTTGGTTAAACAATATTATTAATTCACTGATAGTTTATGACTATTAAAAGAACCAAGAATTCTGATAAAATACAGTCGAGAATAGAAGAGGAAAGATGATAGGCCACCTTATACGACATGATAGCTTCTTTAGAAACATCTTAGAAGGAAAGGTAGAGAGGAAGAGGAAGACAAAGAAGAAAGAAGAACATACATGGGTCAGATCAAAGAAAAAGTGTCTCTCATGACGTATGATAGAGGTCAGAGGTTGCGTTGCACACAAGCAAACGGAAGGGACTGCATCAGAGATGACGACAAGAGCTCAGCTCTTAAATTTGTGATGAGTTTATGACTATATAATATATATCTACTCTCCTCACAAGGTTCTAAAAAAGGGTAAGAGGCGTGAGTATATGTATTTATATGTACGGAACATTTCAATTAATGTCTTAAAAAGTAGTATTTTCATTCCTTTTTATATGATAAAGATCTTGATTACTCTGCGGCATACAAAGGGAATGAAAACATAATTCGAAAATATAGTAAACATTTTCCCCGAAATTCTGTAGGAAATAGCACATTTCCTTTCATTTTAAAAAGAAATAATTTTCAGTAAGCTTTTACACTTGACTCAATAATAACTCGACAAGGAAAATCCTGAAAATCAACAGCCTTATTAACCCCATGTTTTTCAAGCCTCTGAAGTTTCGACCAAGTTTCCCAAAGTTTCTTTGATGTAAGAAAATAAAGGAAAGTTTGACGCGCTACTTCAGAAACTGGAGCAGTTTTTTTAATAAATGTATTCAGTGATTGATGGGCTGAATCACACGAGGTTGGCATTATTATTATAATGGTAAAAATAAAATTATATTTAATGTTCTCTAAGCAATATTAGGGGCTGCCAGTATAAATAATCAAATACCTTAATAAAACTACAAACATGCTATGCAATTTGCATTGCCACTAAAAATAAACAGATTTATTGATTCAATGGATTTTATAAGACCTCTTGTTCTTCAAGTAAGTACCCTTAAATTACGATCTTCAGCTAAATACCAGCTAAACTACTTAAAAAAACAATTTGTCTACAATATGTGTCGCCATAAGGGAAATTTTGATACAAGCCGTTCCGTCTGAGTTGGCCCCACGGTGGGCGCCAAATAACGTTAAGTGCGGCTCACGCATTCTCGAATGGCTTGATTCAATTTGCCTCTTAAAGAATTTACCTCAATCTGCCTTCGGGGAAATCGTCGTTTTATATTTTTAAACGAGATGTTGAATATTTTGCTGAAAAAAGCTCAGCTTTGACAAGAAACAAGGCACTATCAATCTACGAAATAATATGGGTGTGTGATTTTTAAAGAGTAAGTTTTTTTAATAAGTTTTTTTTTGTATTAACCCTATTTTGAAAGTAAAATTAATGATGTTTCGTGGTGTTTACGATTTATCAATTTTCTATTAGTATGGTCGGGCGATATTAACTATTTCTATTGATGTTCCACAATAAGCCAAATAAAAAATTTGGCGCTACGATACAATACCTAGTTCACAAATAATATACTATTTTATGAATGCTTATATTATTTCTTTGCAAGTAAGTTGGCGTAATTCGTTGGCCAGGTTCCAGCGAGAGGTAAAAAAAACATAAAGATTACTTTAATTCATCCCTGTATTAGCTTTTGGGAATATTTTAAGAAGACTTAAAGATATTTAGGTAAAGTTTGCCTAGCTAGCGGAACGTCGTCATATAGCGCTGTCGGAATATCCTTCAAACTAAAATAATTAGGCAAGTTGACAAGTTTGGCATATTGTAGTTGAAACGGTAACAAGCTAATTTATGTGAAGACTGTGTAAACGTTTGAGTAGCGCCGTGTTTCGAACACGACTCCATTTTATTAATGCATATAAAACTGTTCAGTGTAGTGTGAACTGACGTGAACCGGTTTCGACTGGTTAATTTTGACTCGCTTTTCTCTCAACAAAATACAATCCTTGCTATCTTTTCAAAAACTGATTTTATAATTTGAAACGCCTCTTTTACCTTATTTATAAGTTGATTTGAGTAATATCTTCCTGATTATAGAATACAATGTCCTTTGTTTAGAAATAAAAGATTGAAATAATTTACTGAGAGAGACTTAAATAATACTCGAGTTCGTGTTTTCTTACAACAAAAAATTACTGAAAAAAATGTTTAAATATTGGCATTTGTTTTGTCAAAAAACGTAAATTTAGAGGTAAAAAAACAGAAAAAATTACAAAAAGGGTAACATAACTGAAAGTTTTTTCTCATAAAAAATATGACGTCGTTCTAACAAAAAATTGCCTCGACCCAATGAAACATATTTTGAGATAAAGCGAAAGAAGTATGCTCTACATATCAAATCGTGACTGACAGCAGCGTCGTCCCCGAGAGATGTGGAGCATACACGCGCACTCTAACGTGATTCCGCGAGATACATTTAATTCCACCTAACAGCATCACATACATTGTGGTCCGGTATTTGAAACATTGTAAATAAATATCACCAAACTTGTCCTTTTAAGTTGACAAATTCAGACCATTGAGAATTTTGTCAGATAATTAATTTTATGTGTATTTTTATAATAATTTTATGTGTATTATATGTACGGATGTGGAGTGAAAATGGGAAACTTAGTGGTCAACTGCCTATTATACGCGGATGACGCGGTCTTACTGGCGTCATCAGAGGGCGAACTGCAGTCACTAGTTACCATAATGAAAGAGGAATGTGAAAAGAAGGGGCTGCGCCTAAACGCTGGCAAGTCTAAGGTTCTGGTATTCGAAAGAGATGAACAAGTGACCGAGTGTGCTATATCGGTAAATGGGCAAATTCTAGAGCAAGTGAATGAATTTGTATATCTTGGAAGCATGTTCACACGAGATGGAAAGTATGAAAAAGATATTGAAAGAAGGATAACTGCCGGAAATAAGGTGAATGGAGCCATGTCGGCGTTGATGGGCAGTAAAAGTCTGAGCAAGAATGCTCGAGTTGCTGTCCACAACGCGATATTGGTACCTACCTTATTGTATGGCAGCGAATCCTGGGTATGTCAGAGGAAGTATGAAAATAGCTTGAATGCAGTCGAGATGAGATCTCTTCGAAAAATGTGCGGCGTAACGATTTTAGATCGAATCCGCAATGAAGAGATTCGCAAATCAACTGGCGTGAATGAGGGCGTGATTGTAAAGATGAAGAAAGACACGTTACGTTGGTTTGGACACATAGAAAGGATGAGTGAAGAAAGATTGACGAAACAGATATACAAAGCAAAAATGTGTGCAAGAAGAGGCAGAGGAAGGCCACGTTCCAACTACCTGGATCAAATCGATCGGACTCTCAAGGACGGGAACGTTAAGAGTAGTCGAAACCGACGAGCATGTATGAAGAGACTGATGAACGTGGACGAAGCGAAAGAGGTATGTAATTCAAGAGAGAACTGGCGCTCTATACTCTCTGCCTACCCCGCTAGGGACTTGGCGTGATGATATGTATGTATGTATGTTAATTTTATGTCGATAAAAGTGTCTCAAATGTTTATTAAAAAGAAGTCAATTAGAAATATTTGTATAATGTGTACAATACTCAGAAAACATGTTATTGAGCTTCGCATTAAAATCCATTTAGTGTGTTTAAGGTTGCGTCCAGAAGCAGACATCAGACATGGCGCGGGACACTTAATTTTACATGAATACAAGATACAAAAATAAATACCTTGGGATAATTCCACACAAATTGATCTAGCCCCAAATTAAGCAAAGCTTGTTATGGTAATTAGACAACGATATATTTACTTATACATATATAGGTATATACATAAATAAAAAGGAAATCCAAGACTTAGATAAAAATACTGGTGTTCATGACACAAATATCTGCTCTCAGCTGGAATCCACCCCGCGACCTCAAGTTTCGCTGTCAGGAGCTATAACCACTAGACTAGTCTATAAATACCTTCTACACGATGTGAGTTCAACGTTTCCCACACTCTTCAGGTCACTACCTGAGAATTTGCGTTCAGAAAGAAGACCCTTTGTACAGCAACCTTTTTTTTTTATTTCAATATCGTTCCATATTCAAACAAGGTTACCTCACCGCACGAATTAAATTTCCCCCAGAGCCATGTGTCAAAATACCCACTTAAACTGCGTGTATGTACGATAGTGATCACCGTGTAGCTACCGGTTATGCGAACCGGAACAATTACCGTAATAGGTAGGTACGCGCTAATCGTAAATAATGGCACCATAACCGACAACCGTTACCGATTGCTGTGAAGTCTGAGTGAATTATGGCAAGAGGTGATATGTTATGTCATGTGAATATAAATTATGGGTTTTTATTTATTTCGTTACATCCCTGGTTTATTCCAGAAAATGTTAGCGTTTCGTATTCGATCTAATAAAACATATTTATTTATTTATTTATTTACACATATACATCTATCATTACAGGTTGGTCCCAATACAATAGTGCAGCACAATTAACACATCTTATAACATAATACAAATAATGTAGCCTTTGTGTATACACGGCAACATTATCACGGGCACGTATAAAAAGACTGATGAATGTGGAATAAGCGAGAGTTCTGTCTAGCCAGAACTGGCGCTCTACTATCTCTTCCTACTCCATGAAAGCCTCCGGGTAATATGTATGTATTTAGGTATTGTAGTAGAGACATTGAAACAACCTTAGCTATATCGGCCCCAAGACTTAAACGTGAACAAGAAGCATTAATTCCAATTTGAGACATTTCTTTTCCTTAAGTATTTTCTCGTTGTTTTGATTTATGACTTAGGATTATGATTAATCGATTCGGTATACACTGGAATAGACTCTTAGAATAACTCTGATGTGGCAACTTTGAAATATCTGTGTCTATTTTTCGCTTTTTTTTTACTCACTGGCTTCATACATACTCAATAGAGTATACAGTGTCTCAATAGTGGCCAGTTTTTTTTATCTCTCGTAAAGTAAGCTTCGGGAAACTTTGCTACTAAACTGGGCAATGGCGAGACCTAGGCCTCCAGCCAGGGGATGGCTTCTTAATTCAACAGAGCGTTTAAATTCCATTGACGTCAGAGCTCGGTTGTCATGGCAACGGGTATCTTCAACCAAGCGCGAGAAACGTCACCTCAGAACCCAGTGAAGTGTTAGCGCTGCACGCGATGCATGAGCGGACGGTCAATACACCGAAATACCTAATCAGGGATATAGTCGGGCCTCATGTGGTCTGAGCTAACCGCATGCGAAGGTTGGGGTGTGATTCTGTTTACGAGACGAAACCTGATTTGCAGAAGGTATTTCCAAATATGAATGTATGTTTAGTGACGGTTGGTTTAAATATGGCTGGCGATTCCGATGGATGTGGATGTTAGGATCCGATATAACCGATGAATGTGGATGACGTGAGAGAAGTCTCTCTTCAGAGAACTGGCGCTCTACTCTCTCTGCCTACCCCGTGAGGAATTTGTCGTAATGATAATATGTGTGTAATTGTCTAAAGCTCCAACAATTACCGTAAGAGAAACTTGCATATTTACGAAAAAAACGTACATATTTTACATAGTCGTGGTAACCGAACGCCTTGATATATCTTCCCTGAAAATAAGGTATCAACATAACACCTTAACACCTCTGCTTTGTCGTGATGTAAAAATATTAAGCTTATTTTATACAGGATGTTTCAGAAAATAGAGTGTTATAGGAATATATCCTCATGACGATTTATTTTCTGGATTTAATTGTGCCCGATCAGATATTTAAGCACTTGTTTTGAAGCAACCTGTATTTACTAATGTCAAATCTTATAAACATAGCAACACTTGGCCTTGCTTAAAGGCTAGTATCCAAGTCATATATAATATATAAGTTTAAGAAAAACAATGATACTTGCAAGTGGTGCCGTAAGATAAATGTGTTTCGTAAAATGCAAGCTCCAACGTTTTAGCAGATGCGGGAGCCGGTAAATTTATTGTTCCAACCCGTCCGCAGGTTTACTGGCGTTAGCAAATTTGTAAAACGCTTCTTTACAGCCTTGATGAGTGAGAGAAATGGAGAGGTGTTGTTTGTTTTTGTTACAACTTATGAAAAACACTGGCCAATACTCAATACAATGTTGGGGTATGGTGACGAGTTTGATCTTAGCTTCCTACATGTTTCTGTCCTCGTCATAATGCATCACACTATTGTATCATGTATTGTATTTTTTCTTTTTTTTATTACCATCAAATGTGACATAGAATTTGATGTCATCATTTTACCTCCGCCCTTTCTATCTAAGATATTTATAAAGAACAGGAACTCATCGAAATCGCCGGAGCTGTTCGTATAATTCGCAGGTTAACTTCCTCTTAGTTCCAACCCTTCCAGTAAGGGATCAGTTTGATTATCATTTAAAGCGTCGACTCTGCAGCCTCTGGCGTTACTCGATACTTTAAAACTTGACATAAGCATTAACTGTTTACTGATAAGACAATATCCTGTGCCCCACGAATTCACCCGCGTAAAATTGCATGTCTTTGAAAGATTTATTTCGGAAATATAAAATATCATATGTATTAATATGGATGCCAAATGTTATCCAATTCCATACAGTAGTTCTTGCGTGCAAGAGGAAGTCTCATCTCAAGAAGCATCGCCGTTACTAAAGCACTACTTACTAGACATACGCCTTTGAATTACTTCTCGATGTTTTCCTTCACCGCACAGCTCGTGGTGTGACGAATCAGTTAAATACAGAAAAACAGTGAACTTAAATACAGAATCTGTACTTAAGTTAGAAAAACTAATTTTTCACGCAGGAACCACCACGGCTTATTTTACTTATTACTATCACTATCGAAATAGGCGATGTCAATCCTAGCTTTAAGTTGTAAACACAATTGAAACTAAGTTCGCGCTGACAGTCTTATTACTTACGCTGTCAAAAGTCGTTGAAACCATAGATAAACATTAATTATACTCAGCCAGTTACCTTGCGCAATTATGGACGTTATGTATTTAAAAGATTAACTATATTGAAACAACTGTACTACGCTATGTTTGTCAACCGCTCAACAGCATTTTGTAAGCCTTTTGAATCCACCAAGCAACCACCTTAGCATTGGCTTACAAGCTTACAAAGTTAAAAGCCATACGCACCTTCATACCCGTCGTTATGTTAATGTGTACTTTTGTAATAACCGGGTTATAATGCTTATTATAACCCGGCTATTGCAGGAAATACTTTACTTAGCAAATACCTTCACTTTCTACCAAGTCGATCGAGTACTCTCGAGTAAACCTAGTCGTGATAATATACCTTGATGATAGATATATTTACTTATTATGTAGTCATGCCAATAATAATAATAATAATAAATTACTTGGAACGTCCTTAAAAGCATATTTAATCTATGAAAACGAAAACTCGGGACCAATGTCCCGAGTTCGACCTCAACCAAAGACACATAATGAAAATGTAGATTCATACATCTATATGAAAATACTTTTCCACTCGATACCCGTAAGCAGAAAAGGGGTGGCTGGTAATCGGCTTATAAGTCACTAACGAGTCAATGAAATCTCTGACCAACCCTCAATTTATGTTAAAAAATTTACACAAAGTGGCGTCTAATCTCACAGTATTTCCGTTATTTTGCTTCCGAAGCGAACTTCCAAAGACTATCACCATCTCCGCTGCCAATAAACCTTGTTGCACAAAATATCTCCAACAAAACTTGAATCGCCAAAGCGGGCGGAAGCGAAGTCATAACTTTTAAAAATAACCCCTCGCGATTTACATTCGGCGAGAAGTCGGCAGCGGTGCCATTACGGAAGGTCGGGTACATGCGAAATATACGCGAGGACGAGGCGAAGGCACAAGCGGAAGCGGGAGCGTGCGTGCCATAAGAGATATCTAGTTAGAACATATAAATTGGGACATTTATATGTATTATACGTACCCGAAGGGGTAGGCAGAGGTGATAGGTAATACACCTCTGCCTACCCCTTTGGGGACCTTTATGGGAAGGCGTGAGGATAAACCCTATTTTGATTAACATATTAAAAAAGGTCCCAAAAGGGGTAGGCAGAATTGTATAGGTAGTACCCACACACCCACTTTCCACCAGAGACATATTTCAGGTGCCATCGTGGCAGATGGCGAGTCGACTATACATACGCCTTTGAGTTGCTTTTCAGACGTATCTCTTTCTTTAAAAATTTGCTCAAAAACATATATACATACCTACTTATGATCTATACAAACTATACGATATTGATTTTTTTCTCAAATGTATGCATGTTTCCTCTCAATGTTTTCCGTAAAGTTCGCGGCGTGACTTATCACTGTACTTATGTTCAGAGAATCATATTGGTACATCACATTGGCCGGGATTCGAGCTTGCATTTCTAGTACTGCAAGCGACTACTCAAACCGCTTGGGCACAGCTCAAGAGCTATTTTCACATTTATATTACTTTTAAGATTTTTAATTCATTGACCGCACATGTCTTGTAACTTGGTCCAAAATATTTTGGGCGAGCAATATATATTGCAACGTAACAAAAGTATTTTGTAAAATATTGTTTACCCCGCTCGGCCTGGACTTATAGAGCAGACATTTCAAATATATTGTATTCTGTCTTGTTATGACGTACTCGTCTGTCTTCTCGGTAAATGTATGCTAGCAACTTGTTCAAGTGATTTTTATAGTCTTAGTAACAAGCTGACCCGGTGAACTTCGTAAATGTAGCGATGGTTTCTTACGTTACTCATTTCTTCATATAGGTATTATATATAAATTCACGCCTTCCCACAAAGGTCCCCGAACGGGTATGCAAAGGTGTATAAGTAGTACCTCCGCCAGAGATATTTTAGGGTCGAACGTGACAGATGGCGAGTCCATTGCCGTTACTCAAGCACGACTATACATACTCCTTTGAATTTCTCCTCAAACGTATGCAGGTTTCTCTTGATGTTTTTTTATCACCGTAAAGCTCGGAAGACAGGATTCGAGCTCGTGGTCTTTGTGTTACAGGCAACTCGTATAGGCACTCGGCTACCACGGTTCAAGTTCAAAAGTTACTCTGCTATTTTAGGATTACGTGAATCCAACAAATTAAAGATCATCAAAATCGGTCCACCCTTTATTGAGTTATATATGGTGTTAATAGTCCGACTTGGTTTTATTTATATAACCCAGACGGGGGAATGGGAAAGTAGTAACTCATTGTCTTGCAAATGCATTATTTGTATCACCAAGTATATATAAACGTGTAGTTAATAGCTAGTAAACAAATATTGACATTAAATAAAAATGCAAATTCCGAGGAACATTTTACTGTATACCGGTAACATGAATGTTTACCGATTCGAATATTTCAAATAAGCTATCACTACGTTTGCTCGTCGATCTATGTATTGGGATGCAGTTTTACACTCCACGCTCGATGCGTCGTCATAACTATTGGGTCGTGTTGGCCGTGTAGGTTAAGTAGCAAAGTCGGAGTTACGGGTTCAAGCCACGGCTTGGACAAATTCCCGTTCAACATGACGTGAGAGTCATAGGTGCTTGCTATGGGGTCTTTGTTTTAGGGCCTGTTTGTAGTAATCTGTAGTAGTTGCCGGCAACACAAAGATTGCAAGTTCGAATCCCGACTGAACCAATAAGTTTCTTTGAACTTAAGTATGGTGATTAGGTCATACCATGAGTTTACGGTGAATGAAAACATCTAGAGGAAACCTTAAACCGTTTGAGGAGAAATTTAAAGAAGTATAGACCTGATTGAGTGAGTTGGATGGATGGATTCACCATCTGTCACGGTACTACACACCTCTGCCTTGTCATGATGCAATATCACGCGTGTATGAATGACTTGTCAATCCTCATTTGCAACCCTATTTAACCCGCACTCACTAATATGATTGGTCCATTGTTCATACTTAAAACGCGACAGAAATTTATTTACCCATAATATAAGTTGTATTGACAATTATAAGCTATTGTCATGTTCAATAAGCTATAAGTATGTTATATACACAGAATAGAACATCCTACGGGGAATACATACATTTATTCATATTCATTTAAAAGGTATATGTACATATGAAAGTGTAGATTTGTACATAATATCCTCACACTATAACATCAACAATGGTTGAGAGAATAGTAAATAAATAAATAATAAATACCTTGGGACTATTCCATACAAATTGACCTAGTCCAAAATTAAGCAAAGCTTGTGTTATGGTAACTAGACAACGATATATTTACTTATATAGATATTTATATACATAAATTCATCCAAGACTAATGTACAAATACTCATGTTAATCACATAAATATCTGCCTTCAGCGGGTTTCGAACCCGCGACGTCGAGTTTCGCAGTCAGGAGCTCTAAACACTAGTCCAGACGCCCGTCAAATAGTGTACCATACGGACTTCAATTTAATCAACAAACATTAATATTAGTAATCTCAAAAATCCAGTCCTGTTTCGCTTACCTATATATATTCCGTTGCTGGAGATAGATATCGCCAGGTCTGTTTAAACTTACAAAGTCCTTTCGCGAAAGATGATTATTGATGACTTTAGCAAATTGTATTATTTGCAGACTTCCAGTACAAACATTAGGAACAGTAAACAGGCATTAAATAAAAACTGAAACCCACCTATTTGCCAAGCAAACTGGCAATAAAAGACCGAAAATTGCCAGCCGTATAGCAAAAGTTTCGCCTACTGAAGCAACAAATTATAACAGAACTGTTTGCGAGTAAATTAAAGCAATCAGCAAACTTGGGAGTAGAAAATCGCCCAAAAGTAATTTTCGAACGCCAAGTCGTGATTTAATATAGCACTTTTGTTTTTGTCTATGTATATTCTTTACATGGACTTTCCTTATTAAACTCTGTCGTTAAAGGGCATGGGAATCGCCCGAGAAATTATCGATATATAACCTTCTGCGGTCGGCCTAGGAACTAACCTAACCACTGACCCTGCCTTTGCCAATAGTCAAGACCCGCATGTAGCGAGCATTTTGTGAGATAAACGTATTAGTTTGGGGCATATAGATTTACAAGTATGGATATCTGTTACTTATAATTCTGTTTAGCGTCAGTTACTGCAAGGAATGCCCGCTATATTGTTATCGAAAGGATAGGCAGAGGTAAAACACCCACCCTCATATACTTAGGTGCCATCGTGACAGATGGCGAGTCTATCACCGTTACCTGTATTACCATACTTATTGTTTATATTTTACCCATTTGCACACGTAAAAGCTGAACACTGAATTCAATAATTACAGTTAATGGGATTTATTAATGTACGTGTAATTATAATTATAATAATAATAATAATAATAATCATCATTTATTTGCAAAAAACATGGTATAAATTTGGTGTTAATAAATAAATAATGTTGTACATACATGTTTTGCCGAGTTTTCAGCATGCAAATCCAGGTTAGTGTTCAAAAAATTCTTTAACACTATAAAAGTTATTGTCATTCAACCACTTATACAGTTGAACTTTAAACCGCCTATGGCTTAATAACTTAAATTCACTAGGTAACTTATTAAATACTCTAATACACATGAACATACAACTTTTACTATATTTACTTAACCTAGGAATGTCACTAACGACAAGTCTGCATGGATCTCTACGATTTCGCGCGCAAACGCCATCTACTGTTTGAAAGAGGTTTTTATGTTTCCATACAAACATACACACTTCGAAGATATAAAGAGAAGGTAGTGGCAGTAGTCCAAGACTCTTAAACACTGATCGGCACGAGTCCAAAGGACAAAGACCAAAGAATGCTCGAATGCACTTCTTTTGCGCTATAAATAGCCTATTCTGGTCAGTGCTATTGCCTATATATTGTATATATTGTAATATCTACTTTAATCTTGTCCACAGGCAACTGCTAGCACCGAACTTAAAGCAGACACAGCATCTTGCCAACGGAGTGGAAAGTGACGTCAGAACGGTAAGTGTAATAATATAGGTAATTATGTAATCTTGTGTCCCAAATTATCCCTCACATACACATAGAAACGCATCATTTATAATAGTTAAGTGCTTAGTAACGGTTAATTACCACATAATAATTAAACTTAGAGTGGATCGAATAATTTCTTAACACTACGTTCGTATTCCAATCCCAAATAATAAAAGAAGATCCATCCATCGTAGGTGTGAAATATTGCGCCGAGTTCCTCGCACAGTAAAATACTGAGAGACAAATCAAAACAACATTGATGATATATGTACGTAAATACTTCAAAAACTAATAAATGTTTGTTGCAAATAGAACATTGCCAACTATTTCCTTCAAATAAAAGCCCCGCTGAATTCCTAACTGCCACCAAATGCCATGTTTTGCAGCTCTGCACCGCTGCACTGATATTTCCAACCCTTTTCCAGAGGTGCCACTGGTGACTATTTTTTGCCAAAATGTCTCGAATTCTAGTTTTTGTGCTTGACACGGGTTGGGGGACGGCTTTTGGAATTTTCCAAGCGTTTTCAAGTCTTACACAAGTTTTAATTCGACTCGAGTTTATATTTCTAGTACCAGGAAGGCTGTTTGACTTTGAAACTAAAATACCACTAAAGCTGACAGAGAAAAATTAAGTCGAAAGAAGTCGGAAAGTCTAGATAGTACTAACATTCTACGCATAGTCTTAAGCAATTACCCAGTTAAATTAATCATGTCTAAAAGTACATAGATTACGTCACAATTTTAATATACCGAACTGATACTATCTATCATAGACCATCTTGTTTAAACGTTAGAGGTTAGAGTTAAAGGATTCCTTAAATGTTCTACCATCGTACATCCTCATACCATTCCTTAACTTGATCCCATCATATATGACACTTTTCCACGGCCATACATAATGTTTCGTACCCGGGCATAATGTCAGTTTGCGAGACAGTATTTATTTGGAAACTTTTAAATGCTCTGCGGCGATTTGTAGACAGTTTACTTGTAAGAGTGGAACGAATTTACCTCCCCTTGTAAACTCGCTAGAAAACTGCACTTAGTATAGAACAAAGGAGTTTCAAATAAATTGCTTGTTGGAATGCAGTATAAACAAGTTTGCTCGCTTTGTTGTTGCCGCTTTAGCGTTTTGTTATGAGTTGTGTGTCTGAACTATTGTGCGGAACGTGTGCTTCTAAAATAAGTATAATTTTATTAATTGCTATGAATTCCTTACATTATTTCATCTTTATTTTTATGTTCACGCCTTCCCACTAGGGTCCCTAAAGGGATAGGGGGAGAAGTGGGTAGTATCCACACACCCAGTTTTCGCTATATTTTAGGCGAGTCCAGCGCCGTTACTCATGCACGACTATACACTTCTTGGAATTCTTCTCAGTCGCATGGTTTCCTCTCGAAGTTTTCCTTCACCGTAAAACCTCGTGGTGTGACATATCACTGTACTTATAGAAGTCCGTAGCCAAATAACACAATTGATTATGTTAATAAGGTTTCCAGTAATGAGCTCCTTGGGGAGGGGGGAGGATTGTTACATTGTCTTGGAAGCAGAGGGATCAAACCTTATGCTGCCAACACACTATAACTCTCCGAACACAGAGTGGCAACACGCAAGTGATACTTCGGTATCGTGAGCGTAAATAGGCTACGGTAACCGTTTCCCATCAAGTGGGCCGTATGCTTGTTTGCCACTCTTGTTGTATAAAAAAAAACTCACTGGTTCAGTCGGGGTTCGAGCTTGCAAACGTTTTCTTGCAGGCTACTCTACTCTGCCACCACGGTACGTATTTTTATATTTTTCAGAATATTGTTCTCAATGCATATCCTTTATAACTTGTGTAAAGATCATCATTTTCAGCCAACTTAACAATTTCAGAAATTTGTGTAAATTGAGGGTATTATCAAACCCAAGGCAATAAATTATGTTGTTTATAAAAAAAGAACAAATTTAAGGGAGGTAGTATGAAACAAGCGACTGTCTGACAAGGACACGATTCGTACGGAGCGAGAATTTTAAATAGGTACCTATCGACTGCTCGCTTATTGTGAATCCGGGTGTCAATAAAGTCCCTTTTGCAGCAATGTATCTTACTTTGGGTACAGAATTTAATTGACTTGACTTATAAGGGAATTGTTGTGCCCGAGTCACGTACTCTAAAAAGTTCGTGAATGAGCTCTTTGGTAGAACCCAAATAAAGTGGCGACTCTGTTTTGAAAGTCTTTGGTAGAATTTTTACCCAAATATATATAATATAATGACCTTGGGTCACTAAGACCCAAGACCCACTTAGACTTTGATGAAGAGGCGACATTTTTATTCTTTATATATTTTTTTTGTAAATAAGTTCACTAAATGAAAGTGTTTATTTGGTAATGATACCAAAACACAAAAGATATTTTTTTTGCCTATAGTCAGTCTGAATTTCCGGTTAATCTCTAAATCCTATTTTATCGGAACTTTCACAGATAGAAAAGTTATATGAATCAACTTACTACTTTCATCTTTCATACACACACAGAATAGGCAGAGTAGAGCTTAATTTCCGTCTAGACTTACTGACCCCTTTTGCTTGATCCACGTTCATATTCTGTACAAATAAAAATCAATCACCCTTCGTTAGTCTTGCAAAAACTGGACTCGTAAATGGCACGACCGATTTTGGTGTCCTGGATTTTGTAGTTTATATTCACAATTGTGCCCGTTCTCATTTTTTAACGAAAGCTAGTATTTACATACATACATACATATCATCACGCCAAGTCCCTAACGGGGTAGGCAGAGAGTATAGGGCGCCAGTTCTCTCTAGACTTACATACCTCTTTCGCTTCGTCCACATTCATCAGTCTCTACATACATGCTCGTCGGTTTCGAGTACTCTTAACGTTCCCGTCCTTGAGCGTCCGATCGATTTAATCCAGGTAATTGGAAGCGGCCTTCCTCTGCCTCTTCTTGCACACACTTTTGCTTTGTATATCTGTTTCGACAATCTTTTTTCACTCATCCTGTCTATGTGTCCAAACCAACGTAACATGCCTCTCTTCATCTTTACAATCACGCCCTCATTCACGCCAGTTGATTTGCGAATCTCTTCATTGCGGATTCGATCTAATTTCGTTACTCTGCACATTTTTCGAAGAGATCGCATCTCAACTGCATTCAAGCTATTTTTATACTTCCTCTGACATACCCAGAATTCGCTGCCATACAATAAAGTAGGTACCAATATCGCGTTGTGGACAGCAACTCCTACTCCTACTCCAACAAAGCTAGTATTTCAAATCTATAATGTTTTTTATCTAAACAAATCTCAACGGGAAAACTAGTATTTGTATAATTTTTTAACAAATTCAAAGCGAACCAATGCGCGGGGCATAATTTGTTATAAACGTAACTTTCTTAACTTGAGTTGTTCTTCGTTCGTGTATAGATAGACAGAGCCGATCATGGATGGTCTTTCCCAAGTGCCAAGTTACACCAAAGTTATAACAGTATGTTTGCCTAACGAATCTAACTCGCGACGAGAACCGTTACAATACAATTACTCGCGGATTTAGCATTCGTTACCGTTGATCTCATTTGTTACTATATATAAGGACCGTGGTGCAATATAAAGATTGTAGGTTCAAATACCGGTAATTAGTTTTTTGGAACTTAAGTACAGTGATGGTGTATCTAACATCATAAGTTTTACGGTGAAGGCTAAGATCGACAGGAAGCTTGCATACTTTTGACAAACAATTCAAAGAAATAAATTATGCATAGTTGTGGTTGAGAAAGGGCGATAGACTCGCCATCTGCCACGTTGGCACCTATAACATAAATCTGGCGAAAAGTGCGTCGGCAGAGATGCACTACGAGAATGGAGTTTCTAGCCAGTTCTTCTCCATGGAAACGACCAACCCGAACCGTGCACCTTTTTCGACGTTTTATAAGTGCCCACCTAGGCCTATGTGAAATAAAAATATTTTGATTTGATTTGAGAATCGCTAGTTCGCACTAGAATTGAGACTTTTTTGGTTCATCCACATTCATCAATCTCATTATACTCTTGATATTCCCATTCTTGAATGTCCAATAGATTTGATCTAGGTGGTTGAAACATGGTCTTCCTCTGCCTCTTTGGTTTGGTTTGGAAACCACGATGTTACTACCCAAAATTTACGCAGCTTGGAAATAATATTATTACGTTCAACAAGTGTTGTCTGTGTCCTGTACATTGAATAAAAGTTATTTTAATTTATAATTTGGCACTTTCATGCCGCCGAAATAGAATGAGCCAATAAAAGTTTCTAGATCGATCACCTAGACACCCGACCTGACTGAGAATAGATGGGGTTCTTACGTCTAAGAACTTGTCCTATTCGTCATTCAAACAATTAGAGTGCTGAGACGATTTTAATTGGGTTTTGAGAAAATAACTTGGTAAACTCTGACAGATTAAGATTAAGGCGCGTTCGGAGCCGTCAATTGTTTTTCGATAATTTCCAAGGAAATGTTTAATAAGGTTCCGACGTCCAATCAGAAAATTTGAAGTTTACGAACGATTGAAGCCTGTCTCGAAATGTACTTTGATTATACCGACGAATCTGTACTGTGCGAAAGTCAAATATATTTATTGAAATCGTGACACGTATACGATAGAAAAATTTAAAATTATCTCACGTTCTATAAACAAGTAAATTACATACATACATACATACATATCATCACGCAAAGTCCCTAACGGGGTAGGCAGAGAGTATAGAGTGCCAGTTCTCTCTAGACTTACATACCTCTTTCGCTTCGTCCACATTCATCAGTCTCTTCATACATGCTCGTCGGTTTCGAGTACTCTTAACGTTCCCGTCCTTGAGCGTCCGATCGATTTGATCCAGGTAGTTGGAACAACAAGTAAGTTGGTATTGATAAAAGAATTACAATAACTGTGCCACAGTAATATGGCGAAAGTGCCTGGACGAAGAGGCAAAGGAGGAAATAGTACTCGAAACTATGAGCATGTATGAAGAGACTGTTGAATGTGGATATCGCGATAGAGGTTTGTACGTGTAGAGAGAGCTGGCGGTCTACTCTCTACTATGATAAGTATTTATGTATGTAAGTGCACATCGCACACTTAGCTGCATATATTACGAGTATGATATAAGAAGTCAGTGCGCAGTCAAACAAACCCAGATTCCTCGATCAAAGATAGACGCGAAGATATAAAGCTACGTTCACAAAGGCAGTGTGCCTTTTTCACAAAAAATAACTAATTAACTTTGTTCCATTTAAAAAGTAATTCGATGAAAACTTCCAGCTGATAAGATCCGCTCAGTAGATATAGATCCCTAAAACGTGGCATTGATTCGTGCCGGTAACGGTGGGCGAGTTAATTAAGTCGCGGCTAAGTTACGTGCACTAGTTAACTGAGGTTTGCATGCGACCTGTTTCTAGCAATGGTTTGTCCACATCAGACTTCCTTCGAGACGTCTTTGCCTGTACTGTTTTTGAATAAGCACTTCCTAAGATAAACGTAATGTACGCCAATTACTATTACAAACTATGTATAGAAATATAATAATAGTAATAATAAATAAATAGCCCTGGTGACCGAGTGGTTCGAGTGGTTGTCTGCGACACCAAGATCGCAAGTTTGGATACCGACTGTACCAATGAGTTTATCTGAACTTAAGTACAGTGATTAGATAAACCTCGAGCTTTACGGTGAAGGAAAACATTGAGAGGAAACCTGCATACGTCGGAGAAGAAATTCAAAGGCGTATGTATAGTCGTGCTTGAGTAATGGCGATGGACTCGCCGTGTATGGGTAGTACCTACTACCCATACTACCGTGTATGGGTAAAGCCCTCTGCCTACGCCTATGCCCGAAGGCATGAGGATATATAACAATAAATTCTTAATTTTGACCATCAGGTGTCATGGGTTAGTTGATTACATTTTTGAACTTAGCCTAGAGTTAAAAATTAAACGGAGAAGACAGCTTGTTTGGACTATTACTCCTCTCCTTCCTTCTTCCTCCGTCTTCTTCTCAACTCAAAGACAGAAAGACAGAATAGAAGATATTGATAGAGGAAGCGAGATCACTTAATTGCTTTGGAAACAAATAAAACCTAGGTTTAAAAGTCTATACAGACCGTAACGATTGTCATAAAATTGTATCGCAGAGGTTTGTGGGCTCTGTGGCTTGGAAATGATGGCGCACTTGGGTGTATTAGAGGATATCAAGTCGATTTTCTATGGAGTTAAGTGGCGATTCGCTTAGATATGCGTTCAAACGTTTAGCTATTTAATTTCATGCTTAACAGTTACGTTACGTTATTGTATGTTCATATTAATCGTTAATTAGGTATGTTTTTCTTTCCATTAATAACGTATTATTATTATTTTTACAGTTAATTTAATACAGTAACTCAGGCAGCGGTTACCGCTTACCACTAGGTGCCTATTTAAGTAAGGTTACATATGAAAAGAATTCATAATTGTAATTATTTACTTCAGCCTCAAAGTATAAAAAATGTGTTTTTATGAACTTAGGTAAGTGAATTTAGCCACACCATGAGCGGTGAAGGAAAAAATCGAGAGGAAGCCTGCATACGTTTGAGAAGGAATTCAAAGGCGTATGTTTATTCGTGTCTGAGTAACGACGAGGGACTCGCCATCTGTCACGTGTATGGGTACTACTACCAACACACCTCTGCTTACACCTTCGGGAACCTTTGGGAAGGCGTGAAGAGGTATACATATGGTTATAATTGCTTGTTGTTCTAAGTTAGGAATACAACACTGTGGGTATTTAAAATGCGATTTAATAATAGCCGCACTCACAGACAATGCTTTATTCGAAGGAGAAATAAAGCAGGCTTCTCGAAGAGTAGTGATAAAAACATAAACTAGGATTTACTGTTCGGATATATCGGGTGCTTACTAGATTTATCCGGTTCGAAATGCGATCTATGAAGCTTATTGCGTATTTTGTTTATTTATCGAACTGAGACTGGAAAGGGGCCGGGTTCCTCTCAGATCATTGCGGCTACGAGCCATGCATTAGCTATCATAATTATTTATTTTAATATATATATATATACATATACATATGTAATGAAATGACATTTCATTAAATTTAATTATATTTGTAGTTAGTGTATTAGGTTATCTGTGGAAGTGACGCGCATTTCAATGGCGGATGATGTTCAATTATTTTATTGTAAAAAACTTGTAAATAGATAAATAGAAGAATATTATTGAGAATAGAATATTACTGGACATTAAATGTCGTTTCTTTGTTTTCAGGTAAGATAAAAGTGTAATTCTCATAGTTTTTTATATTATTGTAAAGTAAAAGTGTGTTAAATAAAACTTTGTTTTCAGAGAAACAATTTGTGTTTATTAGCGAAAATCCTCAAAAATATATGTTATAAAACGACATTTAATGTCCACTAATATTCTATCTTCAATAATATTATTTTGTTTATCTATTTACAAGTTTTTACAATCAGATAATTGAACATCATCCGCCATTGAAATGCGCGTCACTTCCACAGATAACTTTTATAAATATAACAGTTATAAATAATACGTAAATGTATATATAATAAGTAATATATATAAGTCTTTAGATATATAATAATATATTACACAACAATGATTAATGCAAATCTGACAGAATTTGTTGCGGGCGGAGATCAAACCTTTCAACCACAGGCGACAGAAATTCTACCAAAATGACGGTATATTTACTGAACTGTCTCCTGCAATGCGTCTTCTGAATAGACAGGCTATTTGTTCTTGCATACGTCGATCAGATAGCAAAGTGTAGCCTTGTTTATGCTATTCACAAGTACATGCTCTCGCATTGAAAGCCAGCACGGATTGACATGCAGATCGGAATGTAGGATGGCTATAATAAAATGACGCTTGGGATATTACTCAAACACTACAATTATACATTGTGCTTTGATGGCTTGTTTCTTCTCCATGGAAACGACCAACCCGAACCGTGCACCTTTTTCGACGTTTTATAAGTGCCCATCTAGGCCTATGTGAAATAAAAATATTTTGATTTTGCTTTATAATAAATAATATCCTCACGCCTTCCCACAAGGGTCCCCACACACCCACTTTCCGCCAGAGCTATATTAGGTGCCAACGTGATAGATGGCGAGTCCATCGCCGTTACTCCAGCACGACTATACATACGCCTTTGAATTACTTCTCAGACGTAGGCAGGTTTCCTGTCGATGTTTTCCTTCACCGTTAAGCTCGTGGTGTGACTAATTACTGAACTTAAGTTCAGAAAAAACTCATTGGTCGAGTCGAGTTTCGAACTTGCGACCTTTGCGTCGCAGGCAACTGCTCAAACCACTCGGCCACCACGGCTTATTTTCAGATTTATCTTTAACTAAGATTATTACACTTAGTAACAGAAATAGGGTCATGATTTGTTTCGCTAGTCTAAACGATATGCGAAGTGGTTCTTCCTACCTTTGTTAGTTACTTCGATGCATTATGTATAGTTGTGCTTCGCAAACGGGGATGGACTCATCTCTCACGTTGACACCTTAATATGTCTCCGACGAAATGAGGGTGTTACAAGTACATTGTGAGTTTATTGTTCTAATTATTGTTTCTAAAGTGTATATTCGCTTATTGGAAGCGTTTCACAGAATTTATCGCCTAATCATGAAAAAGGGTGATGGTTTTTAGAATCTACACAATATGCCTAACGAGAAATGTGATCACCCTTTAATTCACCTTTAAATTTTTTTCTCGGAAACGACTTTAAACATTGAATAACATAAGCTGGATGACCGAAAATTGTGCTAAGCTGACCAGAAGCGCAAATCTCGATGAGTACTTTGTAAGGTATAAAAAACGTTGAAAATAAACGATCCCGTCGAAAAAAATACCGTCTATTAAAGTTCTTATAACATGTAACCCAGGTACTCAACAAACTACATCAAGTTAAAGATTTTTAGTAGCGTGAAAACGTCAAAAACACATGGTTACCCTAATCGGGCGAAATAAATTGCTTGGATAGGAACCATTGCCGGGTGACGAGCGATGGGGGCTCGGAGCGGCTCGAAGGGGCATAAAGGGGCATGAAGGGGCACCGGGGGCAAAGCAGGAGGAGATTCAAATTGGATTGAAGCAAGTTTAGATTGGATTGAATCTTCTCACCACCTTGTTTAATTTAGTATGGCTGATGCGTCGAATATACCTTGGGAAAAATGGAAGCGCGTCGGACGCGGCTCATTTGATAACCGATCTTGACACTTACAAATGATTTTGTTCCATTTTCTATTACGTTGCTTTAAGCTGTAGTTGATTCGGGCTTGATATAATTAATAATAATAATAAATACCTGGGACAATTAAATACCACACAAATTGACCTAGTCCCAAATTAAGCAAATTATATTTACTTATATAGATATTAGATATAAATATACATAAATACATAGGACATCCAAGACTAAGGTCGTGTTCACACAAATATCTGCCCTCAGCGGGATTCGAACCCGCGACCCCAAGTATCGCAGACAGAAGCTCTAACCACTAGACCAGACGGTCGTCATAATTACATTTGAACACTGCGATATACAGTGTTGATAACACCTTTAGACGCTATCTACGAAATATTGTAATTTCTGTACAACTTTCCACAAAGGTCTACAAAACAGTAGGCAGAGGCGCAAGACCCTTATTTCGCGGGAGATATTATTATCATGGCCATTGACCAGAGACAAAAAGGAAGAACATCTTCACAATTTTTTATATATACGAGTATTTTGGACAAAATTCACAGTGTTTTTCTCAATGATTGTTTAAAGGTCTGTTGTATTAATATTTTCCAATTTCCTATGAACAAAAGATTTAATATAACAAGTGGAAATAGCAACAGCTTATTAATTCGGTGCCCCTTGATCTCCCCTCTCTCCTCTCTCCTTTTAAAGGTAATAATAATACTAACTCCTCATAACACGGGACTGGGCACCCTAATCGCCTGTCAAAATTACCTTCATATTTTCTTTTCTTGGGCTCGCTGTACATTTCCAAAATACATTTTCTTATATAACAATTGAGTGGTCTGAGGCAAAGATGGTGGGTCTGGATTTTGAGTGAGGTATTTCGTTTTTATACGGTTATGTCTTGCGGCGAAGTGGAGATACTTTTGCAGCTTTTAAATATTGTGTATACTAGGCGACATAGGCTTAAAGATAAGCGTTTATCTCAATTAGATATATAATTGGAAAAGCCTGCGGTGAATAATTATAATGGCGAGATACAGATGGCGAGTCCGTCGCTTTACTCAAGCACGACTATACATACTGCTTTGAATTTCTTCCCAAGCGCATACAGGTTACCTATCGACGTTTCCTTTACGATAAGGCAGAAAAACTCATTAGTATAGTCGGGATTCGAACTTGCCACCTTTGTGTTCCAGGCAACTACTCGAACTACTCGGCAGTCACGGCTCTTTTATTATATGTATCTATAATATATAGTCAGTTAAGGGGTCTGTTTATGCGAATGTGCAGATTGAAGTAACGTATATTTTATGTTATTCTCAGGGAGGCTTTCCTACCTGAAAATAATTTATTTACACGTTGCTCTTATTACAGTTGAATAAATTAAGAACGAAGTAAACAGTAGCCTTTGGGAAATGCTACCTTCCAAGAAGGACTCCAGTACCTTGGATACTCAGCGGCAACATCATTAATCATAGCGAAGAGTGTACTTGCCAGCCCTATTTTTGCGTGTACGGAAACCTCGTAATTTTTAATATTCTTATAAAACTGCAATATAACTTTTAATCTTCACTGAAACCAAGTATTTTTGTCTTTTTTCATAGACCATGAACGTCTTCACGCCCACCCACAAGGGTGCCTGAATGGGTAGGCAGACATGTGGTGGTAATACCCACACACCTACAGTACTGTAGGTAGTATCCGCCAGAGATATATTTTTTATGGCATGTCCTTCACTGTTTCTCAAGCACGATTATACATACGTCTTGGAATGCCTTCTCAAACGTATGCAGGTTTTCCTCTAGATGTTTTTCTTTACCGTAAGGCTCATAGGTGCAGTCAGGATTCGAACTTGTAATTTGAACGGCCTCTTACTTCGGCGGAAAGTGGGTGTGTGGGTACTACTTACCCACCTGTGCCTACTCCATCTGGGAAGGCGTAAAGATATAAACATGTATGTATATAAATAAAAAAACAGGGGAAAACAACACTAAGTACTAAAGTAGCTAACTCAGATTCGCATTAGTTACCTTCAATTCACATCGGGCGACGTAAAATATTCCTTCATCTCTTCACCTCTGAAATTAATCGATGGCTACACGAATAACGTTATCCCGAGGGAAAAAACGTAATAAATTTCAGTCTTAATTTCAGCGAGGGCACCTAATTTATCGAGCTTGTTAGTGACAGGGTGAAAATGTGTTAGGTTTTGCTAAGCAAGCCCTTCTTGGGGCAATAAATAAAATCCAGACACGTTGTTAAGGTTTACTGACAATGAATACGTTTGCTTAAGCGATAACTATTTACAACGCCAATAAGGGTGTTTTGGTTCACGTCTAAACTACTTACGTTAAATACCCCAATTAGCAGAAGCCGGTATACATATGTATAGTCGTAAATAACGCATTTTCGTCGTGTTGTATTTCAGCTATGTGAGTCGCGTGCCGGCGGAAGAGCGCTGACTTAATTGTTCTCTACATGTTTCAGATACGTGCGATTGCAAAAAAACTTATGATTCTATAACCAAAAAGTTTATTTTTGTTATTTCGTGTCTATAATCCATACTTACTTTCTGCTGAAGTCACCTAAATTAAAGTAAATTTGAGCTGAGTCAGGCATAGTCATAAAATTAATAATTTTGGAAAAAGGCCCGGACACGCATTCTACAAACTTTGTATGTTTTTTTGGTGCTCCGGATAAATTATTATACCCATGTGAATATAATCGTTCCGACAGTATTACATGCATACCTATACATCTCCTTTGCATACCTATACATATATATATATATATATATATATATATATATATGGTACGCGCCTTCGCACGCCTTCTCACAAGGGTCCCCGAAGGGTAGGCAGAGGTGTATAGGTAGTACCTACACACCCACTTTCCGCCTATGATATGAATTAAAATCTCCAGCGACAAGTAGATGTGTGGGTACTACAAACTTCTGCCTACCCTTTGTGGGACCCTTGTGGGAAGGCGTGGAGATTTATTATAAAAATAATTGCGTATATAACAAACATAAATTACATTTACATTGTTAATGCTCCACAGTTTTTTCATTTTTCACCCAACAGTAAACAGGAAGAAAAAGTGTGTTATCAATTTATTTTTTGTCGTGTTTTCCATTCTGACGCTCCTTCTCGGTCGGGGGTCGTGACCATCGTCATGAATCACGATGTCGCATCATATATTTTTGTTTGTGACTGTACATTTATTTCAATTCCTCATTATGCATTTTGAACGCGATGATACGTTTGTGATACCAAGCTAAGGTTCTTGTCGTTACGATTTAATCATTGTATTTATTGTAATTTTCGTTGTAATCATTTTGCCAAAACCATACTTACATTTAGCATTGGGGTTTGGTTAATTGACATTAGCCATTAATAGGTCACTTGGTGAGTTATGAAACCAATTAATTAATCTATTTAATGCTTTCATACTATCCTTCCATTATGGTTTCCTGAAGGCTTAATAGTAAATTATAATGCTTTAAGTTCGAAAGATACAGGTGGTGAGTTCACCTTGGTCCAGGTTTAGGTAAAATGCATTTGGTATATCGACCATGCTTATTGAGGTACAGCTGTTTCAGGCAATTTCAGGTTTAATTTTCCATAGTGATTCTAAGAAGTAAAGCATCCTCTTTTCACCCAAGATTAATTATTTTTAATTAAGTTCAACGCGATTGCTACAAGTACGTAGCAATTTTTCCAAACACGCATTGATAAACGTTTTTTTATTTGTCCTTAAGAAATGCACACCCCTCTAGGGACCTTTTATTGTAATTTTACCAATTATTTCAAATTTGAGCTTTCTCAATAAGTATTGAAAGCATTTTATATCCTATTTCTATGCTGTACAGTTTGAGAAAAACTGAGCCGTGTGAATATGTTCAAACTATTTGTGCTCTACATCACATATGTTTAGGGTCCTTTATTCCCATTCGCAGCTGTCACAGGCACACAGCGAGCTTCATAACCACAAGGATCCCTGGAGGATTGTTATCCCTGTATATTACGGAGACGTAGGTATCCATATTTCTCGTGTGAGGCCGGCAATATAACACGGTAGGGACCGATCGTGTCCCAAATGTTATGTAAAGATGTAAACACTGATGTAGAACGAATAAAATATATTGGCGTAGATTTTTAGGAACGCGAGTACCTACTTGCCTATCCTCCATTTTAGTCTGCCCGAGATTGACATACTGAGGGTTGACACCCTGAATATTTGAGAGATCTTAATGATATGGATATTCCTTTTGCATGAGCTTTAGCTTTGGTATACGGTTAACACAGCCTTTTGGCATATATTTACTATTGACAAGGAATTAACTATTTTACCTACTGTCACATGCCCTCTGGGGTTCTAGAACCTTGCACATCTCAGAAATACAGTGCAACCTGACAAAAGCATTATGAGTTTCAGTAAAATGGTTGTACTGGCCGTCAATCAGATAGTTTTTTAATCATTTCAATTCATACATACATACATCACGATGAGTCCCTAACGGGGTAGGCAGGAAGTATAGAGTGCCAGTTCTCTCTAGACTTACCCCTTTCGCTTCGTCCACATTCATGTCTCTTCATGCATGCACGTCGGCGGTTTCGAGTACTCTTGACGTTGATCCAGCGTTGAGCTTCCGAACTATTTGATCCAGGTAGTTGGAACGTGATGCTATGCCTCTTCTTGCACACTTTCAATCGAAATGTCAATCTTTCTTCACCCATCGTTTCTATATGTCCAAACCAGCGTAGCATGCCTTTCTTCATCTTACAATCAAACCATCATTGCATTCTTAAAAAAACTGTAAGCCCATTAATCCAAGATACATGGCACTTGAGAGAGGAACCTCCTCACAATACGTGCCGTGTCCAAGAGCACAGCTATCTGCATCAGGCCCTTGATGCTACTAACTAGTGAAAACCTCTTTAGATGTTGGTCGAGGCTTATTGCCTTATTATCATCATCAGTGTTGGTTGCATAATAATCCATACCAAAGATCATGGTTTATTAACGTTCAATAATAAACCAGGATATTTTATTTTAATTAACACAATATACAAGGAAAATGTCCCTTTCAAAGGAATGAATGAAAACCTTTTCGATTTCTTGCAACCGTCCGGTCTTCTATTCGCCACAAGGCAAAAAAAATGTTCGGCCTAATTGTAGCCGAGGCTTTTAGGAATAGGCCATAGAAAAAGCGGGGAAAATAAGGTTAATCAATCAAAATCAAAATATTTGTATTTCACACTGGCTTAATTGGGTACTTATAAAACGTCGAAAAAAGTACACGGTTCGGGTTGGTCGTTTCCATGGAGAAGAACCGGCAAGACCATGGTTACTTTTCAAATCATTTGGTTCATAATGGTTTTAACACCTTTAATCCTGATGACAGAAACACATTCTTCATTGTTCCAATACGTTGGCTAGTGTTGGTTATAACTATTTGTTTCATGTGTTCTATTAAACTATAGCGTATATCGAAGTACGTCGAATTACTATATATAGTATAGTAATTCGAAGTATTTCGATATATTCGCCAAACTTTTTTTATACATCTGGAGTGGCAAACAAGCATACGGCCCTCCTGATGAGAACAGTTACCGTAGCTTATTTACGCTCACCATGACGAAGAATCACTTGCGTGTTGCCACACTATGCTCGGAGAGTTATACCGTAGGCATAATGGGACTAATCCCTCTGCTGCCAAGACATTATAACAATCCTAGATTCGAGCATATATATAGGGAGGTAAAAGAGATTACGATTAGCCTGGCTGGAGGCGTAGGTCTCGCCGTTGACCGGTTAAGTAGCAAAAGTTTCCGGGAACTTTTACTAATTAACCGGTCAACTTACGCTACGAGATAAAACAGAAAAAAAAATGATTACAATTAGACAGAGTAATCGCCCCCTTGCTGGCCACACCGAAAATCGCAGGCAACCATCCCTCTCTTCAGTTAAAGGACGATACTCGTGAATGACAAATTAGAAGTTCTCGCAGAAATTGCGAGCTCCGAATATTTTATTGAATTTCCCATTTTTTCCTATTCGCCCCCGTATTTATCATTCGTTTTATTAAATGATATAACCGCTTGCTTGTCAAATGAAAGAAAAGTTGAAGCTTTGAAGTATCCAGGCCCATTTTGCTGTTATTAGAAAAGAATTATTATTCTCAATATTGTGGCGAATGAATTAAAGCGAGGAGTCGCTCGTACTAAAGAGCCGGAATGACCGAGTGGTTTGAGTAGTTCAACAATAAATTCAATAAGATTTTCTTAACTTAAGTACATCGATAGGAAGCGTGCATACGTATGTATGGTCGTGCTTGAGAAACGGCAATGGACTCGTCACGTTGGCACCTAATATATTACTCCGTCGAATGATGATATGTATGGATGTACACAGCATACATTATTATATACAAAGATCTGACTACTAGGAAAGAACACCATCAAATTCTTTTTTTTGGCTTAGCTCTACCAACGGTTGTTACATTAGATCATGTTAATAAATTTACAATACACTTATAATTAGACTACCGTCTGGTCTAGTGGTTAGAGCTCCTGACTGCGAAACTCGAGGTCGCGGGTTCGAATCCCGCTGAGGGCAGATATTTGTGTGATGAACACGAGTATTTGTACCTTTGTCTTGGATGTCCTGTGTATTTATGTATATATCTATCTATATAAGTTAATATATCGTTGTCTAGTTACCATAACACAAGCTTTGCTTAATTTGGGACTAGGTCAATTTGTGTGGAATTGTCCAGGGTATTTATTTATTTATAATTATTAGCTTAATGCATAACCTTGTTTCAGTGTTTATTTTGTCACATTGTTGCCAATGTGACTGAAATAGAACTATTATTATAACTCATTACAGGCAAACTCTATTTTATTTATATCTGATTGATTTCAGAGCAGTAGTATATTTAGTATTAAAATACTTTATTGATTGCAGGAGATCGAGCATTGCTACTACCACGGCACCGTGAAGGACTACCCCGGGGCGTCGGCCGCCTTTCACACGTGCAACGGAGTCTCCGGTGTGATACACATCGGCAACGAAACGTTCGTCATACACCCCTTCTACGGCGGTGATCTGTCGGTCAGTGTCGCTTATCTATACCGTTATTGTAAGATACTCTAAACCGATGAGCATGTATGAAGAGACTGATGAATGTGGACGAAGCGAAAGAGGTGTGTAAGTCTAGAGAGAACTGGCGCTCGGCGTGATATGAATATATGTTGTAAGATAAATAAGAGTTGTAGCCGATTGTTTTGAATATGCAAAATAAACATTGCAGATTTGATCCCCGACTGTACTCAATATTATTTTTTAGTTTAGGTAAGTATACCTTCAGGTATGGTTTGTATAATATTTTCTGTTTAATTACAATATCTACAAATCGCGACGCAAGCAACGTGCTGCAACAAGCTGGCAACGTGCCAAGTGCCAAGAGGACTAGCAGCATTGCTACACTGGATTCACTTGATTTTTGTTGTTTGAGTGAAAATTAAACTTTATATTTCATTTAAACAAATATGAATTTACAATAGCGTTCATAGTTAAGCCTTACAAATCTCTGTCACATCCACAATAAACAGTATTTTCATACATCCTCGCCGGTTTCCAGTAGATTCTTTTCATATTATTACCATTCCTGTCCGATTGATTTGATCTAGCTAGCTGGAGCGTGATCTTCCTCTGCCTCTTTTCCTGGCAACTTCGCATTAAGCAATATATTGTCATCTAGTGCTGAGCCAATAACATTCAAGACTGAAATTCACTAACGTTATCAGGATGTCATCAGAATACTCGTTTAAAATATATTGAAGGGTTCCATACAGATAATACTAACAGATACACAACAACATTCGAATCGACAAAACAATTGCCAGCGTGGTCTATGACTCGTCTTGCGAACAAATCATTATTCCGAACAATTCTCCAGTACTTTTCAATTAATATTCATGTTTAATTACCGGGTTTCTTTCCGTGCTAATGAATGTCTAAGGCCATATAATTAGTCCCGCTTTGCCGCCAATCCGCCCAGCGCTATACTCCCTGTAAACCCGTTCCATTGTTTAATATTAACTTAAGCGTTTAATCGTATCTCTGAATTTTAGCTCTCACAGCTAACATTAAATTAATTGTAATATATCTTAAGGACTTCAGATGCGAGATGCGATCTCTTCGAAAAATGTGCGGCGTAACGATATTAGATCGAATCCGCAATGAAGAGATTCGCAAATCAACTGGCGTGAATGAGGGCGTGATTGTAAAGATGAAGAAAGGCATGTTACGTTGGTTTGGACACATAGAAAGGTTGAGTGAAGCAAGATTGACGAAACAGATATACAAAGCAAAAGTGTGTGCAAGAAGAGGCAGAGGAAGGCCACGTTCCAACTACCTGGATCAAATAGATCGGACTCTCAAGGACGGGAACGTTAAGAGTACTCGAAACCGACGAGCATGTATGAAGAGACTGATGAATGTGGACGAAGCGAAAGAGGTATGTAAGTCTAGAGAGAACTGGCGCTCTATACTCTCTGCCTACCCCGTTGGGGACTTGGCGTGATGATATGTATGTATGTATGTACTTCTGAAAGAATTGATAGAGGTGTGAGAATAACCTCGTTTTGCCAGAGACATATATAGAGGCCAACATGACAGATGACATGTCTATCGCCGTTTCTTAACCAAAGCCATGCATAAACTCTTTGTTTTTTTTAAAACAAATACAAGTTCCTCTCGATTTGTTCCTTCATCGTAAAGCTCTTGTTATCACTTTAGATAGTGCCATCCACGAAGACGAACCCCACTATTCTTATGTCATCACAAATGTTTGAGTATTATTTGTGCACACTGATTACCTAAAAGTGCACACGCACACTACAATTAATAGACTCAGGTCATTTACTCCCCGCAACCTGCGACCTCCTCGACTAAACATTGGTGGGGCGAGTTTTCGTGAATGGCATTATCTATAATCAATGTTACTTAAGTTTAGAAAAAACTCATTAATTCAGTCTGGGTTCAAACTGGTTACATAAATTAAGCACACACAAACAATATACCTATACACCAATGTTATAATAAATAAACTAAATCTTGAAATAATAATGTAATTAAAAGAACAATTTGCTCAGCATATTAAAATAGCTTTACTGTATATAATGCTTAATTAACACCCCAACTTAATTATTATATTACCAAACCTTTTCATTACGAAGTGTAATTGCGTTCCTTATGTTCCAAAATACCTACATAATGTTAAACAATATAAATTATTTTGAGGTCTTTGAACTTTAATTGCAGTCAAATATAATTTTATATCTTAGTTTCCTTGTTGGCCAAGTGGTTCGAGTAGTTGCTTGCAATAAAAAGTTTGCAAGTTTGAATCCGAACTGTACCAATGAGTTTTTCCGTTTTCACACCACTAGCTTTACGGTGAAGATCAAACATCAATTCGCCTGAGAAGAAATTCAAAGGCGTATGTATAGTCATGCTAGAGAAACGGCGATGAGCTCGCGATCTCACGTTGTCACCTAAAATATATCTCCGTTAATAAGTTTATGTGTGGGTACCTACAACATACACACCTATCTTTTCGGGGCAAAGCATGGAGATAGAGAGAGGTAGGGCATAACGGGTTTCCCGTTCGAATTTGGAGCTACCCGACTGGGGCAGCCTCCACCTTATAGAAGTCCGTAGCCAAATAACACAATATATTGTGTTGTGTTCCTACGCGGTGAATAAGGTTTCCAGTAATGAGCTCCTTGGGGAGGGGGAAGGATTGTTACATTGTGTTGGAAGCAGAGGGATTAAACCCATTATGCTGCCAACACACTATAACTCTCCGAACACAGAGTGGCAACGCGCAAGTGATACTTCGGTATCGTGAGCGTAAATAGGCTACGGTAACCGTTTCCCATCAGGTGGGCCGTATGCTCGTTTGCCACTCTTGTTGTATAAAAAAAAAATTATTTAGATGATAATCAACCTTATTGTACATGCAGTAAAGAAGTAAACATACTTGCAATGTGTAAGCAAAACCGTGGGGCACTTAAAATACATACATAATACATATCATCACGCCGAATCCCTAACGGGGTAGGCAGAGAGGATAGAGCGCCAGTTCTCTCTAGACTTGCATACCTGTTTCGCTTCGTCCACATTCATTAGTCTCTTCATACATGCTCGCCGGTTTCGAATTCTTTATTACGTTCCCATCCTCAAGTGTCCGTTCGATTTTATCTAGGTAGTAGGAACGTAATCTTCCTCTGCCACGTCTTGCACACACTTCCGCTTTTTATATCTGTTTCGTCAATCTTTCATCCTTTCAATATTTCCATACCAACGTAACATGCCTTTCTTCTAGTTAAAATATATTTATCAATTCTCGTTGTAAGTATAAAATGGCTTACAAAGTTGATGCTTCACTTCTTTCTTTACAAGTCATTACTATTACGAAATGTGCAAAAGAGACCCTTTGTATGTAAAATTGGAAAGGTTCTTATGCTATTAAGTCAAAGGAGCCATTATTTACATGTACCTACTGAGCCGATTTGTTACGACCAAAGTTCTCTCTTACTCTGCGTTCGATAAAAAATGTTTCACATTTGTAAGCTTTCATGTATGATGGCGGTGTGGTGTAAGTGCATAAGCGGGAGCGATTTATATATTATCAGCTGTACGCCACGGCTTCGTGGGCGTGAAATCTGCCATCATTGGTAGATTTTTTTGTATAAATTCTGTCATATTTGAATATCCAGTATGTAGTTTATTGCTTATAAAGAGGTAAATTAAGTCTAGTTAGAACTAGCGCTCTAGTCTCTGTCTGAAAAAGCTAATAATCTATCACTTTGCCAAGTGTAAAAGAGGAACAGACATCTCTACACACTTTCGCATTTATAATATTAATGGGTAGGATAATAACGTTAATATTTTTAACTAACCTTTGTTGTTCCATTTTCAAAATCTTTTTTATACTATCCACCCGCTCAGTTCTTACACTTCAACCAGACCCGATAATGTCGTCGAAGAGTGCGTCCTTTTTATAAAGTTGCTAAGGAGGAAAATATTTTTATACTCTCTTTATGTTAAGGAGGTTACCTTTGATATATCACGATAATAAAAATTGTAATTGCTGTGAGCTTTTCATACGTGTGTATGGCTCGTTGATTTAGGTAATTTAATTTCGAATATATGTATTTGAAGTTCTCGTGATTTGCTTTGTGGGTAAAAGTACTATTTATATGACGAAAGCACGTTCCTGTATGTACTTTGCGCAAATAGTCAGCATTGCCATGTAGCGTGGCAATACTGCTAGCCATCTTGGCACCCTCCCGCGAGAAAACGAGGTGGGACAGGTGTTTAATTTAATTTAGTATCATAGTTTATTTATATTATGGTTTTATAAACAAATATTATGAAATAACGAAGCATGTACTTGGTTTGAACCTGAATATGCGATATAATATCATGCAATATCATTTCAGGGATTTTAAATATCCTACATCATTACAATCATAGAAAGTCAGGCAGATGTCGCTAAACAACCAGTCTTGTTTAATAGACTTTGCTTAACAATACAAATAACAACACAATTGTTTTTGTTTATATTAAAAAGTAATATAATAATTCTCATAATACCCGAAAATCCAAGACTAAATCCAAGACAATTAGTCGCACAAGTACATCAGGCAGACGCCCGGGCTAATTTATCAATTATCTAACGTCCTTAACAAATATAGGTTCTCTGCAATGGCCTCTACACAATGGCATTATCTAAAGACATTGGACAAAGCATTTCAAAGGAATATTTAATGATAATTCACTAATTGTGAATGCTAGTTGTGGATTGTGAATAGTTACGGCTTAATGAAGTTAAATTCTAACGTAGAGATTTGTGAGGTCATCTTACCGGTGAGTTGTGAAGAGCGTTATAAAGATGTCGGACTGAAATAATGTTGAACATGTCAATTTGCAAAAGTATATATATGGCACTCGGCGTAATGAAAATAATGATAAGAAAATCCCTTCTAAACAGATTTATCCGACGTGGACATCGCAATCGAATGGCACTGATTTCTGGTAGCAGGTAGTTTTGGGTAGCGTTGTGTTCCTGCGAAGGTCCTTGCGGCCGCGTCGGTAACCGCTTTCCATTATCACTTGAACTTTAAAATACAGCTTTACGTACAAGATTCACATTCAAAGCCATAGTTATTTTGACTCAAGCTGAAATAGCGGATTTATGTTGGCAGCTAAGGCATATTTTGTGTCAGCAGAGTCATGGCAATGATTTACATTATACCAGAGCAAAGAAAATAAGGGCGGGCTCGCATTAATCATTAGTTGAGGAACTTGGCGGATGACTGGCCGTTTTACCAACTTTCCAATGTGTTTTACGCTCGTGTTGTATACAGGGGACGGGGAGCCCCACTTTAACGTTATTGCGTTTTATTTTGAGTGTATATTGGAGTTTTTAATTGGGGTAAAGTGTTTTATGAGGGTAAAAATTAAGAAAGGCAATTTTTATGTAGGTATTTAAAAAGTGAACCTTTTTTGCCCCGCATGAATAAGATACTTACATTTAAATTGGCCTATTCAGCGCTTTCTTACCATAAGAGGCTGGGAAGAGGTAGGTATAGGCTTTGGGTACCAACGTGACTGTTGACGAGTTTGGCACTGTGCTTTACGCAAAACCTCTGTATTGTTCTCCGACGTCTCTATAACATCGTAAGCCATCGCAATCGTTGCACCTGCGATACTGATTTTGTGAATTAATATTTCTCAAACCACACTTAAGATATTCAATTATTTGTTACGTTTTAACTCAAAAAATACTTTATCGATTTTCAAAATTCTTTCACCATTTGAAAGCTTCATCTTTACCATGAAAAGTAAGTAGATAGATATGATTTTATTAAATATATCTCTTATACATCAATGATCCCAGCACAGATAGAAGTTTTCTTCGTGAGAGGCTCGGTGTGATTAAATATGTGAGGCTATGTTACATAATGTAATTTGAATAACTCTGGTCTTTTTGCGGCTGCATTTTAATGAGCATCAACTTAAATTTACCTAATGCCAAACTGAGGAAAGCTAAAGTAGAGAAAATATCCAAAATAATATTTTATATAAATATCTTCAAATATTACTTAACTAACTTTAAAGCAAATAGGTCATATATAGGTATGGTAGGCAGAGAGAGGGAAAAGCGCCAATTCTCTAGAATGTATATAATAATATAGAATATCTAAAACTAAGACAGCCTTTACCTTTCAACTCGCTCCTAATCATTGAGTTCCAACCTTAACCTAAAAATATATCAAGCTTGAAGAGTCTAACAATAGAAGGAACAGTTCAACGACCTTCAAACTGTAACCAAGCTTTATTACTGAGATACTCGCCGCAAGTCGGTGGCAAGTAGCCGTCATAAAGAGACGTTTGTCGCGGATGAGATAATCCTAACCCTTATCGCATGAGGCACCGCATAAATTCCCAGCCAAGGAATGTTCCACTGTTTTTATGCTCATCATTTTGATGTACTCTTGCTCAAATGTTTGACTCGGATTCTTGTATCGTGGCACAAATGCCACTAAAGGGATGTGCAGTCTATTACATACAAACATCCATACATATTAACACTCTGAGTTCCTCACGGCGCACATAAATATTCTATTAATATATATATATCATATTCAATTTATTAAATACATTAAAAAAATAATCTTAAAACAATAAATTCTAATCTTAATAAAACAATTGTGGAGAGTGGAGCGCCAGTACTGTCCAGAGTTACAGACCTCTTTCATTTCAGTCATGAAGGAACTACTCTAGAGCTGGTTGCGAGTATTGTAGACTTTCCATACTTGAGTGTGCACTCGATTTTGTCTGAGTAGTTGGTATCTTATATCGTTACGCATCACACTTGTCGAACATGGTGTGACCATCACCCTAGTTAAGAAAAAATCATTGGTACTTACGAGACTCGAACTTACAGTCTACCTTCCAAGCCTCTGAATTAAAAGTAATTAATGTAATGCAAACATTGGAATTTAATTTCCCAGTTCCTAGGGGGTTAAAACGAGGTTTCAAATTCAACAGGAAAAATCATATTTCCTGTTTTATCAAGTTATAAAAATTTTCCTCATTCCGGCTAGGGACACGAGGATATTAGGATTTTCCGAAATATCCTCCAGGGATGCGTCTGTACGATATTTGCGTGGGGAAATCTGTAGCTCTTTGGGCATAACTGTTTTAATGGTTTCATACAAGCTAGCCAACCAATACAAGATAAGATGCGGAAATTGTCTCTAATACAACTGGTCGTTTCACTGCACTTCAGCCTTGCTTTATGAATGATCGTTACAGTACTTGAAATGTCTTTGTAAGCGAAGCAATATATTTTGCAGAGCTGTGATGGGTGTTTCAACTCATCTTGCAACTTAAAGCTTGCAACGCTAAAATTCACGAAATCTGATATTAATAGATTACTAATGAGAATTTTGAGCCGTGGTGGCCGAGTGGTTCGAGCAGTTGCCTTCGACTTTCGACACTAAGATCGCAAGTTCGAATCCCGACTGTACCAATGAGTTTTTCTGAACTTAAGTACAGTGATTAGTCACACCACGAGCTATACGGTGATGGAAAATATCGAGAGGAAACCTGCATACGTCTGAGAAGAAATTCAAAGCCGTAAATTCAAAGTCGCGCTTGAGTAACGGCGATGGACCCGCCATCTGTCACGTTGGCACCTAATATACCTCTGGCGGAAAGTGGGTGTGTGGTTATTACCTATACACCTCTGCCTACCCCTTCGGGGACCCTTGTGGGAAGGCGTGAGGATATATATATATATATATATATATATATATATATATATATATATATATATATATATCCTCAATAGAGTACTAATGAGAATTCTGGGTTTTTTTATTTACACGCTTAGTTGAGAAAAAGTCATTAGTACAGTCAGGATTAGAACTTGCAATCTTTGTCACCCAGCACAGCTATTTAATAATAACGCAAGGTAATATAAATGTTCGTTGAGCAAGCCCCAAAGAATCACAAAGGCTTTTGCAAACGCTTCGTGAACTAGTAGAACTTCGATTAGCTCAAATTTCCTTTGTGCTACAAATTACTGATCGATAGTAAGCTTATTCTAAATTGACGATACCAGAAGACAGTACTTAGGTTTAATGTAATTGACTTTTTGTGTCTTTCCTTGCATTCCCGACAAAGGTAATTGGTCTAAATTTAAATATACCGCAGCCATCTTTTATTAGGTGTACTGTAAAAGACTGTAGGTACATTATCGTGCTTGATTGGCTTTGATTCTATTAAGAGAGGTAGGGCATAACGGGTTTCCCGTTCGAATTTGGAGCTGCCCGACTGGGACAGGACCTCCACCTTATAGAATTCCGTAGCCAAATAACACATTTTTTTGTGTTGTGTTCCTACGCGGTGAATAAGGTTTCCAGTAATGAGCTCCTTGGGGAGGGGGGAGGATTGTTACAGAGTGGCAACGCGCAAGTGATACTGGTATCGTGAGCGTAAATAGGCTACGGTAACCGTTTCCCATCAGGTGGGCCGTATGCTTGTTTGCCACTCTCGTTGTATAAAAAAAAACTAATTTAGAAAGTCTGTTAGCAGTTTTAGTCAGGTAATATGACGGAATAGCTTAATAATGTTATTTGTACTGCTACTACAACTCATTACTATTGTAAGCCGTGGTGGCCGTGTGGATCGAGCAGTACACAGTCGAGCTTACAACACGGTGATTGCAAGTTTGAATCCCAATGAGTTTTTCGGAACTTAACTAAAGTGCACACCCCGAGGTTTACGGTAAAGGAAAACATCGAGAGGAAACCTCACATACTCTTAGTTGAGAAGAAATTCAAAGACGTATATTTGTGGTTGAGTAAAGGCGATGGATTCACCATCTCTCACGTCGATACCTCAAATATATCTCTGGCGTAAAGTGAGCCTATGGGCACTACCTACACAGTTCTGTCTACTCCTTCGGCGATCCTTGTGCTACAGCGAATATATATATATATATATATAAAAACCTGGTATAAGTCAAATTCGTTTAGTCTTTTTTTTTATTTTTCAAACGATTGCAATTGTTTTTTCAGAACGACATTTCTTCGGGTGAAAGGTGAAGTTCCTATGTTAAACTTGTTATTGCCAAAGTAGCTTCGTTATGTCTTCCAACAACAAATGCTACACGTTTCTATTTTGTTCGCCGGCGCCATTTTGTCTGCGTGTATTCATAAAATGGTGGCATCGTACTCGCGCGAGGTTAATGATTCAAAAGTAACATTATGTGTTATAAATTTGCATTTGAACATACATAACAATGAAAATGTAATCTTTTGAAAATGTTCAGGCATATTTACCGGGTCTGCGACAGCGACAGGACCCATGAGTGAGTCTATTTAACGCTAGGAATTTGTATTCTAGGCCCTTGAGGCACCCTTGTTTTTATTCAGCTAGATGTCGTGATGACAACTAGATACATATATCCTTGTATTTGTTTAAATACTACAATGGAAGTGAGTATATGGCCCGTCTAGTTGTCAGCATATATCTTAGCTTGTACGTGCTAACCAGAGGTGCCTACCATACGTGCCTTTTCATCATTTCGTTGTAAAGACAACTAATGCTCACAGTATAAAAGACAAATGTGTCCCTATTTGATATAGTTCTTATTGAAGGATGTTAAAATAAGCAGGTATCTCTTTCATCTCTCTCTCTATCTGTCCCAAGCGTCCATAGATGGCGGAAACCGCTTACTATAAGAGGGGCCGCACGCTCGTTTCCACCTACCGAGGAGCCAAATCCCATAGCCGTAAAGATCCTGGATCTTTCGTAGATATACGCCAGTAAGATGACTTAAATTTTGAACGGAAAATTTTGTTTGGAGGTGATTATTGCGTAATCGCTTGAGGCCAGTGGAGTCGTCAGCCCTAGTCGGGTGTCGCTGTTGCAAAATGCTCCTTAATTGTTCACGCTACTGTAAAGTCGTTATGAGGTATTTATTTACCGCTTTAATTCTCATAAATTAAGGCGAAGCCACCGCGCGATTTGCAGGTAATTACAGTAATGAGGGGATTATAATTTTGTATAAAACCTACTTATGCGTAATGGCCAGCTTTTGCATTAAGTTAGTCTAGCAACAAGCGCTTTAGTTACTTGCGAGCCTGGAATAAAATTATAAGAATTTTGATCCTATTTCTGTGGAGCAAAGGTTTCATATATATTGTCAGGCTGGAGTATTATGAAGTCTGTTTAAAGGGTACAAGAGTCATCACACATTTCGTGTTTCTTTCGTAGTCGCTACATAGAAAACACAATGACAAGATATGTTAGATACAGAACTCTCCTTAACTTTACAACTATATTATATGATCAAGACATTGATATTGTAAGTTTACTTATATCTAAAGTTAGTGAGGATCTTCCTCTTTCACTGAAAAACGACTGTGCGGAATTGTATGAAATTTGGCAAACATGGATTATTAGCTCGTTTGCCACATGTTTCATACCGGAAAATCGGGGGCCCTTGTGCGTGAGGCGTGAGGATATATACTATATCCTCATGCCTCCCAAATAAATACACTTTCCACCAGAGATATGTTTTAGGATTCGAACTTGCAATCTTAGTTTTGCAGATAACTACTCGAACCACTCGGCCACTACGACTGTCACGGCTCGCATATAGATCTATGTTCAACTGTCGTAGTACCGGAATCTGCTTCGCCATTAAAGATACCAGAAGGATTGGGGAGCGCATTCGATTAGACCCGTTGATTATAATATACTGCCTTCTAATATTTCTGTCACGGGGCAGGCATAGGGAGTACATTGCCAGTTCTCTTAGCACATAGGTACCTCTTTCGTTTCATCCACACCCATCAGTCTCTTCGTGTTTTCAGTGTTCTGTGTCGAGTACTTCTGACGTCCCGACATCTTCTGACGTGCAACAAAATTATTTATTTAGATTTATTGCTTGCGAGTACTTTTAGCAGATATTAAAGCCTTAACATATACATACATACATCTACATACATATACATACACACTTTTAATCATGCCGAGTCCCTAACGGGGTAGGCAGAGAGTATAGAACGCCAGTTCTCTCTAGATTTACATACGTCTTCCGCTTCGTCCACATTCATCAGTATCTTCATACATGCTCGTCGGTTTCGAGTACTCTTGACGTTCCCGTCCTTGAGCGTTCGATTGATTTGATCCAGGAAGTTGGAACGTGGTCTTCCTCTGCCTCTTCTTAAATATATATAATAATATAATATAATATATATATATATATATATATATATATATATATAATATTATATTATTGCCTCTGCCTCTTCTTGCACACACTTTAGCTTTGTATATCTGTTTCGTCAATCTATCTCCACTCATAGTTTCTATATATACATTATATGTAATATGAAGTATTCGACTCGAAGTATTCTTTAAAAAATATATACCAGTAGATGTTCACGTCACGGTCGGCGCATTTGTCAGCTGAACGATAATCTGTCCGCTCACTCCGCTCGCTTCGCTTGTTTCGCTCGTTCCGCTCAGGATTATACGGTTCACGCGCCCTATACGCTTTTTGTGATTTGTGTTGAAATTAGATTTTGTATCTTTGCAAGTTGGAATTAGGAAATTTGGGAATTTGGGACAACTAAAAACAGTATTACGTTACATATATTATGTATACCTCACGAGGAAGGCAGAGATAGTAGCGCCAGTTTTCACTAGACTTACAAATCTCTTTCTCTTCATCCACATTGCTCAATATCTTCATACATGCTAGCTTTATAACACACACACATTTGTGAGTGTATGTATGTATATAGCAAGGTATCTGTTGAATTGAACAATATACTGTTTCATTTAAATTTCTTCAAAATAACTAACTCATTAGTTATGTTGAAGAAATTAATAATATAACATTGTTATTAGTACGGAGCTATCTTAACAAGAGCATTTACCATTAAAAGCTTCCATTATAATAAATCTTTGAAGCTTTATAAGTCATACGAATTGACTGAAGAGTATCTTATATTGAATATTTTATAGCCAGTACGTTACTTTGAAGATATACATTAAAGCTTTATTTGACTAGTATATTGGTAGAATATAACTGGCTGGTATACAAGCATGCGGTCCACGTGATGGTAAGCGGTAACCGCCGCTGATGAACGCTTTCAACACCGGGGAACGCTTTCAACTCGCTATTTCTCGCTGCCAGAATATTAACACACCGTTTTTGAAGAACTCCATGTTGTACTCTCTAGGGAACACCTGAAAACCTTTTAGTGCCGAAGCTCATATCTAAGCAATGTATATTTTATTTTAAAGATTAAGAAAGATATGCTTCTTTGGTTTGGTTATATGAAAAGTATGACTGCAGAAATATTGATGAAACGGATATATAATGTAATAATGAGAGATCTTAGAGCTAGAGCTGAAGCTAGAGCTCCTGACTGCGAAACTTGAGGTCGCGGGTTCGAATCCCGCTGAGGGCAGATACTTGTGTGATTAACACGAATATTTGTACCTTAGTCTTGGATGTCCTATGTATTTAATTATATATCTATCTATATAGGTAAATATATCATTGTCTAGTTACCATAACACAAGCTTTGCTTAATTTGGGACTAGGTCAATTTGTGTGGAATTGTCCCAGGTATTTATTTATAATGTGTGGAAGAAGAGGAAAATAACACTTTGACTGTCATACTATCGAGAGGAGCCTGAGAACCGGCGACAGACTTACCATCTGTCACGCTAACACTTCGACTTATATCAGCATATCAGGGCGCTGTTACACTTGGTTATCCCTTCGGGAACCCTTGTGGGAAGACGTATAGATAGAAGTTTAAGCTTGAGTAGAGCGTATGCATTCGATTTCCATAAACTTCAACTCATAAGTTCAGCACATATCGCTTGTTGGCAGTGCAAACTGCATTACTGCCGATCTTGAGTGCATCACTGAGCCACTCGTTAACGTTCACTTCACTTTGTTATTACGTAATTTAAACCCTGTTCTAAGTAGTAGTTAATTCGGACGTTAATAGTTTGAGGGTTCTATCGTTGCACTCAAATCCGCCCGCTTCTCGCAGGAGGAATCTTTAGGTTCCGTAGTGACAGATAATGAGACCATCGCCATGCCTCAACCACAACTATATGTACGCCTTTGAGTTTCTTCTCAAACGTATTCAGGTTTGTTGTCGATGTTTTCCGTATCTGTAAAGCTCGTGGTGTGATTAATAACTATACTTAACTCAGAAAACCTCATTGATACATTCGGCATTCGAAATAACGTGAGAAACGGTTTTTGCCGCGTGCTGCGACTACTCGAACCACTTATCCACTATGCTCAACCTTCTCTCAATAATAGGGGCTTCTACAAGTTTGATCTAAAACCAAATTAGATTAAAAAAAGTAGAACTTGTGTCATGCAGCGAACATAAATTCTACTTTTTACATTACAAGTGAAACTAGTTTTTGTTTATTAAAACCAGAAAAGCTTGATGGCTCGCGATTACCGACTCCATGGTTATGAATCGCTTTGCTGGCCAAAATCCAAAATCATACATACATACATACATACATATCATCACGCCAAATCCCTAACGGGGTAGGCAGAGAGTATAGAGCGCCAGTTCTCTCTAGACTTACATACCTCTTTCGCTTCGTCCACATTCATCAGTCTCTTCATACATGCTCGTCGGTTTCGAGTACTCTTAACGTTCCCGTCCTTGAGAGTCCGATCTATTTGATTCAGGTAGTTGGAACGTGGCCTTCCTCTGCCTCTTCTTGCACACACTTTTGCTTTGTGATATACAAATGTTTATAATGTTTATAAATGTTAATAATGTTTCGTCAATCTTTCTTCACCCATCCTTTCTATGTCCATCTATATCCAAAATCAAAATCAAAATATTTCACATAGGCCTAGATGGGCACTTATAAATCGTCGAAAAAGGTGCACGGTTCGGGTTGGTCGTTTCCATCAGTATGATCATTCCATGAACCTTTGGAAAAGCTCCAATCGGTCTCCTTGCCGCAGCGTCTGTGGAAGGACACAAACCGCATAGCCAGTTTGGTTCCTATGTATTGTGAGAAGAAAAACGGTGATAGAAGGTAGCCGTGGAGTCAAACAACTTTTAAGCCGATTGGCATGGCACCGAATCAAATTATCTCCACATAAAATCCTTTACAACTCTTTTTCGCAAGCATCCAAAGATAGAAGCAATTCAATCATGCCTACGCCGTAGCCCCGTAGTCTCGCAGCCTCGTAGCTTCGTAGCATCCGACTAATGAATAGCTCTCGGGATCAATCGATGCTCTTTGATAACGGGAAGGTGCGATAATTCAATTATTGGGCTGAGTGGCAATTATAGTGCAACTGTGCAAATAACAACGTACACATTTTTTTTACATAGATATAAGGTAATTTGATAATTTAACAAATGTTTGCATTAGCTTGCGGTGTTGTGATCGGATGGATCGAATGCAACACACAGATGGCGAGTTCGAACTCCGCTGTAATAAATTTTTAATTAATCAGTAATTTTGTAATTTTGTAAGTAGTTTATTAATACTTATCACACTACGACCTTAAAGGTTAAAGAAAACAACGTAAGGAAACGTTTTAGAAAAAAATAATGGCGTATGTATAGTCCTATTTGAGAAATGACAATGGGATTGGCATCTACTACGTAGCCAACAAGATATCTCCGGCAAATAAGATATTGTTACACCTGTGCCTACCCCGGCGGGGACTCTTGTGGGCCGTGATTGTATACCGTGACTTAGAGAATTACTAACAAAACTCCTACTCACAACTACAAATAACCAATTTACCTTGATCTCCAAACAGTGCTATGTCCTCGAGCTCTCCAACTATTTAATGAACTTTGGGAGTTCAGAAAAGAATGGCGCTGTACCATCCTTTCTTTATTAATGAGAGTTTCTTTGTTAGATAACGCTTTGTCCACGGCCTTTGTTTCTAGAACTGATTTGTGAGGCTTGATAAGCCGTCTGACAGTGTATTCTCAATTGATTTTAATTAAATTACAGTTTAAGAAACGGGGATTGAATTGAGCGGACGTATTATATGCTTTGAGGGAGATGCTTTTGAGACGCTAATGGGATTTAAAATAAGTAGAGCACGACGGGATTTACCGCTCAAACACGGAGGCTTCGCCGGGGAACCACCTAACAACCAAATAATATCTGTCCTAGTTTTGTGGACTTATTAATATAAATATATTTTTTAGGGCCGTGGTGGCCGAGTGGTTCGAGCAGTTGCCTGCGACGCAAAGGTCGCAAGTTCGAATCCCGACTGTATCAATGAGTTTTTCTGAACTTAAGTACAGTGATTAGTCACACCACGAGCTTTACAGTGAAGGAAAACATCGAGAGGAAACCTGCATACGTCTGAGAAGAAATTCAAAGGCGTATGTATAGTCGTGCTGGAATAACGGCGATGGACTCGCCATCTGTCACGTTGGCACCTAATATACCTCCGGCGGAAAGTGGGTGTATGGGTATTACCTATACACCTCTGCCTACCCCTTCGGGGACCCTTGTGGGAAGGCGTGAGTGATTATTATTATTATTTAGATGCTTTAAAAAATTCTTACGATCTTTTTCTTGATCGTTAAGATGATGGTGTAATAACTACACTTAAAGTTTAGAAAACCTTTTTCATGTCTGGGTTCGAACTTGCAATCTTTTTGCAGCTTCATTCAAACCTCGCACCAAGACGGCTACAAATTATGCTATCAAAAATGTTTGCATTACATGAACCTCATAAATGTAAATAACATAATAACATTTGGGAATCATTTAATTTTTGACAGCAATGAAAACGTGAATGAACGATTGATCACTCCCCATGAGGCATCGTCTGTAGGGATTCTGTAAATGCGGTTCTGTGTTAAATAAACCTCTCAGGGAGTGTACATAGAATAAATGGATATGAATAAATTATGGTAATCGCCACTGTTTGAGATAGGATAACCGAATTCGTTTTACAAATTTGATGATAATTACTAGACGTACCGAGAAAGTACATAATAATAGAGTGGTTCGAGTAGTCGCCTGAGACGCAGGGATTACTAGTTCAAACCTCGACTGTACCAATTAGTTTTAGGGAACGTACCACATCAACGAGAGGAAATCTTATATGTCTTAAAATATATAGTCTTGCATGGCATAAAGAACCCTCTAAAGTAATGCACTTGCTTCGCCTTGCAGTCCGACTCGTGTTAGTTTTATTCAATTTACAAATAAATAATTTAATCAAACCGTGGTGGCCGAGTGGTTCGAGTAGTTGCCCAACACAAAGATTGCAAGTTCGAATTCCGACTGTACCAATGAGTTTTTCTGAACTTAAGTACAGTGATTAGTTACACCACGAGCTTTACGGTGAACGAAAAGATCGAGAGCCTGCATACGCCTGAAAATAAATTCAATTGTGTATGTATAGTCATGATTGAGTTACGGCGATACGGCGGCTCCACCATATGTCATGTTGGCACCTAAAATATATCTCTGGCGGAAAGTAGGCGTGTGGGTACTACCTGTTTGGGGACCCTTGTGGAAAGGCGTATACTAAAATAAATATCACTTAACTGACCCATTTCCTTAAATAAAAAAATCCTAAACTTCCTCTTGAAAGTACTCTATGTACTGATGAAAACCACATTAAAATCCATTACGCAGTTTAAAAGATTTAAACGTACCGACGGCAGAAAGCGACTTTATTTTAAAGTTGGAAGAAAGGTAACTATGGGAAATCTCACACCAATTGAACTAGTCACAAACTTTGCAAAGGCTGTCCTGTGGGAACTAGACAACGATACCTACTTATACAAAAATGACTGTTGGTTCTTTAATTTTAATTGACGGTGGATGATGACGTGGCATGTCCACGACCGTTCTAAAACATTTTCAGCTGTATCAATTACCGTTGATGTTTTCGGGAACTCTCTAATTTGACCAGATCCCGTCCTTACCGGGTAGGCTGAACAAAAAAGGGATTAACGAACTTTGTTTCGGTCCTTTTGCCTGGTTTGGAGCGAGCTTTATTTCAACCATTATCATTAATTAGCAAAACATGTACTTAAAAAGTTTGATTATTTTCATTACAATATTACGTTTATAATTGTGTTGTTAGTGGTTTGTTTTCCGTTTCCAACCTTATGTAAAGGTTTAGTAAGTTGAAAATTGTGTGTCTTGCTTTGCTTGTAAAATATGTACTCATTTTGTCTATTAATTAAAACAAGGAGCTTGTGTCGAATGGTTCAAGTAGCACCTAGTCTGCAAAATTGATTCGACAAGTATCATTAATTTTATCTGATCTTAAATAAGTACAGTGATTAATCAGAACAAGAGTTTTACGATTAAAGTAAAGAAAGCAATAGAATAAGAAGGTGACGGCAAAGAAAATATCGTGATGAAACAAACCTACACCCTTTTCAGAAGTAATTCAAAGGCGCACATATAGTGGTGCTCGCCATCAAAACCTTCTCCTTTCACCGGAACCTGCCTACCCCTTCGAAGCCCCTTGTGGTATGAGTACTAAGAACTAATGACTTGTTAATTTTTCCACATATACTTAGTACTGAGAGCCGTGGTGGCCGCGTGGTTCGAGCAGTTGCCTGCGACGCAAAGGTCGCAAGTTCGAATCCCGACTGTACCAATGAGTTTTTCTGAACTTAAGTACAGTGATTAGTCACACCACGAGCTTTACGGTGAAGGAAAACATCGAGAGGAAACCTGCATACGTCTGAGAAGAAATTCAAAGGCGTATGTATAGGCGTGCTTGAGTAACGGCGATGGACTCGCCATCTGTCACGTTGGCACCTAATATACCTCTGGCGGAAAGTGGGTGTGTGGGTATTACCTATACACCTTTGCCTACCCCTTCGGGGACCCGTGTGGGATGGCGTGAGGATATTATATTATATATATATATATAAGTAAGTATATATATATATATATATAAGTAAGTATATATATATATATATATATATATATATATATATACTTAGTACCGTCTCTGCTACATCTAAGCGGATCGATGCGCATTGCTCATGTCATCAAATCCATGAAACAGGGCACAATTCAGGGGGATAAATCAGACGGTGCGATCTAATTTTCTAGAGGTTAGGAGTTCAAGCGTTGCACGATATTGCGGGTTTGGATCGCATTACTCTCCAATCGTGTTATAGGGGTTTGAATGATACAAGCTTTCTGCCCTGAGTTGGATCGCTTAGATATTGTAAGGAAGATAAAGATGTAGGTTTCAGTAAGGCACCCTCGTCTGGGTGGTTGGAGTGCAAGTTCGAGCATCGCCAGTCTGTAACAATTTGTGATTTAGCTGCACGCCTCTCCACGAGAGCTCCCAAAGGTGTTGGCAGAAGTGTACAGTCAGTACCTACACGAGATATATATCCTACTACAAGGAGATATATCCTTGGTGCCAACGTGGTAGGCGGTCAGCCCTTTGCCGTTTCTCAAGTAAGCAAGTTTCTCAAGTCTCTGAATTTCAGTTCAAACGTATGCAGGTATTATTATGTATGCTCCATAATCGTCCTTTACCATAAAGCTTATACGTATGCCTATTAAGGATTTAAAATAACATTAGAATATTATTGCTAATCATTGTTAACAACAAGGAAAATAAGCATACGGCCAGCCTGATGGTAAGCGGTTGTCAAAACCTAGAGGCTGATGCAATACCATAGGTATATCTAAGGTGAAGTTATTGTGCTGGCAGTAAAATAGCCAACAAGTTCCAATTCTGCCATCCGAAGCTGTGCAGCCGGTCGCAGCCTTCCGTTCTTATTTTGAACAGAAGACCCGTTGTGCAAGGCCTCCCATAAATATCCCCTTAGATATAAGTCAGTGGTGATACTGATGTTAATAAATTCATTATGAGAAAGTAATTACTTTTAAAACTCACTTAGTGAACATCCGGTATCCTGTAATATTTAAAGGTATGCGGAAACTGTACATAATGTAATACAATTTTGGTTTACTTCTAGGCAAATTGGTATGTTCTCTCACAGTGTAATGCCTGCTAAGAGATTGGTCGTGAGATCAATCCCCGTCGGTGTTTCTTGGGAAGTATTTATCATGGTATGTCCCACTATTATTATAGTTCCTTTTCGTGTCTTAAATACTGGGAAATTAGAACTTTCGATGGAAAAATACAGACATATCATCACGCCGATGCCCTCACGGGAGAGAGAGCAGAGCGCCATTTCACTCCAGACTTACTTACCTACCTCTTTCTCTTCGTCCGCATTCATCAGTCTCTCAATCTATTTGGTCTAGGGAATTGAAACATCGTCTTCCTCTGCTTATTCTTTCACACTCTTTCGCATTGTATAATATCTGTTTCGTCAATCTTTCTTCACTTGTCCTTTCTTTATGTCGAAGCCAACGTAACAACAAAACAAATGACGATGGGATCATCGCGCCAAACTTCCTAACACACCATGAATATGCACTCGCCCAACAACCGCCTAATTCTATAGGGACGCAAGCAAGGGGTTCAATGAAAAAATTACACGAAAAGCCCGCAACTTCGCAAATGAAAAGTCAACTGAACGAATTTGCAAAAATTGCTCCGGGACTATGGGCCTCGTGCCGCCGGGCGTCCCCAACGCAAGAACATACATTTGGTAAATTGATCTGACATATTCGTACGTACGTGCTATATTTTCAAATTACTTATTTATTGCAGGCAATTTATAACATGAGATATTAGGCTGGCTACTGACACTGCGTTCGTGTCTTAACCCTTCTTGTGTAATTCTGACTCCCAGACAGGGTTGAGGGTAGGGTAGAGAGTAGAGCGCCAGGAATCTCTAAACTTGCAGACTTTTTTGCTTTATCCACATCCATCAATCTCTTCATACATGTTCGCCGATTTCGTGTTCTCTTGATGTTCCTATCCTTGAGTGTCCGATTGTTGTGATCGAGGTATTTAAAACGTGTTCTTTATTTGCCTCTTCTTCCACATGTTTTCGTAAGGAAAATCTTTTTCGTCGTCTTTCGTTACTCGAAATCTTTAGGGGGTTAATGGGTATTTCGTCATCTTGACCGTTACTACCTCGTTCGTGCAAGTTACTTTCCCTGTCTATTTATTGCAGATTGGCTACACCACACATTTATCGCAGGGAACGCATATCAACAGCATACAAGTTTGAAGGGATCGAAGGTGGGTCCATTAGCACGCGAAACATGGCTACCACCAAGGTTTCGAGTGGTCCATAGGGATCTGATGATATGTATTTTTTGTATTTTCAAATTAAACATAGTGACACTGATAGAACTATTACGATCAAGTTACGTTACTGTTATCTTAATACAGAGACGATTAATTAAACTTGCTCTTGGACTTTCTTCTTATTGGGCAAAGTTGGCGTACACTTAAAGAGACGAGTTTGGAAGCTATTAAATATCGTATACTAACCTTCGTTTTTCGAGTAGTTATCTACAACCGCAATTGCAAGTGTGTATTCCGACTGTACCGATTATTTTATTCAAAACTAATGTAAAAAATCACAAACTTTAAGTAAACAGCGAGATGAAACCTGCCTACATTTTGAGAAGAAATGCAAACGTATGAATTGTTGGCACCTTAATATTTTTACGGCGGAAAGAGGGTGAACTACTACATGGCTCTGCCTACCCTTTCGGAGCCTTAGATCCACTTCGCCACAACAGCTTTTTAATCATCGTACAATTTTGTTTGCCTTGATGTAAACGGCTTCCGGACATCATGTTTTTAGCATTGTGAAACGATTCAGTGTAGCGATAGAGGTTTGTAAGTCTAGTGAGAGCTGGCGCTCTACTCTCTCTGTTTATCCCGTGAGGAGACTCAGTGAGGATATGGTGGTATGAGTATTACAAGTGAACTGTGGTAAAAACGGGCTTATAATATAAACATCCGAGTCATTTACGTTATTATAAATTAGTCCCAAATTAAGGTAACCTTATGTTATGGTAACTAGACAACGATATATTAAATTTTATATATATATATATATATATATATAGATTTATACATAAATACATAGGCAATCCAAGACTAAGTTACAAATACTCGTGTTCATCACACAAATATCTGCCCTCAGCGGGATTCGAAACCGCCACCTCAGGTTTTGCAGTCAGGAGCTCTAACCACTAGACCAGACGGCCGACTATGTTATTGACTAAAAAATAATACGATGACACTTAATATCGTACGTCATTGGCTAGAGGTTCATTCACTTCGCTAGTAGAGCAATATTCCAAAGCGAAACCAATTCCGTGTGTATGTAAAACCACGTATATTAACGGTAGGTAACGTTAATCTAATTCACAGCATCCCGGCATTTAGATCAAGTGGGAAATTACATTTGGCAATACGCGGTGGAATGTTTGATTTGAATTACTCCTGCGGGATGTGTGAGACGGTAGGACGCTTCCTGTTTGGTTACCACTGCATGGCTTAATGAGGTAACATTATATATTTAGCACCGTGGTGGCCGTGTGGTTCGAGTTGTTGCCTGCGACACAAAAACCTCAAGCTAGAATCCCGACTGTATCAATGAATTTTTCTGAACTTAAGTACAGTGATTAGTCACACCGCGAGCTTTACGGTTAAGGAAAACATCGATGGGAAACGTACATACGTCCGAGAAGGGACGGGAAGGGAGTAAGGGACTCTGCGTGGTTATATGTATGTATGTATTATTAACGAGATAATTTGTGAGGATATTAGTTACTCAACCGTATGAAAATACCTTGTTACCTACCTATTATATAAAAAAACCTTGTTAACGGCGACATTGCAGTTGCGATGCAAACCGCGCTGGCCTGTAAAATGAGTTCTTCCGAACTACACTACAGTGATATTTCACACCAGATATTCGGAAAGGGAATCATCATGAAGAGACCTTATAAATTTAAAAAATTTAAATTTATATCTTTGACGAAAAAAGATGAGCATTCCACAAATTCCATCGCAACCCTAAGGCAGCAAAATTATTACAACCAACAATTAAAACAAACGAGCGAAACAATCCGCAATTGGTGCAAAAATTTAAACGCTTCGTTAACCCTCACGTCGCCAGAAGTTGGAGCACTTTTGGCCCAAATGATTCCGCCAACTGGTAATCAGGAGTTTTGGAAAGTTATCGACGTGCCTCCCGCGCCTTCCGCCGTGACAGGTAACCGTGATGGCGGAATGATTTGCTTTTAATCACCATGGGAGTATACATTTACACGCACCTTCCCAAAAACAGCTTAACTATTTAAGATCAAATTTGCAACAAGAGATTCGCAAAACTAGCATAAACGAGGATGGGATTGCAAATATTTTACTTTAGTTTGGACATATAGAGTGGATGAGAGAAGAAATGAGCCGTGGTGGCCGAGTGGTTCGAGTAGTTGCCTACAGCACAAAGATTGCAGGCTCGAATCCCGACTGAACCAATTAGTTTTTCTGAACTTTAGTAGAGCTATTAGTCACACAACGAGCTTTACGGCGATGGACAACATCGAGAGGAAACCAGCATACGTTTGAATATAAATTCAAAGGCCAATGTATAGCTGTGCTTAAGAAACACGTTTTCACATTGGCACCTATGATATATCTCCGGCGGAAAGTAGGTTTGTGGGTACCATCTATATAACTCTGCCTAACCCTACGGGGACCGTATGGGAAGGCGTTAAGAGAGGTAGGGCATAACGGGGTTCCCGTTCGAATTCGGAGCTGCCCGACTGGGGCAGGACCTCCACCTTACAGTCCAAATAACTAATTTTTTTGTGTTGTGTTCCTACGCGGTGAATAAGGTTTCCAGTAATGAGCTCCTTGGGGAGGGGGGAGGATTGTTACATTGTGTTGGAAGCAGAGGGATTAAACTCATTATGCTGCCAACACACTATAACTCTCCGAACACAGAGTGGCAACGCGCAAGTGATACTTCGGTATCGTGAGCGTAAATAGGCTACGATAACCGTTTCCCATCAGGTGGGCCGTATGCTTGTTTGCTACTCTTGTTGTATAAAAAGAAAAAAAAAAAAAAGTGTGTGAAAGAAGATACACTTTCTCTACAGTTTGACAGTTGTTGAGAGCGCACAATAACTCGTATATTGTAGTACATTAGACTAATATTCAAACTTCTAATCGCATACCATAAACATACGTAGCAGATAAAGGCGATACAAGCGCACAAGCCCATTATGATCCAGATAACTACCTATCGATGGGCTCCCATTAGACCCATTTCGGGTCTAAACACCCCCTACCGGCCTACTTCAATACGTTTCTACGAGTAATTGCTTCGCGGTATTTGGTATGTCCGCTTTTTGGGGTTCTTTTCAAATTTATGTGCAAAGATAGTGAGGTAGGTGACAGGTCATCTCGAAGGATAATAAATTGATTTTGCCAAGTTGTTGATTGAAAAAGTTCTCGCAGAGACAGAGTGCGATGATGTATTGTGGACCTTATGGGGTGCGAATAAAGTGTGATTATAGATGTGAGGCATTCGTTGAGTTGTGAAGGGAGATATGGCTGAAACTGAGTGTCCATTTTACTTCTTTTTATAAATATCTATTATATTTATTCAAGAACGATATCATTACGTCACGCTTAAAAAATAAAGATATTACTAATACATACAAATTGTAATTTTAACTAATAAATATTGTATAATATGTAATATAACAAGAGTGGCAAAAAATAGAGCCGTGGTGGCCGAGTGGTTCGGGCAGTTACCTGCGACGCAAAGGTCGCAAGTTCGAATCCCGACTGTACCAATGAGTTTTTCTGAACTTAAGTACAGTGATTAGTCACACCACGAGCTTTACGGTGAAGGAAAACATCGAGAGGAAACCTGCATACGTCTGAGAAGAAATTCAAAGGCGTATGTATAGTCGTGCTTGAGTAACGGCGATGGACTCGCCATCTGTCACGTTGGCACCTAATATACCTCTGGCGGAAAGTGGGTGTGTGGGTTTTACCTATACACCTCTGCCTACCCCTTCGGGGACCCTTGTGGGAAGGCGTGAGGATATATATATATATATATATATATATATATATATATATATATATATATATATATATATATATATATAAATATTGCATTTAATTGTTGTAAAATATTGCATTGTAGTTGTAGTTAGGAGGTATGTTAATTATAAATACCTACCTACGGACCAAATCGCATGCCAATATAATGTGGCCGAATGCGAGATACAATCACTATGTTAATGTAGCATTTAATAATAACGAAACATCACATTATATAACGTGGTAGCCAGAGAGAGTAAAGCGCTAGTTCTCTCAAGGCTTACAGACCTCTTTTAGTCATCCACATTCATCAGTCTCTTTATATATACATTCATGTCGGTGTATCGTATTCTTGGTGATCCCATCTGTGTTCGAACGATTCGATCTAGGAAAACGAGATATTCCTCTGCTTCGCCCACTCATTATTCATATAATAAATGATATTCAAGATATTCGATTAATAGGAGGAATTACATTTTATATTCCTTTTACTTCTTTATGTATAAATATTTCTTATTGTTATTTATTAATTCGTTTTAACGTTTCCTTATCCATAGTGTTTATCCAAAGTAGATTGAGTCTTAAAGTTGACAAATTGAACTATTGTTGAACTGTATAGTGGAGAATACCTAATTCTCAGCAGGAATACGGACGCAGCTTGCCGACAGGCGAACTAAACTAATTTGCATTAGCTCTGTCCACGGAATTGTTAACAAATACACCACCGTACTCCGTGACTCGGGAAATGTGTACGAAAAGTTGGTCATACAACTGACGGAAGTATAGTGAGTGGTATAAAAACTTGTTTGAAACTAGACGTTCCTCTGGAGTACTCTTGAGTCATCTCCATTTCCCTTACTCGTAATGAAAATTGTGTGATATAATTTAATGTTTTCTTTTAAAAATTTACATCATATAATATCTTTGTCTCTTTCGAAGTCAAGTTTTTTGTTTATTATATTATTTTTTGGTCTCACGCTTTGCTACAAGGGTCCCTCCCGGTAGGCAGAGGAGTATTAAACGCCGTATTTTCGCCTGAAATATATTTACGTGCTAACGTGACCGATGGCGAGTCCGTCGCCGTTTTTCAAGCACTACGCCTTTAAAATTCTTCACAAATATATCTACAAAGGTGTCCTCTTGATGTTTTCCTTCACCGTAAAGGTCGTGGTGTGACTAATTACTGTACATAAGTTCTTAAAAACTCATTGGTACTGTCGGGTTTCGGACTTGCAATCTTTGTGTTGCAAAACTCAAACCACCTTGCCACGACGGCTTTTTTGTCATACATTTTGAACAAAAATTTATGCTAAATTATTTCAAGAAAAGTACAGTATACGAAATCTAGGCAAACAGCCAAATTTGTGTAGGTACACTCAACGTGTAAAGTTTAACAGTTAAAATTTATCTACCGCGCGTCGGTCGGAGATTTCCGAGGTAATAAATAAAATTTCGAGTAAATAATGTTTGAAATTTTGACATAAATACTTGAAGGGTCCACTTGTGGCGCCGTGGTTAATGTACCGGGTAAATGTTAGGGGTGCTCGAGCAGATGGTGTTGGGTTAGCAACCCTGTTATTGGTCGTTGAGTTATATCTAACCAATAATGTATTGATCAGATTATCACTTAAATGCCATTCTCGATTCGAATTTGACATATAATATGTATATGCTTGTACTAGTGGTAGTGTAACTTTATGTAAACTACTTTCAACCTCTTTCTATTCAAAGTATTTATTTGCCCTAGCCTTCGAGCATGATACATACATACGCCTTTGAGTTTTTTCCCAAACGTATGCCAATTTCCTCTCGATGTTTTCCTTCAACGTAAAGCTCGTGGTGTGACTAATCACTGTATTTTCGTTCAGAAAAACTCATTGGTATAGTCGGGATTCGAGCTTGCAATATTTGTATTGCAGGCAACTACTCGTACGAAATGGCTACCACGGCTCTTTTTTTACAACATACCTACATAAATCATCACGGGGATTCCTTAACGGGATAGGCAGAGAGTATAGAGCGCCAGTTCTTTCTACATTTACGTACCTCTTTCGCTTCGTCCATATTCATCAGACGAGTATGTATGAAGAGACTGATGAATGTGGACGAAGCGAAAGAGGTATGTAAGTCTAGAGAGAACTGGCGCTCTATACTCTCTGCCTACCCCGTTAGGGATTTGGCGTGATGATATGTATGTATGTATATTTTTTTATATTTAATTGCAAAATTTCAAGTTTTTGGTGGCCATTTGTCGTATGTGTTAGCTGCTTTCACAATAAACACACAGACGAGACAACGTAAATTCCATTAGAGTGACTTATCGGGACGTATCATTCGACCCAGAAATGATCTCGTGAAGGTCTATATTAATTCAACCCGTTTACGGCCCAAGGGAATTTGTTGAGGAAATGACGGCACCCGCTCACTTTAGCCAGATGTTATGTAACAAGATGTTATATTCTGTTACTAGTTGTCCCGCCCAGCTTCGCTCGGGTGAAAAAAGATGGTGGCGCCACCTATCGGGTCCAATTGTGAATCTAAACCATTCCCAGATCCCCTTGAACACACACAAAAAATTTCATCAAAATCGGTCCAGTCGTTTGAGAGGAGTTCAGTGACATACACACTCACAGAAGAATTATATATATAAAGATATGACGAGAATATTATATATATATCCTCACGCCTTCCCACAAGGGTCCCCGCAGTAGTAGGCAGAGGTGTATAGGTAATACCCAGACACCCACTTTCCGCCAGAGGTATTTTAGGTGCCAACGTGACAGATGGCGATTCCATCGCCGTTTCTCAAGCACGACTATACATACGCCTTTGAATTTCTTGTCAGACGTATGCAGGGTTCCTCTCGATGTTTTCCTTCACCGTAAAACTCGTGGTGTGACTAATCACTGTACTTAAGTTCAGAAAAACTCATTGGTACAGTCGGGATTCGAACTTGCGACCTTTGCGTCGCAGGCAACTGCTCGAACCACTCGGCCACCACTGCTCAATATTGCTTTATAATGTTCATTTATTTATATCATCTTACTATATACCTGTGCCCCACAGATTTACCCGCCTTAAAATTGATTCCAATGAGGTTTATGGTTTTCCTGAACAAAACATATATTCCGTCCAATTTTCGACTGGCCTCTGGTCTAGCGGTCAAAGCTCCTGACTGCCAAGCTTGTGGTCGCGGGTTCGATTCCCATTGGCGCAGATATTTGTGTGACGAACACGAGTATTTCTACTTAATCGTGGATATTCTATGTATTTATGTATATATCTATATAAGTATTATTATTATATCGTTGTTTAGATTCCATAGTACAAGCTTTGCTTAGTTTGGGAATATGTCAATTGTGTATAACTATCCCAAGATATTTATTTATCCTATTGTATTTGAGTGAAAAAGGAGCAAACATCTTGCGAAAGTTTGACGTTTATAATATTTGTAGTACATGCAGTAGAACCTGATTTCTGGATAGTAACATGGTGATATATTCGTGGTGACCCTTGCGGGAAGGCGTGAGGTTGAGGACAAACCAAATTAGGTAAATCGAACACTGAATCACGTGTTGAGTGTATTGGTAGACGGCACTCCCAGGACTAACTCCAATATATTATATGGATGGCCCTGTTTCATTATGCATCGGTTAGTCAGGATTATTAGTTTTGAAGTTCTAATGGCCTCTTCAATACCCAATAAAGCTTGTAACTTAATCTGTACCTACCTAATATATTAACCATTTGATATAGAATTGAAACTTGGTTTGACGCTACACATACATGCCATATTCAAATAAATATAACATATATAAGTGAAAAAGTGTAGATAGAACTGGCGCTCTACTCTCTCTGCCTACCCCGTCAGGGCCTCAGAGTGAGGAAAAGTGTTTGTAATATTTAAATGTACCATGGTTAAGGGTTGTTTGAATAGATGCTTGCAACGCAAATATTGAAACTTCTAATCCAATTGTACCAATGACTGGATTCCGACTGTACCAATGAGTTTTTCTTACCTGAAGTACACTGTGACTAATCATAGTCATTTAAGTACAGTGATTAGTCACACCACGAGCTTTACGGTGAAGGAAAACATCGACATGGAACCTGCATACGCTTAAGAAGAAATTCAAAGGCGTTTGTATAGTCGTGCTTGAATAAAGACGATGGTCTCGCCATCTGTCACGTCGACACCTCAAATATGTCTGTGGTGGCAAGTGGGTCACGGGGGCCTTTGCAAGTTCTAACCCCGACAATGTGTAACAAGGCTTAAACATTAACTAAATTATACACCCGTTTGGGACAATACTTCGCTGCATAATATTCCCTAGAGAGTACCCCAGTACGGAGTCCATGAAGGTGTGAAAAGATTTTTTTTATATGTGGTATACAGAGTGCCAAACAAGCATACGGCCCACCTGATGGGAAACGGTACCGTAGCCTATTTACGCTAACGATGCCGAAGTATCACTTGCGCGCAGCCACTCTAGGTTCGGAGAGTTATACTGTGCTGGCAGCATAATAGGACTAATCCCTCTGCTGCCAATACAATATAACAACCTCCCCTCTCCCCAAAGAGCTCATTACTGGATTAGATTAGATTCCTCCAGGGTCGTTGAAAAACATAGCATAATTAGTTGTTTGTGTTCGAAAGTATAATATCCAGAGGTGGTAGATGCCTTAACAAGTATCTTTAGAATTAATCAACATAGAAATTTAGGCTGAACAGAAATTTTCTTCACAATTTGCTCCTCGACAAACGGGAAGCAAACCTCCTGTGGTCTCTGTGATGTTAATATTCTTATTTTTTACACGCTTTTATTAGCTTCATATTATTTAGTATCTTGTTATGTTTGAGTGAGTTCGTTCAATTCCAAATTTAAACTTGATCTTTCAGTAGATCCATTCTACCGTTAACGGTTTTACAACTTGCGGGTATCTACGAGCTCTTATCTGGAACGAGGTTGGTTCCATTTTTAAACTTTTAAAACTACATTTTTCAAACGACAGCGCCAAGATATCATAACACGATAAATAAATAGTGAACTGGGTACGTGTGACTTACGGCCGCGTGGCGCGTAACAAATTATGGCCGCGTTGGCGCCCTTATGGAGAGGAGATCGTAAATACCCGAGTGAGGGTTAGATGTATTAGATGTGTACGTGTTTATTTTCCATGTTAACAGATACCATTGAATATTGTTAGTTATCGTCACGCCCTCCCATAAGCGACCCGGAGGGGTAGGCAAAGGTGTATAGGTAATACCCACTTTTTGCCAGAGATATATTAGGTGCCAACGTGACAGATGGTGAGTCCATCGCCGTTTCTCAAGCACGACTATACATACTTTTGAACTGTCGCTCTACTCTCTCTACCTAACTCCGTTCGACTCGGCGTGATTATATGTATGTGGGTATTTCTAAGCCGCGGTGGCCGAGTGGTTCGAGCAGTTGCCTGCGACGCAAAGGTCGCAAGTTCGAATCCCGACTGTACCAATGAGTTTTTCTGAACTTAAGTACAGTGATTAGTCACACCACGAGCTGAACGGTGAAGGAAAACATCGAGGAGAAACCTGCATACGTCTGAGAAGAAATTCAAAGGCGTATGTATAGTCGTGCTTGAGTAACGGCGATGGACTCGCGATCTGTCACGTTGGCACCTAATATACCTCTGGCGGAAAGTGGGTGTGTGGGTATTACCTAGACACCTCTGCCTACCCCTTCGGGGACCCTTGTGGGAAGGCGTGAGGTATTTCTAAAAGTGAACATTACGCTAATTGCACTGGATCGCTTATTAGTTAAACAAAGGATAAAATGATTTGATAAAAACGAACCTACTTTTCAGCAGCCTATTGTGGCCTCTATTCTCTAACAACGCAAGGTGTATAATTCTCCAGCTTTACACAACTCTATTAACTAGCGTACCTATCAATACGTATTCCATTCGTTCAATCTAATACCTACCATTACCCGGTCTGGTGGTTTATCTACGTCAACTGCACTAAGGAGGTTTCTAAGCCACAAGGGATAAGCGAGCCATAACATGACATTTCGGAGATATATTATTATTATTATCCGGCTTAGTAGTGCCTTCGGAGGGAATTCTATACAGGGCTCCATGGGTCTATAAAAAATTAAAAAGAGAATCGACTAATGGGCACTGCCAATAATTGATCATTCGCTATCTCTCCTCGCTTGCTCTGCATGGTTTGTCAACAAACTTGACATTTTGAAATATTGTCACTGTCAGTTGGCACTTGGCTGTCACTGCGATGCCCACGCCTGCGTCCGATAGTCGCTCAACGCCGCTGTCTATAGGTAGAAGTTGTGGAAGAAAGATGTTGTGAGAACGAATAATAACTTGTGTATGGACTCTTTAAAAACTATGCCTTTTTAACGATATGATGATGTATAAATAGCCGTGGTAGCTGAGTGGTTCGAGTAGCTTATAATGCAAAGCTTGCAAGTTTGAATCCTGACTGTACCTGAAAGAAAACATCGAGAGGAAATCTGCACACGTTTGAGAATATAAACGAATGAAGTAAATATACACGTATGTATGCCTACCCATTTGGGGACATTTGTGGGAAGGCGATATTTACCATCAGGCGAGTCACGTGCCCGTTTGTCACCTTAGTGGTATAAAAAGACTTAGGTACATGCTCGTACCACTAATATTTTCAATTGATGACACCTATGTATGTAAAAATGACCCATACATCTGATTGGATCTCCAATGTATCTCCTCGCTAGACCCACCACTATAGCCTTTGCGTAGCCTTTCTGTGGGTATTAACAAGCTGATAAACATCTCGTTATCCGTCACAGTATACCTTATTGGGGCCAGCTGATACAGGGACTGGACTCGGTGGAAATATACGCGATTCCCCCGGGACCTTCACTATTTATCGCGCCATACTTCAAGTAAATGGAGCTCTTAGCGTGCCGTAAAAGGTGGCCCATTGGAATTGTTTATTTTGCGTTGTTTATAATATACTAACTAGTACCTAATAGTTTAGATCGTTGGTGATCGGTCTGTAGTTGCAACAATCCAAGCCTCTGTGGTGAAAAAAATCCTGTTTTAATATAATTAATATTTTTAAATATTAAGAACCGTGGTGGCCGAATGGTTCGAGTTGCCTGCGACACAAAGATCGCAAGTTCGAATCCCGACTGTACCAATGAGTTTTTCTGAACTTAAGTACAGGGTCACACCATAGTCACACGCCAAATATCGAGAGGAAACCTGCATACGCTTGGGATGCAATTCAAAGGCGCACTTCTTAACTTAAACACGACTATACATAATAGTCGTGCTTATGTTACGGCGATGGACTCGCCATCTGTCACGTTGGCACCTAAAATATATCTCAGGCGGAAAGTGGGTGTGTGGGTGCTACCTATTTGCCTACCCCTTCGTGGACCCTTGTGGGAGTGCGTGAGAATAAATATTATGATTTATTCATATCATTATATTTTAATACTGTAAATATCTACGAATAGCTGAAAGTGCGATAAGTTTATCCTTCTATTCAAACGAGATCAAAAGCCATGTATAAGAAGGTCTAAGCTAGAAAATCGTTTGTCATGAGTTGCGTGAAGTTATCTCAAGTTCAGACAAACGCCCGGCGGGTAATCCGTACATCTTTCAAAACTTAAGCGAACTGAAGCGATCTGTATTATAAACTTGGACTTTGTAAACTCGTGGGTAATGAGATTTAAAGAATGCCATAAAAGACTAATTCTTAACTATGAAGGTGGCGCGTAAAAAGCTATGAATTTGGTCGTATTGTCCATTTGATCCAAATCAAATAGAATCAAGAAACAGTCTTACAAATTTAAATTTTAAGTAGTTAGTTACTTAAGGATAAAATTTTAATTTGACCCCAATCGGTATCCTGAGGCAACGTGCCAAGAAAACTAGCAGCATTGCCACGCTGGATAGCAATACTGATTCTCTGAGCGAGATATATTCCAGCCCGTTTGTCACGAGAGGTCTCGATTAGACGGCGCGAGACTTCTTTAAAAAGATGGTGAGCCTCAGGACCCGAAGGCCCCAGAGTTTCAACCGCAAACGCCGCAAATATGTAACCTGACCCAAGACAGGCGTACTTGCGGCGCTGGAGGCGCCGCCACCGATGTCTTCCTTGCTATTTCAACATCGTATTTGGTCACACCGAACGATATATTTTATTTAATGAATTACGTTTAAGAAGAATCCTTGGTGTGATGCAAACAAGAACTATTTGGGCCCAAAATACAAGACACCAAACTCGTTGTAAGCGTTTATCTTGTACCAGAGATATGTATATACGTAGAAGCCAGTCATCGACCCGAAACCATACCATAAATATATTTTTCCTAGGGTTCCAGTACAGATTCTTAAAAAGAAGTCTATAATTTTGGAACTAATAAATTTATCAAGCGTCTTAACACGCCTTGGCATATTTGACCAAACATTTGTCAAAGTCACAATGGGCTTTCGAGGGACCAGCGACCTAAGTTACGCCTTACAAAGCACAAATATTTGGGCGCCAGATTCACACACGCACAACAGACTCACACGTGATTTATCGTGGCCAAAGATTGCCATTGGTCGTGTGAATACGTCTTAATACGTCTTTTGTGCCTTCAGGGATTAACCCTTCAACGCAACGGTCGATTGATATTGTAAAGTATTCAATGGCCTTGTAGGGCCGCGATTTTTTTGTCGTACGATATTGACACGTCGATTTAATGGACTTAATAAAGTGTTATAGTACTTTTGTTGTAAAATTATACCTAAGACGAAGGTATAATTTTGCCTTCTTCTGAATCTTCAAGCCTGCCCAGAAGGGTCTCCGAAAGGGTAGGAAGAAGTATAACACAACACTGTCTGTATAACGGAAATATATTTAGCTCCGAACTGGAAAAACCTCCACCTTCACCACTTAAGTGGCAACGTGAAAGACGGCGAGCTCATTGCCATTTCTCAAATACTATACATACATCTTTGAATCCGCTCAATAGTATGAAGTTGTCTTTTCGACATGTGACTAATCTGAATTAGCTTAAATTTAGAACAGAACGAACATACTATAATGAACTAGGTGGTCATGTGACAGAAGTAAATTCCATTGCCTTCTTCAAAGCATAAATGCGTCATTGCTCACTCGACGTAGCTCGTAGCGAGATATTCCCATGAATTCGGCCTTACTATCCTGCGAGTAACGTCGATATTTAACAATCCCCCTGTCAGTAGTATATCAATGCAATGTCCCATAAATAAAGGAAACACGACTGCTAATTTAGCTATCAAATAAATTTGGGTGCGCAGCTCTGTACACGAATTGTAGGCGTTTAATCAAACTGATAGTGATTGACGGTTGAGTCTTATACTTTTTAAATCAAGACCTATTTGAGATGGGATGAAATAGGAAGGAAGATGGGACATAGCGATCAGAAGTTAGGATGTTAACCTGATTAATTATTATTTTTTGTACCACACGGGTGGCAAACAAGCATGCGGCCCGCCTGATGGTAAGCGGTTACCACTTACCTTACCTATAGACGCTGGCAAAACCAGCGGTATCGGTCGCCCGCTGTCGACCCTGCAAGAATCTTTGCACACCCTTCTTGAAGAACTCCGTGCTGTGCTCCAGGGAAAACCAGTTATCTCTTCACTTTCGCTTCCCTTTGTTTTCATTCACATGCAACTGACTTAAAACTCCCCGGTTACGAATAATCTAGACTCGAGACATTCCCGTCGTTGAGTAGTATCATCGTATAGAGAGTAATTTGATCTACGTAGTTTGAACATGGTTTTCCTCTGCCTCTTCTTCCAGCCAGTTTCCTAATCCTTATAAAAGTTGAATAGTAATGTCTCCACCACCTAAGCCAATATGGTGGAAACGTAAAACACGCCACAATTTGTACCAAATGAGTACCGCTAGTAGGCAAAACTAATCAGGTTACATATCCGTCTGCGGAATAGCCGTTTCGATTCGGTATCAATCTACGCAATTGGCGGGTTAAGTTTTCCTATTGACGCAAACTGAATTTCGAATTTCGATGTAGGTTTCGTATGTAGGTCATATAAACTACGCTCGCGTTATTTGTTCGACGAATATGTTTTCATTGATGACTAGCTGTTTGTTGCGGTTTCACTCGCGTATATTATTATTTCGTGGTTCCTCGTTAGGTAGGGATCAGACATTTCTTTGAAAATATATATGTACCAACAATGAGAAAAACTCATTGATACATGAGTTTTTCTGAACTTAATTATAGTGATAAGTAAGTTCATATATTCACAATTATCACACCAAGAGCTTTGCGGTGAAGGACAATATCGAGAGGAACTATGCATGCGTTTGAGAAGAAATTAAAAAATCGTATCTACGAGTATAATCGTGCTTGAGTAACGGCGATGGACTTGCCATTTGTCACGTTGGCATCTAACATATATCTCTGACGAAAACTGGGTGTGTGAGTACCACATTCCTGCCTACCTCCCTTGAGAGACGGCGAGAATATCATATAATATACTGGGACCATCTACAGCGGGATCAAATAAACCAAAGGAGATTCGCGTAATATGATACAGGTATTTCATTAAAAGCTCCGTGGAATATTATCAATAATGAACACGTTTAATTATACCTCAACAATAAGGCGTCCTTAATTACCGGCGACATGTGATATGTCCCCAAGGGTCAAATGAATCTTCACAAATCTAATTAAATTGCCCAGTACCATAGCAAAAATGTTTTATCTCTCGTTTGAATTACGCGCTATTCGTGTGCGTCGTTACGAGTACATACTTGGCTTCTTTTATATCTGAATTGGGTTGTTATTATATATCTGTCATTAGATATATATATATATATACAAGGAGCTGTGCCCGCGACTTCGTCCGCGTGGAATTTAACAAAAAGATATAAAAATAAAAGTAATATAAGTTTATAAAATAATATAATAATAATATATCCTCACGCCTTCCCACAAGGGTCCCCGAAGGGGTAGGCAGAGGTGTCTAGGTAATACCCACACACCCACTTTCCGCCAGAGGTATATTAGGTGCCAACGTGACAGATGGCGAGTCCATCGCCGTTACTCAAGCACGACTATACATACGCCGTTGAATTTCTTCTGAGACGTATGCAGGTTTCCTGTTGACGATGTTTTCCTTCACCGTAAAGCTCGTGGTGTGACTAATCACTGTACTTAAGTTCAGAAAAACTCATTGGTACAGTCAGGATTCGAACTTGCGATCTTTGTGTCGCAGGCAACTGCTCGAACCACTCGGCCACCACGGCTTTATAAAATAAAAGCAGTCTAAGTTACATCAGTTATCTGCCATTGAAAGTCCCGTCTAAATCGGCCCAGCCGTTTAAGAGATTAGCCACAACAAACAGACGGACAGACAGACAGACTATATATTTTTTTAATGTTCTTTTGGCATATGTATTTACCAAATATGAAATATAGTTTTCTTTTACCTCATCGTACTCCGGAATAATATAGCTTTATTAAAGTGATTCGAAGAAAAGTGTAATCAGTACATACATACATATCATCACGCCGAGTCCCCAACGGGGTAGGCAGAGAGTATAGAGCGCCTCTCTTGACTTACATACCTCTTTCGCTTCGTCCACATTCATCAGTAACTTCTACCAATCAAATCTTTCTTCTATAGAACATAGCGTAGACTCTAGTTGAGTCTCGTAAGCATCTACCGCTTATCTTTATCCTAGTCGTTAGTAGATTTTATAAAGTTTTTTTCTTCACCCATAATAAGTTGCGAAAGCTATGTTAAATGGAAAACCGTCTTCATTGGAATTCCAGAGTCGTACGGCGAGCAAAAACCGCTCGCTCTATGTATTTAGTTGCACAAATAGTTCTTGCCTGCGTTTAGGATTAGTTAACGGACAATGCTGACTTAAGAGAAGGTCAGCAGCTCATAGAGTAGGCAAATTATAGATACGAACCTCTTGGTGGCCGAGTGGTTTAAGGTCTGTACCACGCGAGCTTTCCGATTAAGGTGAACCTACTGAGGATATCGAATGGTGGGATTATTGAGAAGAAGTTCAAAGACGCTCGCACATTTCAGGCATAACTGCCTGAAAGACCTTGATACGCTCGCCATCTGTCACACTGGCACTTGAATATATATCCTCACGCCTTCCCACATGAGTCCCCGAAGGGGTAGGCAGACGTGTATAGGTAGTACCCGCACACCCACTTTCCCCTAGAGATATAATTTTCAGGTATATCTCTAGTCACGTTAGCAGCTAAAATATGTCTCCAGCGAAAGGTTAATGGGTACAACACACCTCTGACTACCCCATTCGGGGATCCTGGCGAAGTTATAGATTCATTTCTCAAGTATAATACGTAGGTAAAGTTAAAATGGCGGCGTTTCTATTCACCTCGTATAATCTTTGACCAAAGTTTGATCTAGCGTTCATTATAGTACTAGGAAACTAAACCAATTTGCGCTAAGCGCCACTGACACGAGCCGAATAATTCCCAGCGTACGTTTATTAAACGTACAATTGAATACCAGATGCGGTTCCCATCTAACTGACGTGGCTGTTAGCTTACTTTTTGTTAGCAATTAAACAGGCCAAATGTCTGTGTCAAGCTACTTGCAACCTTAAAGCAATTGTGCAAATTGGATATTTGTTTAACAGCTTTAAAATTTATACGTAAATGATCCCGGGGTTTTCAGACAAAGGTTTTTAGTATATTTTTTACATCTTCATTTCTTATTTTGTACATGATTTCGATATTTTTTTCGTAGTGGTTCGATTTAGTTGGGAAGTGATTTATTGATTCACAGATTTATGGTTTCCCATTTAATCTAATCAAAATTCAAGTATGTTTTAGAGATATATGTCTAAAATATTCTTAAATTATATTTGTAATTACCAAACAGTGACAACTTTTGAAGAGAGTTATAGTGGTAGTTCAAATTACTAACGACAGGTGAGTGACAAATTTGGTTTTATGGTTTAAAATCAAGAAATAGAAAAGTTTCCTCTTAATGTACGTTTCATCTTTCATCTTTCGTAATTTGAATGAGAAAGTAGAAAAGAAGGAAATTTCAAGGCACTCTTATGGAAATGTCAACGCCTAAAACATATGCACAGTAATTATATAGAAGCTTGAACATTTTAGAGAAGACAAAAATAATTGAAATTATTTTTTAATAAGGATTATTTTTAAATATATTATATTAATATAGAAATATATTATTTTGTAGTAAGGAATAAAACCTATTTCTTGTAAATCATTTTTATACAGGTTGAAATAAGACTCCAATTACTTTGCAGCTTTAAGAATTTAGAAATCGCATTTATGGGCAGTTATGTCTTAATCAAATTAAATAAAATTCATATCAAATGTATGTCAATAAAAACGTCTTCATTGAAGTGAGCTATCCGTGTATAAATGCAGGATCATCAATAAAAATGGAGCTTCAATTGAAATATAGCGCAAAAAGTAGACGAAATCACAGAGCGACAGCAACTCCAACTTTGCCACTGTAAAAACAGTTTAAATGAGACCGACAATTTAATCCATTACGGTCTAACTTTAGTACGCGAAATTCAGGAGATCATACGATCTTTCGGCGTTGAAAATACCATTGGCCAAAGTGCCAAACTTACAGTTTAAAGGATTTATTAGTTTTGGATAAAGTCGAAGTTTAACCTCGAGTGCCAACTAGTACGTACCATGATTCATTGGTATTTGACTCCATTTTGAAATTTATTGCGTTTTACGATGTGCTAAATTAGCAAAGTGGCGCCGAGAAGCGGAGGCTGTGCATTTTATTTCAATGGTAATGGCAAGGTACTATTTTGAATTTCGACAAGTATGATATAGAATTTTTATATTCTTAAAACCTGATCTGATGCCCAGTGTGGAAAACTCGCATATACCAAAAATCAAAATACTTCATTTCACATAGGTCTAAATGGGCACTTATATAAAACATCCAAAAATGTGCACGGTCCGGGTTGGTCGTTTCCATGGAGAAAAACCGACAAGAAACTCCATAGTTACTTTTTCAAATCATTTGTTATACAATAACATTTTTTTTTTATATAGAACAAGAGTGGCAAACAAGCATACGGCCCACCCGATGGACAACGGTTACCGCAGCCTATTTACGCATACAATAACGAAGTATCACTTGCGCGTTGCCACTCTGTTTTCGGAGAGTTATACTGTGTTGGCAGCATAATGGGACTAATCCCTCTGCTGCCAACACAATATAACAAATCCTCCCCCCTCCCCAAGGAGCTCATTACTGGTAACCTTATACACCGCGTAGGAACACAACACAATAAATTGTGTTATTTGGCTACGGACTTCTATAAGGTGGAGGTCCTGCCCCAGTCGGGCAGCTCTAAATTCGAACGGAAAACCCGTTATGCCCTACCTCTCTTATAACATAACAATATTATTATATTACAACATTAGTACTTAAGTATGGGGGAACAGCGTACCTATTATTCGTGAACTAAATTGGTTGAACACATTTGCTGGAAATAGTAGGGGAGTTATACTGAGGGGAATAAATGTGTTAGCAGTATATTGAAATAGTCTATTCCTGCTTGTATCGTAACCATATTTGGTGGAGTTCTGGAAACTTTGCTCACGCAAGAACTACACTGAAAGATTGACATGTTGAAGTTACTGGGCGTAGTAAGCAGTGGCGTAGTTAGGCGGGCAATTTCAATTCAAAAACTTACATGCAATTTAAGAGACACAAATAACACTGCACTGAATGTTATAAAAAATATAAATGTAAACTTTCTACAACTACAATGCTATATTTTAAAAACAATTAAATAAAATATTATTAGTATATATTACAATATACCAAATATACCTCTGGCGGAAAGTGGGTGTGTGGGTATTACCTATACACCTCTGCCTACCCCTTCGGGGACCCTCGTGGGAAGGCGTGAGGATATATTATTATTATATATTTAAAGAGAGGTAGGGCATAACGGGTTTCCCGTTCGAATTTGGAGCTGCCCGACTGGGGCAGGACCTCCACCTTATAGAAGTCCGTAGCCAAATAACACGATTTTTTGTGTTGTGTTCCTACGCGGTGAATAAGGTTTCCAGAAATGAGCTCCTTCGAAGGGGGAGGATTGTTACATTGTGTTGGAAGCAGAGGGATTAAACCCATTATGCTGCCAACACTGTAACTCTCCGAACACAGAGTGGCAACGCGCAAGTGATACTTCGGTATCGTGAGCGTAAATAGGCTACGGTAACCGTTTCCCATCAGGTGGGCCGTATGCTTGTTTGCCACTCTTCTTGTATAAAAAAAAAATTATATGTTATATATGACAATTAAAAATACATGTCATACATAGTACAGTTGGAATTCGACCATGCAATATTTCTGTAGCAGGCAACTACTCGAACCACTCGGCCACCACGGCACTACTTAAATCTGTTATCTGCCTAATAACAAGCAAACAACAGATCCGGTAAAGTTTGAAAGTCAAAGTAAATAGTAAACGAAGAGGGAGCCAGCCAGTAATATTAACTCCAGTTCAAGTTTGTACGATTGCGCTGCAAAATATTTTAACGGAAACTCTGTAGGCGTTTCTAAGATTACATCTTTGAGAGATTTACGGGAAGAGGGTAGGTAGGTGCGACCTTTAAGATTTTAATTTTGGAATCAGATTAACATTGCGCCATTTTACTCGACAAGATTACATCAACTCACTTGACATTTTGCCGCATAAATATTTGATCTTTTTTGGTTAAAAACTTAATACATTTTTACATTATCTCCAACGAAATGTAAACCCCTGTTCACTTCTTCGGGTATCCTTATGGACATACATACATCCATATATTTCATCGAGTCGAGTCCCAACGGGGTAGGCAAAGAGAATAGAGCGCCAGTTTTCTCTAGAATTACATAGCTATTTCGCTTCATCCACATTCGTCATTCACGTCTTACTCGTACTCTTTGGATAGGTGTGAAGATATTATTATCATATATACATTGAATGGGTCTTATTTCTTTCATGGCTTTATGACACTTCCATCATTGTAAGTGAAAGTACAAGTTTAGGTTCTAAACCAGGTTAATGCCAGAAAATTACAGTCTCATTTTTACGAGAACATTAAACCGTGTAACCGGAGCTTGTTAAACATTTACTAAACTCTACTCTGCCCTAATGCACTCAACGTTAAAAATAACAAGAAAAATTAGGACACTCTTTATATATAAAGTTACAGTAGTTATCATAATAGAATTAAGAGCTGAGCTCTAGTCGGTGCCTTTGATACACTTTCTATCCAGCGCAATTTCTTTGACACTCTTTTCGTCATTACGCATATCGGTTTAAATTAAATAAATATAACGTTTGAGAACTTAACGTTACCAAGTTAGTGGCTATTTTCGCTTGAATAATCAGAAATGCATGCATAAAAACTTGAGAGGTGTCAAGGGACACCCGGATGGAACGAAGTTCAAGAAGCACACGTCACTCACACGGGGGTTATAAATATACAGCAAAAAAAAAAGAACTAAAATAAGTGAAACTTAACTTGCCAGCATCATCATCACAAATAAATACCAGCAGAAATACCGCAGTATTTATTTTTCTATACTACAACCCGAAAAACAAAATAACATGGACATGACATGGAAAGCAAAATAACTTATTTAATTTGCAACGGCCGGTTATCCAATTGTATTTATCATACATAGAACTGTGAAAGATGAAAAACCCATCCTTACGTCTATAATCAATTTTCATATCGGGACGAGCCCGTCCATGTTTAATGATATATTTTTTATTTTAGATTGTTTTGAGACCGAAGTTAACTCATTTAATAGGTAATCTGTAAGACAACAACCTATTTGTATTAACGCCGCCATTTCTCACCTAACAGACTACGTGACGACAAGAAACAAAAATAAACAAACAAACCTTTACGGTGAAACAAAACAAACACTGTGACAACACTTGGCAAGTAAAATTTCACTACTTTCGTTTTTTTTAAACCATATACTACAACACAATCAAGCTTATCACATATTACAATAGATAAATTAGCATAACAAAACAATCCGTGCAAATTCGCGCGTAATAATTGCTAGTGGTGTTGCTGATATATTAGTATTAGTTAAGATATCACTAATATTTGACGTATTCATGTATTAGAATCTGGCCATCTATGATATGCTAATATTTCTCAGTCAACTAATATCTCTAGTGACCATCCAAAATATATCGGATTATAATATTCGTAATACTTCGGATTCACTCGACTCAACTCGGCCGGAGTGATCCCGAACGTATTACCCGCTCTCATCGCCTTCGCACTGTAAGCAGTGATATCGTAACGACGCTGAGATCCTATCAACGTAGTTTTAAGGTGCAAATTCGAGTGACATCGCATTCAAGCGAGACGAAAAATTTGCTTTCTATAAGAGAGAGAGAGACAGACAGACTCTTGTCAAAAAGTGTCGTGTCAACTTTTCGTAAGAACAAAAAGTGACGTGACAACTTTTCGTAAGAATTTTTGCCGTCTAGGCCCCTTTCACAACGCGCGATAAGGAACTTCGTTCCACAATTGAGCGCGAATAATCACAAATGCATATTAGTCGCTTCGATTTCCAGTGAGAAAAATGCAGACAAATGCGCGCTGGCACAATTAAAGCCAGTCGTCGGATCGTCACCCCTTTATCGAATTAACATCGATACAAAACCGGAGCTACTTTTGCCATTAAAGCTACACGTGCAGCGTAGAAATTTCAGGAGGCATCCTGTTCCCACTTTTTTGCTCCACGAGCCTTTGACTAGTATACAGTTCCACTGTCTAAAACGGTTCACTAGTTTGGCTGGAGTGAAACCAATTTGATACGGAATAATTGCACTACCCGTGAACATACGCTTTGATTTCGGATCCAAACAGAGAATGCTCTCACTAAGCCAGATGAAAATGCCATCTTTGAGCACACAAGCGCCCCTATAGTGGCCCATACGTATAAATTACTGGGCTTGGTTTCACCCGCCTAAAATTTTATTCCATTAGTAGATGTTTTTCGAGAATTAAACTTATTCTTCGTTAATCCAGCTAGTAATCTATCTCTAGCTAGTTAGTAGTTTTGGCGTGAAAGAGGAACACAGATCCTCACAAACTTCGTTAATTTTAGTAGGTTTTACAGCCATCTCTGTCTCACTACCGTGAATCCCTCTCTCCTCTCCCTCCGCCCCCTGCGATCGAAAGCTACATCCGAGCAATTATTCCAGCGAATGGCAAGTTCTTCCCACCATCTTCTCCTAGGCCCACTTCAATTAAACAACGTCTTTGGCATTCTTCTCAAACGTATGAAGGTTTCCTCACGCCGTATTCCTTCACCGTAAAACCCGTGATGTGATCAATCACTATACGTAAGACACCACGGATCTTGCAAATAATTGCTATTGCAGATTTCTCCTTTGTGTTTTCCTTTACCGTAAAGCACTTAGTGTGACTAATAACTGTCCTTAAGTCCAGGATAACTCATTGGTACTGTCGGGAACCCAAACCACTCGACCACCTCTTTGATTAATTGTACGTGCAATAAATATATATAGATCGCCGTGGTGGCCGAGTGGTTCGAGCAGTTGCCTGCGACGCAAAGGTCGCAAGTTCAAATCCCGACTGTACCAATGACTTCTTCTGAAATTAGGTACAGTGATTAGTCACACCACGAGCTGAACGGTGAAGGAAAACATCGAGAGGAAACCTGCATACGTCTGAGAAGAAATTCAAAGGCGTATGTATAGTCGTGCTGGAGTAACGGCGATGGACTCGCCATCTGTCACGTCTATTATTATACCTCTGGCGGAAAATGGGGTGTGTGGGTATTACCTATACACCTCTGCCTACCCCTTCGGAGACCCTTGTGGGAAGGCGTGAGGATAAGAAAAGAAAATAAACGGTGTTTCTAAAGATTACGCTCTCAAATTGGCGTGATTGAGTGACGTTTGTAAAGGGTTCCAGCTTCTTTTACATAAGTACACCAAATTGTAGGGTTGGAGGCATTCTCTGCAGGGATTGCGATATCATCCTTGGATGTATGGAAATGCGTTCGCCTAATCGGATGCGGGCGATCTTGGTACTTATTGGGATATTGTGTGTTGACCACTGGTCAATTTACGCAACTGTTGTTGGAGTCCCATCCCTATAATGACGTTAAATATAACCTCGTTATAGATTTGACACTGTAATGTACGATAATAAATAAATAACTTGGGACAAACTAAGCAAAGCTTGTATTATGGAAACTGTCTAATTTCCATAGTACAAGCTTTGCTTAGTTTGGGACTTGGTCAATTTGAGTTGAATTGTCCCTATATATCCCTACACGAAGTGCACACTATAGTGTATACGAAGATCCTGACGATAAGAATGCAAGAGCGATCCGAAAGGTTTCTCTGGGAGTCTCAAGGTGGATTTAGACCAGGAAGTGGATGTATGGATCAAACCTTCTCGCTTCGCGGAATCGCGGAAAAGTTTTTGGGTATTAACCAAAGGGTTTTCTGCGCTTTCGTCGACTTAGAGAAGGCATTTGATAGAGTCGTACGAAAGGAACTCTGGGACGTGTTGCCTGGATATGGAGTGAGCAGTTCCCTACTGCATGCCGTGAAATCACGCTATAGTGATAGCGAGGCGTGCGTTAGGGTTAACGGTGAGATGTCACCCTGGTTTGATGTGAAGTCGGGGGTCAAACAAGGGTGTATCATGTCTGCCTGGCTGTTCATTATATATCTAGATAACTGTCTGAAAGCACTAAGAACGAACGGATGTGGAGTGAAAATGGGAAACTTAGTGGTCAACTGCCTACTATACGCCGATGACGCAGTTTTACTGGCGTCATCAGAGGGCGAACTGCAGTCACTAGTTACCATAATGAAAGAAGAATGTGAAAAGAAGGGGCTGCGCCTAAACGCTGGCAAGATTTCTTCTTCTTCTGGTTCTGGTATTCGAAAGAGATGAACAAGTGACCGAGTGTATGCTATATCGTGTGTGCTATATCGGTAAATGGGCAAATTCTAGAGCAAGTGAATGAATTTGTATATCTAGGAAGCATGTTCACACGAGATGGAAAGTATGAAAAAGATATTGAAAGAAGGATAACTGCCGGAAATAAGGTGAATGGAGCCATGTCGGCGTTGATGGGCAGTAAAAGTCTGAGCAAGAATGCTCGAGTTGCTGTCCACAACGCGATATTGGTACCTACCTTATTGTATGGCAGCGAATCCTGGGTATGTCAGAGGAAGAATGAAAATAGCTTGAATGCAGTTGAGATGCGATCTCTTCGAAAAATGTGCGGCGTAACGATATTAGATCGAATCCGCAATGAAGAGATTCGCAAATCAACTGGCGTGAATGAGGGCGTGATTGTAAAGATGAAGAAAGGCATGTTACGTTGGTTTGGACACATAGAAAGGATGAGTGAAGAAAGATTGACGAAACAGATATACAAAGCAAAAGTGTGTGCAAGAAGAGGCAGAGGAAGGCCACGTTCCAACTGCCTGAATCAAATCGATCGGACTCTCAAGGACGGGAACGCTAAGAGTACTCGAAACCGACGAGCATGTATGAAGAGACTGATGAATGTGAACGAAGCGAAAGAGGTATGTAAATCTAGAGAGAACCGGCGCTCTATACTCTCTGCCTACCCGTTAGGGACTTGGCGTGATGATATGTATGTATGTATGTATATATATATATCCTTGTAATACTCGTGATGATCATACAAATAACTGCGCTCAGCGGGAATCGAACCCGCAACCTCAAGCATCGCGATATCAAGAGTATAGAGCGCCAGTTCTCTCTAGACTACAAGTTATGAAGCTTATATTAAGCTATAATATGTTTATGTTATTTATATGAAAGTATTGGAAGGGGTAGACCTAGGCGGACGTTTCTAGACCAAATTAGGGACGTCTTGAAAAAAGCTCAGTTCAAGAGTACCCTAAACCGAAGAGCATGTATAAAGAGAATAATGAAAGTGGACGAAGCGAAAGAAGTATGTAAGGATCGTAGCAAGTGGAAAGAAGTGGTATCTGCCTACCCCTTCGGGAAAGAGGCGTGATTATATATATGTATGTTATTTATTTTTCAATTCTAATATTAGGGATACTTAGATAACAGTCCCAACCCTATAATGTCGTCAAACACTGTCAACCCTCTCTGTCTAACGCTATTATTACAAACAATCATTGCGCACTTCAACCCCCAAATCAACACGATTACAAAGCTAATTGCGCCTCACGTTTACGGCCCTGGGGTTGAAATGTACCCCAAAGCTATAAATCTTTGTAAATATCTAAAACTATTCGCAATCACTTCGCTTTGCCCATAAAATACGGTGATATGTCTCAAGCAAGAATTACAACGAATTTATTGCGGTCGCGTCGCGGCGCTAAGCGTGCAATTACAGCACTCGCGCTTACGTGCGCTTTTGCCTTTCAAACTCTCACTAAGAGAATATATATTTTGATGTTTCTATCTCAGGAGAATTTATACGCGTTATATAAATTATATAACTAAATAAATTATAGGTAATATATACGTAAACTAGCAGAACTGGCCACGCGTTTCTGTGGCTAATGTTTTTTTTATATTATTATTATATCCTCACGCCTTCCCACAAGGGTCCCCGAAGGGGTAGGCAGAGGTGTATATATTAGGTGCCAACGTGACAGATGGCGACCCTTGTGGGCAGGCGTGATGATATGAAGAAGCTATATTAATATGCTATCCAAGCGTATTTTTACAAATGAATGCAACGCACATGAAACCGCGGGGCTCAACTAGTCTTTAATAAAAAAATACGTAATAAAATTGTTACAAAAAATAATTGGTGAAGATCAATCATTATGTGTTTATCTAACCAGCACTGAATCACTTGCTCACAAACGAACCCCAACTGAACACACCTTCAAATCGGGGCAGCCCCTTTTCCCAGCGACCGGACCAAATGAGACTAATTCGTCATAGTGACAATGACAAAAGGGGATAGAACGATCGAAGGGACATGAGTACGGATCGGCCCATGAAAATAATACTTAGAGAAAAAATATTGTATGTGATTTTGACCTATTTAAATTGGCTGAGTCGCGGTGGCCGAGTGGTTAAAGTTTCAGCTTTCTTTGCGTTGCAAGCGGTCGCCTGCAATCGAATCCCGACTGGTCCGATGAGTTTTTATGAAATACGTTTTATAAGTACGGGGTTTAATCACACTGCGAGCTTTACAGTGATGTAAAACATAGAAAGGAAACTCGCATACGTTTGAGAAGAAACTCAAAGACGTACGTATACCACTGCCCACATCATGGCCACACAGAAGGCCTGAAGAAATTATAATTCTGTTCTTCCGCCAATCAGAACTATCTGCACACCATCTACTCACCAATTAATTAATACCCTAATCGAAAACCTAGTCTGCTTGTGACGTTCTATATAAGACATTTATATAAATGTCTCCAGCCCGCAAAGTTCGTAGCCCCAACTAGTAGTTCGTATATACATACATATATTCGAAATCCTTAATAAGTACAGGCTACCTCTGTTCCGGGAGCCAGCCAAATGGAAACCTTTGTCCGGTGTCATTCGATATCGGGGCAATGTTTGCATAATTGTATTTCTGGGTAATATCTTGGCCGGTACTTTATTATATCCATAGTTAGATACGTTTGATCAAATAACCTATACTATTATACAGACGAAAGATTGGATTTATGTGAGATTATTTGTACTTAATGGACATACTCAAAACTCTTCATCTTTTTTTTACCCATTTTTTATGTAAATCTTAATTATTCTGGAGTAACATAAGCTATATTTTTATGTAAATCTTAATTATTCTGGAGTAACATAAGCTATATTTTTATGTAAATCTTAATTATTCTGGAGTAACATAAGCTATATTTTTCAAAACATCTCAATATGTATATTATTTACGGTTATAGAACTTTATTTCTCTAAAGAATTTACAAATTCACTTACAGAGATATATAAAATTATAGTTAGGTATGTGTAGTGTCGGAAAGCGTAATCGTTAGGGATATTTGTTAGTAATTATAATAATATGTACAGTCAAAGCAAGACATTGGTAGGTACTATGAAAAAAAACTCTCAAAGTGTAAAAAGTAGTCTCAAAGTATTCATGTCGGTATAAATTTTTTTTTTATTACATTACATTCAGTCTCCAGACATTCTGTCAGAACACCTTCACGTTTTGCCTATCAATCCCACAAAGCCAATTCCTATAAGCTATCGTATGAAACAGAGCGCTCTCAAATCGAATGCACTATTTCTTAAAAGCATTCCAATTTATGGAACTCTACCAATATGTTCTCGATAAAAAAGTGCAAGAGACAATATCGTAGTGAAAATAAAACCTAGTTTCTCCAGGGCCGTACTGAGGATGCATATATGTGGAGATAATGCTTACAGTTTCAATGAGTGCAAAATAATGCTTACAGTTTTAATAGTACCTATTTATTGAGTATCCATAAGTTTAAGAATTTTTTTAACGTTCCATTTAGTTAACAGCAAGCATGTATGACGTGACTGGTGAGAGTGGATGAAACAAACTAGTGTCTCAATTATCAAAAAACGATAGGTAATCATTATGAAACCATCCACAAAGGTGAGTTTCTTTTTAATTTGTCTATTAATCATATTGAATGGAGTTAATTATTATTTATTGATGCAGTTAAAACTTATAGCAGATTTATTTACCGTAAAAAATATTCAAGTTTAATCTTTCTTAGTAAAAAATTAAATGAGTCTTAATTAAGAAAGAAATATTACCAAATAAAAAGTCCCAGCGGATAATCCCAAGTACGTCCCTGTGCAAGGATACAGTAAACGTAATTTAGAAGGAGGTAGATTTAAGAGGTGCATCCAGCCGCACCTGTGGCTTATTTATCGCCCCGGTCTTGTCTGCGATTTGCTTGAATAATGCCTTGTTACCCTACCTACCCTATTTAGATTACACGGAAGAAATACTCGGAGACTTACTAGCCAATATTGAAGGCCAAGTGAATTTGAAACTTATAACGGTTGTAATAAAAGCACTTTAAGAATTGGCAGGGATGATTCCTTTTGCGCTTTGCGTCAGGGCGAGATACTGTTTGCACAGATTACTCTCACTTATGTTCGTATTGGGAGATACGCTTCTTGCAGCCGTTGGTTCTTTTAATAATAATATATAATATAATATAATATAATATAATATAATAATAATAATAATAATAATAATATAATATAATAATAATAATAATAATATAATATAATATTAATATTTTTTATAAGTGGTCGCCGAGTGGTTCGGGTAATCGCCTACAACGTAATGTTTGCAAATACGAATCCCAACTTTACCAATCTGTTTTTCTGAACTTATGTGCAGTGATTGATCACACCGTTTTACGGTAAAGAAAACATGGACAGAAAACTGCATACGTTTGAGAAGCAATTCAAAGGCGTATGTATAGTAGTGCTTGAGTAACGGCGATGGACTCGCCATCTGTCACGTTGACACCTAAACATATCTCTGGCGGAAAGGGGGTTTAAAAAAACGTATTAAATCACCCTACCTTTGAGTGAGTACATACATACATACATATCATCACGCCAAGTCCCTAACGGGGTAGGCAGAGAGTATAGAGCGCCAGTTCTCTCTAGACTTACATACCTCTTTCGCTTCGTCCACATTCATCAGTCTCTTCATACATGCTCGTCGGTTTCGAGTACTCTTAACGTTCCCGTCCTTGAGCGTGTTTGAGTGAGTATTCAAATAATTTCAGAACATATTCAGGAAATATATCACTCTTGTTCTGAAATTTAATGGTAGGTACGAACGAATATGCTTTACAACGGCAATTACTATGAACATATTAAATTGCATTCGGTCCGTAACATTATCGTTAAATTTGCATAGTGCGGAAAAGTTTACCGTAAAATTAAGTCCTTGAGTGACGGGTGCCCACATTATGTCGCCTGTTACCCAAGTTGGGTCCAGTAGAAATAATTGAATAGCCTTTGCAACTAGTTAACTATGCTTATAGTTTGATGTTCTGGGCTTCTAATGGCTTGGAAAACATAATGTTTGGCCTGCATAGATTGGTTGCTTTTACACCCCAGGTAGGGTTAGAATATGGGGGTGTTCATATTCACGCTGTCCCCGAAGACGCATCCACGCACCCACTATTCGCCGGTGATAGATTTTAGGTGCCAACGGGACAGATGGCGATTCACCGCCGTTACTCAAGCACGACTATACCTAAATCATTGAATTTATTTTCAAACTTATGCAGGTTTCCTGTAGGTTTGCCTTTCACCGTAAAGCTTGTGGTGTGATTAATTAATGAACTTAAGTTCAGACTTTTTGGTATATTTGGGATTGGAATTTACAGTCTTTGTATCGCAGGCAACTACTCGAACCACTCGGCCACCACGGCTTTTTACAATAATACTAATATAATATATCCTACGCCTACCCACAAGGTTCTCTGAATTATAATAGTATTGTTCTATATTATTATTCATTATAAAGAAGGTTTCTTGTACTGAAAATCTTTACCTAAAATAACGTTCCAATTTTAGATTCTAAAATAACAAAGGCCCCAGACAGCTTCGTTAAATTAAATATAAAATTGTAACTTCAGTTGGTGTGTTTGTGTACAAAAAGCTTCTCAGAATTCGGGTTTCAGTATTCCCCGAACACTTTGAGAAGGGATTCGCTTGCTTGATCAATATTCAGGTTTCTATGTGACGAAGTGCTTTACTTTAAGAACGTTTTCAGTTTGGGAATTTGGAAATATTATCGTATACAAGTATAAAAAACTTAAGGGTATGTTTGTTTGAACGCGTTAATCTTAGAAATTACTGGTTAAAATTATGAATGATTGACAACGTGACAGCTGAGGAGTACATCGCCGTTTCCCAAACACAATTATACAAACGACCTTGAATGAAATCTCAAATGTATGTACGTTTCCTTTAATGTTTCACTTCATCGTAAACTCGTGGTGTGTCATATCACCAATTTGTATATGCCCTTTAAAGTTCCTAACGGGGTAGGCCGAGAGAATAGAGCACCAGTTCTGTATAGGCTTACATACCTGGAGTGGATAGGTATATATCTTCACACCATTCAAGGGTCCACGAAAGGTTAAGCAGAGGTGTTTTTTTTTTATACCACACAGGTGGCAGACAAGGATGTGGTCCACCTGATAGTAAGTGGTTACCGCCGCCTATGGATTATTTTATATTATATTGTTGTACCGCCCTGCCAACCCTGCAGGATTACTACATAGTACCTACCTTCAGAACCACTTGTCGCCGGAGACATAGTTTAGGTGCCAACGTAATTGACACATGTTTGTAAGGGCAATAGTACTACCAGAGAGAAATATCTTGACCATCCCATCAGCTGTAAGCAAAAGAATAACAATGCGAAAAGTCAGGGAGCGATAAAAGTTCATCGATCATTATTCCCGTCACGTCTGATGGGCTTCCACAAGGCATACACTGCAGCAATTAGTGAACTCCTATACTTGTTTTAATGAGGAAACTTCACAAATTAGATGCCAGCTCGAAAAATCTTTTTATTATTAATTAGGTTTGTTTCTCTTGTTCTTAATGTAACTTTGTGATCAAAAGATATTTTCTCATATAGGTTCTTTTTGAGTTTTACCAGTGAATTTTTATTAAATTTCTTTACCAGTTTTGAAGGCGTGAAGATTCTTTACCAACCTGTAGAGTAGAGGTAGTCATTTCAAAATTCATCAAAATTTGCCCAGCCAATTAAGCAAAGGCAAGAAACCTATTTTCTCACTCACACACACTAACAAACGTTTTAATAAATTAACGTATGATATATATAAATACCAGCCTAGCACGTGGTGTTTTTTTTTTTTTTTTTTTATACAAGGAGAGTGGCAAACAAGCAAACGGTGTGACTAATCACTATACTAAAGTTCAGAAAAACAGTCGAAATTCGAACTTGCAATATTTGTGTTGCAAGCGACTACCTAAACCATTCGGTCACCCCCCATCACATAGTCATACAATTAAATCTTATATCACATACGGACTGTTACAAGTAGAACGAAATTCCATATAAGTTAATCCAGTGTGAAACTTACCTCGTCGTCACCAACACACAAAGGCAATCACACGACTAGCTCGCCACCAAACTAGTTCCCTACTCGCTCCAGCTCTTGTGAAGCGTGATAGACTTACGGGAAATAGTAAATGCACCATTAGCAACTGAAGTTAAACTTTGTCAATACGAGCCGAGAGTGCAATTTCGAATGTAATTTATAGAGATTTTAGGAATCGACATACAGAGGAAGCGGTTTAGGTAAAATGTTTAATAATGGGATCATTATTATTGCTATTTTATCATGCCTAATACCTCCCCGAAGAGGTAAGCATAGGTGTAGCAATACCCTCTACGCCGGAGATGTATTTAGGTGTCAACGTAACCGAGTCCTTCTCCATCAATATACACCTTGGTAGTGCTTCTCAGAAATCGAAAGAGTTTCTTGTCGGTTCTTCTCCATAGAAACGACCAACCAAACCGTGCACCTTGATTTTGAAAAATATGCGGTTTGAAATGAAATGATTTATTCTCCAGACAGAACACGACTAGTTACATAATCACATTCTATTCATTAATTACATACATACATACATATCATCACGCCAAGTCCCTAACGGGGTAGGCAGAGAGTATAGAGCGCCAGTTCTCTCTAGACTTACACACCTCTTTCGCTTCGTCCACATTCATCAGTCTCTACATACATGCTCGTCGGTTCCGAGTACTCTTAACGTTCCCGTCCTTGAGAGTCCGATCGATTTGATCCAGGTAGTTGGAACGTGGCCTTCCTCTGCCTCTTCTTGCACACACTTTTGCTTTGTATATCTGTTTCGTCAATCTTTCTTCACTCATCCTTTCTATGTGTCCAAACCAACGTGACATGCCTTTCTTCATCTTTACAATCACGCCCTTATTCACGCCACCTATTGTGTGTATCATATATTACAATAATAAGAATTACGGTACGTCAACCCTCGGTAATTTAAAATCTGCTTAAAGTAAAAGAAATGCAAAGTCGAGGGAATCTTCCTCCCAATTACTTTTACTTTGATGTCTATTCTGCGTCAATCAATAGCGTAGTCACTTCACTTTCCAAATTTTGCAGAGAATTTTTGCTTAATTTCAACGAGTATAATTTATTGACGAAAAAAGTGTATAAGGCGAGTGTGAATGAAAGTGTTGGAAGGGGTAGACCTAGACGGACGTTTCTAGACCAAATTAGGGACGTCTTGAAAAAAGGTCAGGTCAAGAGTACCCTAAACCGAAGAGCATGTATGAAGAGAATAATGAAAGTGGACGAAGCGAAAGACGTATGTAAGAATCGTAGCAAGTGGAAAGAAGTGGTCTCTGCCTACCCCTACGGGAAAGAGGCGTGATTATATGTATGTATGTATGTATAATTTATTTCTTGTTCATTTAAGTATGGCTTTTAAGCTTTCTAAATGTTTCTTCAATTCAGTGATGAATACTTCCAATCTTACTGTGCATACATATTTCGTTATTCTTTAGTGTTCCCTTCACATTAAACTCGTAAGAAAACTTTACCACAACTCGCAAAACTTATTTTCTTGGTTGATATTTTCTTAAACAAAACATATCCAATGAATTAATCACCCAAATAATTAATTCCGTTCTATAGTGTTTGCGTAATCCTCACAAACTCGCATTTATAATATACCACACTTTTTTCATACATGCGAATGTAGAACTAGATATGTACCTACTTATTTATCATATTATATTAGACTAGCTATGGGCTACTTATATTATCAAAGAGAACAGTCTTCTTAAAGAACTCCAAACAATCCATAGTAGCGGTCTTATTGCAGTCAGAGCGTATATCCTAAGACCTAATACGGTATTCACCGTAGAAAGTTCAAGCAAAAACATCGAAAAATTGTCCTCGTTAAGTAAATAATAGGCGGAAATAAACAAAATGTATATAAGTGTAGTCAGAAGCCAAGAGCCGTGATGAACAAACAGTCAAAGGAACATGGCGACGCTTTGTGTATATCTCCTTTTATTGCAAAAATCCGCGTAACAACTGCGAGAGCAGGAATATATAACACAAAAATCCAAAACAGAAATGGCAAAAACATGCGAAACAACCCACAGGAGGTTTAGACTGTGAGAAATATCCAATTTGGCCGCGTTTGCCCGGTAAATTGACGCCATTTTTCATTTAGACCACTGCCACACTGCACAGTGGCGCCGCCACAGGAGATGTGGTTGGCGATGGTAAATAACAAGAAAGCTATGCTGCAATATAATGTGGGTTCATCAAAATCACGATTTTATAACGTTTATAGTATTCCAGTCATGGTGGCCGAGTGGTTCGGGTAGTTACCTGCGACACAAAGATCGCAAGCTAAAACACCGACTGTAGGTCCCAAAGTGGGCTTGAGTACCGGCGATGGATTCGGCATCTGTCTCGTTGGCACTTAAAATCAACAAACCTCTACCTACGAAGAAAACTACGTTCATAGGAAACTAGAGTGCCAGCTCTCTCTCTCGACTCATATACCTCCTTCGCTGCCTCGAAATTTATCAGTCTCTGCATACATTCAGAGTATTCGTGAGTCGTCCTTGAGTATACTAATAAAATAATCCATCTTGAATTTAAATATAAGCTTTTCAAAATATAATTCCACTCTTTGCACTCACAAGAGACTCAAAAGAGTACACGCAATAAAAGAGAAAGTAATTTTAGACTTGGCGAAATACGATAATCTCCATCGAAGTGGTAATACTACCCTTAATGGGATTTCTTTTTTCTTTTTACCTCGTGACCATTGGCGGTGCGGGCGCTTCGTGTTTATTTATTAGTTTTGCTTTTGTTCCAGTAGATTAATGAGGTAATATACTGATTTTCGCTTGGATAGTATTAAAAGTTAATATAATACTTATGTGTTTGAGGATAAGCATCATAATTTTAAGAGAGGTAGGGCATAACGGGTTTCCCGTTCGAATTTGGAGCTGCCCGGCTGGGGCAGGAACTCCACCTTATAGAAGTCCGTAGCCAAATAACACAATTTATTGTGCTGTGTTCCTACGCGGTGAATAAGGTTTCCAGTAATGAGCTCCTTGGGGTGGGGGAGGATTGTTGTATTGTGTTCGCAGCAGAGGGATTAGTCCCATTATGCTGCCAACACAGTACAACTCTCCGAACACAGAGTGGCAACGCGCAAGTGATACTTCGGTATTGTAAGCGTAAATAGGCTGCGGTAACCGTTTTCCATCGGGTGGGCCGTATGCTTGTTTGCCACTCTTGTTGTATAAAAAAAAATGCATAATACTTCTTCAAGTCCTCTCAGTCTCTTAAACAGAAGAGCAGATATACAAATGGCAACAATAGTCGATCCCGGCAAGCATGTATGAAGAAACTGACAAATGTAGATGAAATAAAAGAGGTTGAGACAGCTGGCGGTCTACTATGTCTATATCTACTCTTTTATTATATTTAGCCGTGGTGGCCGAGTGGTTCAAGCAGTTGCCTGCGACACAAAGATCGCAAGTTCGAATCCCGACTGTAGCAATGAGTTTTTCTGAACTTAAGTACAGTGATCACACCACGAGCTTTACGGTGAAGGAAAACATCGAGAGGAAACCAGCATACGTCTGAGAAGAAATTCTAAGGCGTATGTATAGTCGTGCTTGAGTAACGGCGATGGACACGCCATCTGCCACGTTGGCACCTAATATACCTCAGGCGGAAAGTGGGTGTGTGGGTATTACCCATACACCTCTGCCTACCCCGTCGGGGACTTCGGAAGGCGTGAGGATATATATTATTTATTATATTTATCAATACTTATAGAGAGTTGATGCTAACCGCCGGGGTAATATTCAGGTGCCAACGTGACATATGGCGAGTCCATCACATCGTTAAATTTATTTTCCAACATATGCAGGTGTCGTGTCGATATTTTCTTCACCGTAAAGCTCGTGGTGTGATTAACTCTTACAAAGCAACATTTTAAGCTCTTACCGAACCCTGTTTCGAACTTTACAGCTGAACGTGATTGTGTGCTTAATTAAATTTATTTTACACCTGGCAACACAGTACCACATTCATTCGTGTCCTCAACTGTGTTGCCAGGAGGAATGTGTTTCATTTAAAACGCGTGTACGGCCTTTTGGAGCTTTGTACGAGCTCTTAAATTCCAATTTGTGGCTGTAAAAGGTTTTAGGGTTTTTCTGGAAGAAATTTCTTTCAATCACGTTTTATGTACTGACCTACCTATGTCCGGTGACGTGATGCGTAAACCCAACTATTAAGCTATCGTACTTAAGTGTTTTCGGGGAAAAGTGTGTTGAAGATAGACAACGTGGGTACTCAACTGATTCCAAGAGTTTCATAATAAGCAAAATATTTGTTTTCCAAAATAATATCTACTACTATGAATTACTAATCCGTTTTTACAGTCTGCTTATCGAGAAGGACTATAGGCTATCATCATGCCGTTTATTGTATGACACTAGGTTTACCCCGCGGTTTTACCCGCGTAAAAATTGATTTCATTAGTATAAGGATCCCTAATCTTTTCTAGCAATAAATATAGCCTATGTCACAGTGAATGTAGCTTTCCAATGGTGAAAGAATTTTTGAAATCCGCACAGTAGTTTTTGAGTTTATTCTTTACAAACATTTACACATACAAAAATACAAATCTTTCATCTTTATAATATTATAAGTAAAGATTTACGCTATTGATCCACTATTTGAATAAGCACAGCTAAGCTACACGCTAAGTAGCTATTTCGATAGAATCATATCGAATTGACATAAGTATCAGACAAATTGACCAAAATAAGCGACACATTTTCCGTCCGACCTCTTACGATGGACCGTGTTTCGCAAACTCCTGTCCATTTGGAGCAGTGTGCGGAGTGGACACGGTATGATAGGCAAACAACTCACGTAGGATCGAGTTGTAGTATTTTATTAGATCATTAAACTTGGCTACGTGTCTCAGGCCACTCCATCGGAATGCACGCGGCCGGCAATTGTTGGTTATAAATTAGGTTACGTTAGACCTCTTGGCTTAGAGGATCATGTAAGATTTTAATGATTGAACAGATCAAACATTTTAAACTTCTGCATCTATGTTTTATCTTAATCCAACACCGAGGTCGCAAACTTTTATTCTTATTTTAACTAAAAAAAAAATTACGCTGTTGTCGATAAAATATAAAGTTCCAATATCTTTATGATTTGTTGAATAAAGTCATTTTCGCAAATAAAATGGCTGAGTTAAAGCGATAAATTGTAAATTTATTTACGAGAATAAAATTCTCTTTTATTATTTATTATAGCTTTATATTCATTTATGATATAAAATTGCAATTTATTTTATTATTATTTTTTTATTAATCAATTATTTTTTATCAATATAAATTATTTAATTAAAATTAATTTATTTATTAATTTTTATTTAATATCTTTTCAATGTAAATTAAATACTTGATCAAGCTCTAATTTGATCTTTCTAGATACACTTTCCAGTAACTCTACTTTGTTACGACTTATTTCACTTGTCTTCATAAATGAAAGTGATGGGCAATATATTCGTGTATAAAATGGATTTTTTTTAATTTGTTTATGGGACGAATACAGTAAAATATTAACATTTTACTAACTAACGAATGAAAGAGACTAATGCGTATGAAAAAAGCGAAAAGTCAAGAAAATAATTGGTAATACATACATACACATAATATCATTGCACCAAGTCCCTAACGGGGTAGGCAGAGATAATACAGAGCTAGTTTTCTCTAGACCTACATACCTCTTTCACTTTATCATTTATGATAATCCCTTAAAATTATATAAACCGGGATTGAACTCGTAACAAATTCTAGTTCAAAGTTAAACTTACGTGACACGTTAAATGTAATTATGTTTTTATTTGAATAATTTGCTAAAAAAATAATTTTCTTTATTAACGAGATCTTAATCTTACTCCAATCAAATTGATAGCAATAGCAATTTAATCTTAGAATATCCTATTTATTTTTCGTTTTCCTTTTAATTAAAAATCCTTCTTAATTAATATGAATGATTTTTAATTAAAAGGAGACTTCACAAGCCCTCTTGTTCTTTAAGAATATGCTTAATATCTTTAAGAATATATAGAAATACGGAGCTGTTATGATACAACTGTGGTCGTTCTCTTGAACTAGATTACCGTCCCATCCTCTAGAACTTGACAAGGTTAACCTTCACATATTAAATAGGAAACATCGCATTCCAAGCGGTACTTAATGTGGATTTGATAATTGTGGTGAAAATGCCTAAATTCTTCTTGCCAATATTTTTCCCACGAATTGACCCCTAAGCTCTGAAAATAGTAAGCATTTTGGATATTATGTATGTGTATAAATACATGACTGTAATTTCGTAGTTCTATTTATAGTAAACTTTCATTGTAATTAAAAGTCATATTAATATTTATACATATATAAATTACTTTAAGATCCGTGGTGGCCAAGGTATTCGAGTAGTTGCCTGGAACACAAAGATTACAAGTTCGAATCTCGAATATACCAATAATTTTTTCTGAAATTAAGTACAGTGATTAGTTACACCACGAGTTTTACGGTGACGAAAATATTGATAAGAAGCCTGCAAACTTTTGAGAAGAATTTCAAAGTCGTATGTAATAGACGTGCTAGAGTAACGGCGATGGACTCGCCACGTCACGTTGGCATCTAAGATCTCTGCCTAACCCTTTGTATCATAATATTTATGATATATATATATATATACATACCAAACTATATATATATACATACTAGTTGTACCGCCCAGCTTCGCTTGGATGAAAAATCCTGAAACACGATCGCAGCGCCACCTATCGGGTCCAATTGCGAATCTAAACCATTCCCAGATCCCCTTGAACACACACAAAAAATTTCATCAAAATCGGTCCAGTCGTTTGAGAGAAGTTCAGTGACATACACACACACAGAAGAATTATATATATAAAACTAGTTGTCCCGCCCAGCTTCGCTTGGGAGAAAAAATTAAAGCCACGGACCCAGTGGCGCCACCTATCGGGTCCAATTGTGAATCTAAACCATTCCCAGATCCCCTTGAACACACACAGAAAATTTCATTAAAATCGGTCCAGCCGTTTAGGAGGAGTTCAGTCACATACGTGTGTATACACAAGAAATATATATATTAAGATATATCATAATATATACATATACTCGTATGCATATATAAACTAAATCGAATCCTTTGATATCGTACAATAAAGTCTAAATTGCAAAGTCTAATGGGTATACGTTTGATCGGTTTGTTTCAGCAGAAGCACCCACATGTCATATTTGAGGCGCGAACAAAGGCGAACAAGGGGTGCGCCAACAAGCTGGAGTTCCGGCCCAAGAACAGAAGGACAAAGCACATTTCCTTCATTACGGAGTCGCTCGGCGATGACCCTGCAAACATGTGAGTAGATACTTATAATTACCAACAGACGTCAAGAATATTTATCTGTATATCTGAAAAAAAATCCTGTATATCTGAAAAATAATGCAATTGATGTACATACATAAGCCCTGTCGATTCCCTCTTGGGGCTAAGATCTCTGTAGATAAACAAATCTCTTTCACTTCATCCACATTAAGAGAGGTAGGGCATAACGGGTTTCCCGTTCGAATTCGGAGCTGCCCCATTGGGGCAGGACCTCCACCTTATAGAAGTCCGTAGCCAAATAACACAATTTTTTGTGTTGTGTTCCTACGCGGTGAATAAGGTTTCCAGTAATGAGCTCCTTGGGGAGGGGGGAGGATTGTTACATTGTGTTGGAAGCAGAGGGATTAAACCCATTATGCTGCCAACACACTATAACTCTCCGAACACAGAGTGGCAACACCCAAGTGATACTTCAGTATCGTGAGCGTAAATAGGCTGCGGTAACCGTTTCCCATCAGATGGGCCGTATGCTTGTTTGCTACACTTGTTGTATAAAAAAAAAAATAAAAAAAAATCCCCATGCATGTCTCATCATAAATGCTCGCCGATGTCAAGACTCAAGAGTACGTCTTGATGTTCGCATCCTAGAGTGTCTGATTTGTTAAATGTAGATAGTTGGACCGTTGTCCTCCTCTGCCTCTTCTTCATACAGTTACACATAATCCCTACTAATAATATAAATGAGCAAGTAACTCTGTGTGTCTGTTACCTTTTCACGCCTAAACTACTGAACCGATTTAAATGAAATTTTACACAGAGATAGCCTAAAGCTTGAGGAAGGACATAGGCTACTTTTTTATGCGAATAAGGGTTGTAAGGGGTTTCAATAGGGGATGAAAGTTTGTATGGAAGTTACGTCATTTTTGAAGCTAGAAGTTTTTTAGTATTAATATACATATAAATTACATTCTAAGTTTGTAAAAAAAGTACACTTTATTTAGAAAAAAAATATGCTGCTTAATATCACTTTTCTGCGCGGACGAAGCGCGGGCACAGCTAGTGTTTTATATAGGAATGAAGCAATAGATGACTTAGGCCCAGAAAGGCTTACCGCTTTTGTCTACCTTACAAGGGTGTAATAATATGCCTGAGCATTTTTAGGTATATTAAAGTAATAGGTATATAATATACAATTGTTCTGATATATTCTTCGTCGAAGTAACTTAGAGATACTTATTTTAATGATTACATTATTCTACGTAAGTAAAATTCGAATCAAATACGGATCTAAGCAGAAACGGCTCGAAGGACCAAGTTTTAAATTATTTAGTCACGTTAACTCAAATAGAATTCATAACGAAACTTTACATTGTGTACTTTTAGACAGAGTCGGGAACTGAAAGGGAAAAACAAAATGGCGAGTAACTTTAAACTAGGCTACATTATTCACCATCTCTCCGGAGTTAGGACACCTGGGATTAAAAAACAAAGTTTTTGCCACATTGCATTATTTAGGCAGGAATACCGTTAAAGTTTATAAAACTCTGGGAGAGAACAAAAAAGAATATTCTCACAAATCAGAACAGACTTACTAACGAGAAGTTCTTTTAACCTTTGCACATGAATTGTTTGCTAGTTTTCGTATAAATATATTATTTTATATGTGTAATTTTGTGTGTAAATGTTTGATGCCAGTCCAGAACTTTGACAATGGAAGTATGAATTATGCTAAATTAATAAAAATAACGAACTGAATATTATGTAATAGACAGATAAACGCTATGCCTGTAGACAGTAGTAGCGTGAGTTCCGGGAACTTTTGCTACTTAACCAGGTAATGGCGAGACCTAGGCCTCCAGCCAGGCACTGTAATGTGCTAAGCAACACAGCTAAGGGCACCTCCTGTGAGTACGGACTTCGGCTTAGGCACAGGTGCTCAGCAATCACAGCTGTGGGTATTAACTTATTTTTATTAGCTTAGTTACTTAACACTGAGAACAAACCAATAGCGCGATTCACAAGCCGGCTAGCGACATCTTGTCTCGCCAAAGGAAACTATAATTATCACGTTATTTCATTCTAGAACGAATGAATTTTCAAATATAGCAATGTGTCTACAGAAACTGCCTTCTATGATAATATGTTTTTGTCTAGCCTAACAATGGGAGGGATTAAAACGCTTAATTATTTTAAACAATGTGATTTTGTTTTATTTTTTTACATCTGCAGGGGAAGTCTGCGCCATCTCCGTGCCCCTTAATATTCTCTAGGTCATCTAATCGAAAGGCTTAAACACCCACAATTATCGCTCACGTTGTGATTCTATGACGTATATGTATCCTACTATCCTACAGTAATATTATAAACTTGAATGTTTATTCCTCTTTGGAACAAAAACTAGTGAACGGATTTGGATGAAATTTGGCACAGAGATTAGCTACATTGACCATTGACAAAGAATATATTCTATTCCTGTTGAAAAATCCAGAATAAAATCAAACTTTACGCACGTCACAACTATTTTAATATGGTGATATATCATTTTAAACAAGCCACAAGATACGCTGCCACAATAGAGAGCGGCACGGTTCGTTAACCCAACTTAATTATTGACGTACACGATCGCACAGATGGGCATGCATCTGCATGTTTGTTTTATGCTTTACTGGACGTGATGAGAGCACCAGCTTACACGGTGGTCGTGGACGCCTGTTTGTAAACGGAAATCGCAATCACGATACAATTCTACAGGAAAGTC